>CAUJRU010000037.1:1273247-1873247 GCA_963277665.1 Viscum album
ATTGAAGACAAACTGATCAATCACACTTTGAATTTTTTTGATTAAACCAAAACCAAAATTGATCACTCATGGAGATAAGGTTAATGAAGAAACCAGTTCCATAGAAGATGAACTATGTGACAAACTGAGGGTTATATAGATCTAAGAAGAATAGTGTTAGGATCCACTATTAATTATTCATTGAATATGACACCAAACTAGTTATTTTTTGAGCTTTAATGGGAAGTGCCACTATTGAGGATGGAGAGTCATTAGAAATAAGAAGTAAGACTCTAGGAGGTGAAGCAAGAAGATGAAAATTCATGAGAAGATTTGATACATGGTGTGGATATACAAAATTGAACTGAGACATTGAGTTTGAGATATGGGAATCTGAAATTGAATTGAGTTTGAAGTTGAGGACTAGTAATTATCTAAATAATCCAATTAATGACTATAAATTACATATGAGTTTTGTTTAAAAATACCTCCAATTCATTGAATTCCATCCGAAGTGGCATACTTGGGTAATGTTGATCTTGATACCAATCATGATATTAACTAACTATGAACCAAATTGATAGATGTGATTTGAGATATAATTGCAGTTGATATGTTGATCTTCTTGATAATGTTTCACCAAGGATAGTCTAATGAAAATGATCAATATTTTTAGAAGAATTTGTTGCTGATTAGTTGATACATTCATCAATTTTCAATTGCTGGGGGTTTGTGTTTATAGGAAAAATTAAATGATGATAAATTTTACCTCTTCATTACTGATTGGTTTGGTTATAGGGATAATTATTGGAGTAGGTTTCATGTATGATGAAACTACTGAATGAAGTATGATGAAGGTCCCGATTAAGTGAAGCTGAATGGATATCCTTGGAAAAAGATTATGTTTTTCACATATTTTTATAGGTTCATTCTTGATATTGTTTGATGAATAATTTTTGAAAGATCATAAATCATAAAAGTAGTCCAGGATTGGGATTTTAAAATTTTATGAAGCTTCGAATTGGTGTTGAGTCAGGTAGAAAATTCAATGTGTTTCTAATTTAAGGATATTTTTGGGAATAATGAAAATCAATATGTAATTTTAGTTTGAATTTACATAATGATAGAATATGAATTTGTTCATACTGGGAATTTTTGGTGGGATTCATAGTAGTCAAAGGTATCATGATTAATTAAAAAAATTATAGTTGGAAATCATGTCATTTTTAATTTTTTTATAAGAGTAATACTCTTAAAATATTGGGCTATGAAAATGTATTGGCTATCCACTAAAATCTTTCAAAAATTGGATTTATGAGGAAGATGACTACAAATAAGATTAGGGGAAAAAAATTAAATGCATAGTTTCCCTAAAATTTATAAATTGATAAATTTTTCAATGTTGATTGACCGTGAGGGGTAATGTTACTTAAAAAACTAGAAGAGATATCATAAAGTCCCATTTACCTTCTTCATTAAATTCCTTCCTAAAAATAGAAAAATTTGAGCAAGCAGAGGTGATTGTGGGAACTGAATTGGAGAAGAAGGTAATTGAGATCCCCCTATACTATTTATCCCAATTATTTCACTTTCCATATAGAGATCATATGTAATTGATATTATGGTCACCAAAAGAATGAAATTTTAAGCATAAATGCATTTGATTTTTGGATATTGTATAGAGGAATAATAAGTGTATTTTATAAAGTGAATGTTTCATATGGATCCCATGGAAAATATTACGGGTTGTGATGAATATCATGGATATGAGTATTAGATCAAACATTTCTCTTTATATTGATGAAGATTATGCAACATAGGATCCAGAAAAAGGAGATGGAGGAGGATGAAAACACCTGATTTTATCATTAAACATAGATCATTTTGAAGAGTAGGGAGAAATATCAGTGGATCTTGGGAGGAGTCGAAGCTCTTCCTTTGGAAACTTCATTTCTCGCATTGATTATTTTTTTCTTATCTTAAAATGTTTTTTTGAAGATATAAATTATTATACTATTCTATGCATAACCATTGGTTAAACATAAACAATGGAATGAGATTGTGATAGTTATTAAAATAACATCCTTCATATGAAACATATTATTAGAACAAACCACACTCTTCATTCATTAAATTAATAAATAATTTTGAGATGTTTTAACTAGAGGGAAATGATCCAGGATACATCATTCATACATATTTTTTCATATGGGAATACATTTTCAACTAGGATAGATCATTAAGGGTGGAAATTATTATTAATGAAAAGAATTTATCATGATGAAAAACTAGAATCACCATTTCATAGATTAATGGATGAAATTTTTGAGAGACTATATGATATATTTACATAGTGGTCAGTCATTCAAGAGAATGGATCATCCTCCATTCACTAGATCCAACAATATTTATGTATGAATGTAGATAACTAAAAAAATAAAAAAATTACAAAAAAAACATCTAAAAGAATTCCATTTCTCCACTTACATATTATTTCCTATTTAACTATGAATTTTCCCCCCTTTATTGTGTTTTTTCTTCAAAAATTATTTGTTTCTAGGTTTTTTCACTCACCACCATCATTTTCTTCCATCACTTCACCAATTATTTTTATACATTACTATTTTATCAAGATTTTTTGTTTTCTAGTTGTTCACACTCACATATTGGATGTCCTTCTTTATGGACCAACCCCTATTAACTTATTTAATAGATTTTATAAGGGTTCATAAAAAATTATTTTTTCTGAAACCTAGTTATCTATCAAGGATTTTTTATATTTTCTTAAACCATTTTTAGGGAGGGAATGTGCATTCAAAATAAAAAACCCAATATATATAGTCTGTTTAAAAATATTGTTAAATCTATTAATCAACAAAAGGGATTCTTGGAATCATATAGATCCTTTAACACCTTATATCCTCAAAAGTTTAATTTCTATAAAAAATATACATGAGATTGGATATCTTATAAAAAATAAAGATAATAGGAAAACCAACAATATGAAAAACATAATCTACCTCAACCGATAAATGAGTCTATAGAGGTAATTAGACATATGTTATTTCAAAGGATAACTGTTTCAAGAACCCCATCCTATATCAGGAAAAACCCTAAATCCACACATGAATGAAATGTTATAAATTTAATTTTACATTCTTTCATCATTAAATAGAATGAATAATTAATATTTTATTAAAATCATTCTGAACTTATATTTTTAGGTATAACAACTATAACAAATTTGATTGAGAATGGTGGAACTGAATCTTTGGGTTTTACCATTCTGTTTGAATGTAACTTCTAGGATTTTGTTCCAAAAATGGTTTAAGGTATATTTGAGACATCAGACAAACATTAAAATGAGTTTTTCATGATTTTTCCCATGATAATGATGACCGAAATAAAGCATTAAATGATAATATTTCTTTATGATGATGCAGAAATATTCCATAAAATTTGAGATAGATTCAGATGCTATATTGGAAATTTATAAATAAGAAATTACCTAAAAAATTTAATAGACTCATTTTATAATAGTCTCATCCCATACCACAAACAATTATTAGTCCAGTGCTCCTAAGGTAAAATTATTGGTAAAACTACTGTTTAGATGAAATAATTTTTTAACACATTATAATAAAAATAACAACATAAGTGTTTTAGGAGGAGAACCATTTTTTAGTAAGGAAACCACACCATAACCCCATGATGACATTAAATTTTATATATTTTTCATTAAAAATAGTAAAAACATATTTAGAGAGAAATATCACCACTATGGTATATTTGGGCACTCAAAATCTTATTGTCCTAATTTTGAGAGCCCTACACAAGCACTATTAAATGTAAATTTTAATGGATATGGTCCTTGAATGAAAAAAATAATGACCCATTCTCAAATAAATAAATGGATATATAAATCACCCAAACCTTTCATGGAAAGGGAAGATTACAATTCCTCATGTTTTGGATGATGTAAAAAAGTACTTGAGTTTTTAAACATTTCATATGGTGGATGAGATGGATATTAAAGTTAGCTTCAAAACATAATTACGATAATTGGACCAACTGAATGGGATTTTTTGTGATGAGGTTTAAGTATTTTTGGGATCCATGAGTGTTTAGAAGAGTTTATTATGCATCATACCTTCAAAAAATAGTCTCAGGAGGAAACAGCTGTAGGTGCATAGTTGGTGTGCAGTTAGTTTAATCGTGTGATTCAACCAGGAAAAACCTTTTCTTTAGGTGCATAGTTTTTTACACTATGGAACCAAAATGGGTAACTGTATCTTTAAATGTAGGTATAAATAGATGACACATGTAGGTTTTTCATGGTTATCCCAAACCGCGGCCATATCCCACACCTCTAGTTCCACTTGACCAGTAGCTATCCACGATTTTGGCCTGCAGTTTATCAATCAGTCCAGGCTAACTATATGGGGTGTGGTTACTAGGTAGAGAAGGTCACAAGGTGGGTGTATGAATTTCCAAACCATATAGACAAACCATGATACTCTTAAAAGATCATGAAATGTCTGTTATTCCCCTTCCTTTATTTAAAGGGGTCTCCTACCATTTTTTTCCATACCACAAATAAAACGTCCCACTTGCATGGGAGATCTCCTCCTCCTCACCTAGGCTTTGAAGCCTCTTCCTCATCCAGAAATTGCTCCACTCACCATCAGCATTTTTGATGCATCTTAGTAATATATTCAATGATTTATCTCATTTTTAGTTTATATCGCTATCTATGATGCTACTCTTAGTCAAGCACTTTCCCCTATTTTCAGGATGTTTGTCTAATTTTTTGACTTCTCTCATTTCAGCTAAAATCAAAGGACAATAACGAGTGTTTTGACCATCCAATGCATAAGGTACGTGGTCTATATTCTTTTTCATCAAATTTTCTTCATTTATATAACATTTATATCCTTCTATGTGCCAGAATTTCTGGGTATCTCTTCTAAATTATTAAATTTCATAATTAAATTCATATACCCCCTTGTATTGTGTTTTGGAACCTTTTGATATGTTTGGAGGTTATGACGTCTAACTAAACCACCGCATTAGGATGGGTTCACTAAATCATATAATTATCATGGTTATCCTTATTCTTAAACCACATTTAGTGTGATTTTATTAAAAAAAAAATTCTTATAGTAACTGCTCTTGTTTGGCCTGCATTCAAAATATCTCCATTTTGGGTGTATTACATAGTTCCATTTGATGGATATGCTTAAATCTAATTAAATTATTTTTTTGGATGAAGATTTAATGGTTTCTAATAAATCCAACTTCTGAGGTGCACTGTCTTATGAATGAAAAAGTGAATTGATTGAGGATGTGTTGTGAGTTGACTTATGGTATGGATGCTTTTACACATCATTATTGTGAATTATATATAAAATCGTGTTTTAATATAAATTTAACTTATTGGTAAATGGATAGTATTATAGACTATATTTAAAATGATATAGTGGATTATACTAAAAAGGCTATGTTTCTCATTGATTGATGCTGAAATCCACATTACATAACATCAAACTATAGTCCCCAAGGGATTGTTGGAATACATTACATTTTTATTATGATTAGAGGGAATTAAATTTTGGTTGTTCATCATGATGTATCACATCCCAAAATTTGAAGACGATGGGAATGATGTCTCACATAACATGGGTTATTGGGAATGACAACTCAAACCCCCCCAATTAGTATGTTGATCATGGAGGTCACATCCCTGAGAAGGATGACATATATGACTTCCATATCAAATTTTTAGATTTTTGGATTGTGACATGTTTATGATAAGAATCTATTTTATTATCATTAATATTTACCTTGAGACATTTAGAAGGCATTTTCTTATTCATTAATCGAGATATTATGAGAATTACATCAATTACAGAATCTGACACACTTCTAAATATATAAAGACACACGAGTTATGCCTTAAGTCTTGACTAGTATGACGTATTTATATACATGGATATATTATATATATATATAATAAATACATACGAATACACCCATATATATATATATATAGGATGACATGATTAGAGATAACAAACATTGGATGATGTAGGTATAGTTGGTCAAGTTTCCTTGAGGAACCTGAGGCCAAATTGATTAAATTTATCCTCACATAAATACTTAACTTTTGATATACATACACACTTATTTAATTTATAATCTAGGATTAGATTATGCATTGGAAACAATTTTTGGTGCCCTACTGAGATTATCTAACACTCGGTTTGGGCCTCTATTGCACTGGGGTACCTGAATATATCCCATGATTCCAGGATCAGGTTCCGGGATTGTGCTTTCTTATTGTTATCCTTCTTGTCTAGGATGTAATATGGGATTATAGGACCAAACTAGTGATTTTGATACTATTAGAGATTATTTTCATGTATTTAATTTTTTTCTTTACTTGTTCTATAAATTTAGAACATGCTCTATGTCTATTTTTTCATTGTATCATGTCCATGCATGACCCATTTTTTGATTTACTATTATCCTTCAGTTTATCCCTATTCATATCCCTTTATTTACTATTTAATCTACTATTATATTTTCGATCCATAGGGTATATTATTTCTACTATACCACTTCTAAACCCTCTCTGAAAGTAGATATCCTCTTTTGTTCAAGGTGGAACACTTGAGGCCGAATGGCCAATCTTCTTGGGAAACCATTTTAGTGGTTCTTAGGTCGAGACGCTACAAATGGTATCAAAGGATGTCATTTCCTATTTGGTTTTATTATATTTTGATGGTATACAAGAGATTAGGTATGTGTCGGAACTTGGTAAATATATTTATTTGGGGTTCATCCAACCCACATATGAGGGAAGGATCAGGTTTCTATAGAATTATACAGTTGTTTATGATGCTAACATTCCAATGGATTACTGTTTCATCTCGATTGATTGCTGTATTTTGATGGTTATTGATGTGTGGATAATGTTTTTACCTATTTTACTACTATGTAATGATACAATTGGTGTTCATTCATCATCATAGGATCATAGATATTCCCATTCCATTCATATCACATTACATGTAGATTGCATTATATATTACATGATGCATGATAACTTGTATAGATGACATGATGAATATTTGGAATACCTGCTTATATATCATGTTAGGTACTTCTTTATAAGGAATAGATGTATATTATAGGTTTGAGTGTTTCCTCCATAGTCATTGAATTTTCATGTCTTATTCTATGATTTCAGGTATTTAATGAATTTTTATAGCTTGCCTAGTGATAATTATGATATATGGTTGATTAAATAAAATGCCCACATCAACCTAAATGGTGTTTTCAATATATCTAAATAGTGTAATTATTTTTATCTACCAATTGTTTTATGT
Organism: Viscum album; assembly: GCA_963277665.1. Classification (NCBI taxonomy): domain Eukaryota; kingdom Viridiplantae; phylum Streptophyta; class Magnoliopsida; order Santalales; family Viscaceae; genus Viscum; species Viscum album. The sequence goes on from CAUJRU010000037.1 coordinate 1,280,618, forward strand.
TAGAGAGATGATCCTTAGCTTACAAGGGATGAAAAATTTATTGTTTCAATTAAATTGGTGCCAGATCACCATTTATAAATTTTACCGGTGCTTTATAGATTGATATGTGGTGACCATATAGTCAAACCATCTCATAGAGAAATTATATATTTTGAAATTATACATGGTAATCTTGTTGTAATTAATGGGAACCAATGGTGAAATTTTTATATTGAATGGGTAATTATAATTTAGAGAATGAAAACCAATATAATTAGACCATTATACAATCACTTGTTTATTGAAGAAAAAAACATGAAAAATTGGTTACAGCTTAGTGAATGTCATTTTTAACTTATAATGGGAAGTACCTTTATATCTTGGGAATTATAGATCATCAAACTAAACCATGATTCATATATATACATATATATGGTAATTTGAAATTATTATAGAAAATAACTACATTTTACACGATTTTACATTGATATTTTGGGAATGATTGCCTGTTTAACAAAATCCAAATTCCAAATCATACCCAAGTAGGGAAGTTGGGGTATGATGCTTATGAGATAAATAGGACTGATCCAATAATTTTCATCATTATATGATACGATTATGTTCTAAACCCTTTAAGGGTGTTATAAAAAATAAATGGATTACTGGGACCCCGATAGGTCACCTTTTTTTATATTCCATAGTATATAACCCCATGGGGTACGATTATGTTCTTGGGATGGGTTTTAAATGTGTATATGGTCACTTATATGGTGTTACATATGAACTTATTGTCAAATATTACTTTACCATTCCATTTATTTAATAAAATTCCAATTATCTTTGTGTGATCTTTATTATTAGGAGGTTTCAGTTAGTTAAAATTTCAATTACAAACTAAATATCACTTATCTCTCTATATTGGATGTTGAAATTTTATTTAAATTTGCCAATTTTGGAAGCTTTTTAATAAAATTAATCCTTAAAAATGAAATTATAAGATAACATACCTAAAATTATGTATGTTATAAGATAAATAATTTGATTAGAATACTTATTTTAAAAAATGGTACTTGAAATCCATTATCTATAAGCTGTATAAATGTTTAATAAATGAGCCTCTTTTAAATACTATAAAATTGAAATATTCTATTGGTGTTTTTGATGTTTCCTTAGAGTGGTGACATTAATGTTTCCCATAGAACCCACTTGAATTTTTCCTAGGCTGTATTAGAAATATAAGTTATGTAGTAAGGGCTAGTGATCATTATAGGAAATGCCTTGTTTTGGGATTGATGGCCTATGCTTTGGTAAGGGTCTATCCCAATAGAGGTTCCTCTCTTGCAACATTTCTGAATATCTGAATTCATGTTATTTTTTTGATGGGAGGTTCCATATGGGTTCTTTTCTCTCGAGTGGGAGCCTAATAATAATGCTGGACCCCATTTTAATGTGTGATCATTTGATAAGTTATACCTTGTAAAAGGAAATATAATCATGTAATGATATAGTTTAGAATTCAGATATTACTTAGTAACAGTTATCCTCATCATAGGTTGGTGATCTTCTTTCCTTTCTATGGGCTATCATATGTTAGGAATGTATAGTGTCAGTTTCACTATTTGTCTATCATTGTGACACACATTGTTACATATTGTTATTTTTGAGTTAAAATTGAAAAAATAAATCAAATGGTTTTTGTATGAAAAGGCCAAATTAACATTAAATCATAATGTAACTTTATTAATTGTATGAATGGTCATGGTTTCTTGAAGGATACATTTATTGGTCATATCCGGAGTGGAGTGATTGGTGTATTGTGATATCATTATGTGCGTTGTACCTTGAGCTAAAAATTAGAAGTTTTGTTGTCTTGGGGCTTATAGATATAGTTAAAAAAATATCTTGTTTTGTGTTAAGGCTGATTAAAATTATTTTTTTCCATCATGTATGATTCTTATGACACACATGACATAGATTGGTAGGAGCTTCACATTCATTTATAATAGTGAACATGACTTAGTGAACTTATTAGTGGATCATTTTAATCTTTTCTTATGTTATGGTTGCTAAAGTGTTTTGGACATATTAGTGAACTAGGTTCAGTGGTTGTAGGATGTGTAGCTTCATATTTTTTCCATTCCCAATGACGTGGATACTAGGGCACGCTTGTGGTGGGGAGTGTAAAATTGGTCATAAAAATTGTTTCCTTCATAATAGAAGAAATGTGATCATAATGGGCCATTAAAAATGGTCATAATAGGTTTTAAAGTCAATAATTATATATAATGTTAAAAATCAAAGACTGAAACCATGACACAAGTGTCCATTTAATTCTTAATGGAAATTGGGGATTCCATTTTGGAAATGAGTTGCAAGGGAGATCTTGCCTTAATAATACTGATGTATTGAGTAGAATGGTCTTCTTGACCTGGATGACAGAAGACCCATGATAGTGTGAATCGATTATGAAAATAGGTGGTACAAGAATGTGCACCTACTCAACAATGAATGTTTGGTACATGCTAGTATCATTGGGAATCATTAAAGGTAGTTCCCTTGATTAGGGCAACAAAACAATTGTGTTTGGTACTGTGAGATGGTTGACACATGTTTGAACCTGCACACTCACATTTGGGAGATGTTGGGTTATAAAACGGCTAAAGATGTTATTGCATATTTATGATATGATTTTGGATTATAAAGATAAGTACACACACAGTGATAAAATATTTTTGTACTCTAGGTTTATAGGTGATCATGAGATCTATCTTGAAAACATCCTATGTACACTAAGAGTGAATTATATATACAAAGAGAAAAAGAAAAGAAAATTTCCTTTCTATTTTCATGAATTATCTCCTTGGAAGTGTTATCAAGGAAAATTTAAAAGGAATCCAAATGGTGTGGATTTCACTATAGGTAGTTATATGATGACCATCTTGAGAGAAGGGTCCCGACCATGCAGGTACAATCATTAGATGGCCATTTTGGTACTCGTATAATTTTTGGTAAAAGAACCTAGAATGGTTCAATTAGGAGACATCATAGGATGTCAGTTCTAGGATTTAGTGATATTTCTAAATGCGATGTCATGATTCCACCACATTAAGTAATTGAGATATAGTCTTTGAAATGTATGAAACATCTAATATGGGTGTTTTGGATAACTATCCCCCAAATTTGGGTTGAATAAAGATATTTTCAAAGATTTTATAAAGTCATATTCTAACTTTTGAATGCACATCATATGTTTAGGTGGGTATTGTGGGAAAGTTCATCTGTTCATTTGAAAAGACCAAAAATTATTCAATTTGTGATAGGTAAATTATAGTTAAACATTTTGATCAAAATGAGGACCAAGGTATGTTTCCTCACCCATGATTGGGTGCATCATTTTAAGAAACTTGTTGAGATAATTTTAGGACACTAAGATGTTCTTGCATAGGAAATTCTAATAGATCAAACTCTTGACTCGGAATTTTCAATTTGAATCTTAAGACCAAAGGTGAGATGTTCCTTAGACATCTTGGTCAAATAGATGATGGTTTGACAATTTAATGGGGTATATAGGCTCTCTTAAGTACCATATCAGGGTTCCATGGTAGTTGGAGCATGGGGTTGTGTTTCAACAACTCCAGTACTACATTTTTAATGTTATTTCTAGAGGTGTATTGTATATTACATGTTGACACATGACTGTTTAATTATACATTATAAACCCGAGTAGGTCGAGTGACATTTTATTAATTTTACCAAATACTCATAGGGAAGATAAGTTCAACGGTGGGGAGATTGTATCATCAAATGTTTTGAACATGGATGAAAATTAATTTAGTTTTTTAACTATTTGTTTAGTGGATGATCCAGATATTTTGTTGAGCATTAGAATATAATTAAATGCACTGGATCACATGAAATTGATGTTTTTGTATTAGGTATAAGTAGCAAGTGGTTACAAGATTTTTTGATGAATTTTGGATTTTCCTATCTCTGAAAACACAGTCTATGGTAGAAACTGCTATAGGCGTACAATTGGTGCATGATTAGATTAATAGTATGGGAAAAACATGTGGCCCCTTTTAATAAGGGATATGGTTTTTTAAGGCCATGAACACTCTATAAGTAACTATGTTCTTTGTTGAATGTTTTTAGATGTGAGTCACATATTCTAGAAATGGTTTTTCAAAACTATACACCAAAACGATATCATTATTTCCCCTTAACCTATAGATACAAGTGGTTTAATTGCATGATTTTTTAAAATAATGTGAGATAATAGTGAAAGTTGAATCTCCTTAGAATAGGTGGATGCATATTTGGCACATGGTTTTGTAAACCTTTCATCCAAACTATGATGTTTTTGAAGGAGTTTTAAATTATTGTTTTTCCCTTCCATTAATAAAATCAGTATCTGCTCTATTTTTCTTAGTCATGTATTACACCTCCCCCTAAAATGGGATCTCACCTCATTCTCACAAAGTATTTGAATCCTCTTCCATATCTGGATTCAGTTTCTCTCACCATCAATCTCATTAGTTGCATCATGTTAAGAGGCTCAATGCTTTATCTCCTTTCTTCGTTAACAACACTATTTATGATTCCCTTCTAAGGCGAGCTCTATTTTACAAATTTTTATGGTGTTTGAATTATTTTTTTGAATTCTCATATTTCTAATCGAAATAAAGGCTGATAATGGATGAGTAGACTGTCACAAGCCTGAATTATGTGCTCTATAATCATTCCCCCAAATTTTTTTCATTTATAAAATATTTGTATTGTTTCATCCATTAGAAATTCTTTGTGTCACTTATAAATTATGAAAAGGCGTAAATTAAATTCCTAAACCACCATGTACTACTGTCTTAGAACCTCTTGATATCGATGGAGGTTCTGAAATTAACCTAAACTATCCCTTTAGGGCCAGTTTTCTAAATCAATTAATAATCATGGTTCTTATAATGCCTAAACCACCCTTTGGTGTGTTAATTAAAAGGGTTGTGCTTATAGAAACTACACATGTTTGGATTGTGTTCTAAATAACCTTGTTTTGGGTGTATAATATTGTTCCTCTTTGATGAATTGAAACAGTTATTTGATGAAAATATAGTGTTTTCATATGAAATCACATTTTGAGTTGTGATGTCTTATGAATGAAAAGTTGAAATGACTTATGATGAGTGGTGAGGTTCCATATGGTATGGTTGATTTTCCATGAAATGTTTTTGAATTATAAAGATAATGGCCAACATGATGTCATGAACCTAGGTAGAACTCAAAGGTTCGCTGATCATGGTTGGCCACAAGGCCACAAGCGCTTCTCTTTAAATTCTAGAGGATTATGACTAGTAGTGTGAGCCTTGGGTCTGTCCGTGGGGAGAATATTCCCCCATTACCAGAGTGTATCACATCGAATAAACATAAAAATAGGTAAAAACAATGTAATAATAAAAACTATGGATTAACAGAAGAAGACTAGAATAATAAACAATAGAAGAAACTAATGATATCCCTTAAAATATGATGATACTATTGTTCAGATGTCCACAAATTGGAAAAAAATTATACTTGGTATCTGGAAATACACGATATATAGAAAAATAAAAATGAAGATAATAACTATCAATGAATCTTGAGCTCTAGTTCGATCATCTACTACCTATATCCATCACGATGAATGTAAGAAAAGTTAGGCATCCATGTAAAGACATTTCCCTTCATCGTTACCTACATACATGTAATATTCCCAAGTACCAATGGTGACCCAGATAGGGTCTGAGAAAAATCTCAATAGACCACCACCAATGATTTATATAACAACATGTCCAACTAATATTAACTAAAATAGTGATCAGTCATGAATACATAAATATAAACAAGTATAGTAATGTAAATTATCAAGTACCTACTTCATCTTCAACGGGTGGCCGAACATGTTAACATTTCATTTATTAATAATGTTCCAGTTTATATAGTAATTCACGTGAGGTATTACTATCACAGACATCATGTAATTATAATAATATTAAAGGATCTATTAAGTATAGGGAATCTTATGATAATGATAATAGTAAATAGGATCCATGTTAATAAATAAAGAATATATGAACAATAGGTCAGGCCAATATAGTAATATCTATAGCTTAGCTAAAGGTGAAAGAGTGTAATCCAAGGGGAATCTCTCATTGCATTCCACAATAACATAATTCTAACTGAGTATAAGGAATTCATACATGGTAAAATGGGATAAAAATAACTAGGCCCAAGGATTTATCTAAGGAACCACCTTCCCTTAGATATCAATATGTATCCAAGGATTATATACAAGGAATCCTATAAGGATAATGGAGGGATCCAATAGTGTCATTTTGGATATCCTCTAGTAGAATGTGATCAGGTTCCAAAGAGAGTATCAACCATGGAAATCAACATCCCTGAATTGGAATGGCACCCACAAGTTATCAAGGCATTACTTCATGAATCAATTGTTGGGTCAAGACTTACCACTCTTATAAACATGTCAAGGTATATTATAACAGGTGAATTATAATTGATTCATTATATAAAATTACCCCTATAAATCTTATTCCATTTAATTAGTCATTTGGTTAATTCCATTGCCTTTCATTAGTGTGATAAGGCTAAAAGGTTCTGAAAACATTTAGTTCATTAATATCATTTCATTTATTTGTTTCACTCCCTTACCATTCATTAACTTGAAAACACGGGCTATAAATGTGCACCCATATAGAATTTATTTATAATAAACCAAACCAAGTGATATCTATAATATACTTTCCAAATGACCAGTTAAACATTAAGAAATTAATTAGAAAACATACCACATAATGTTTAAGTGACTTTACCGTATACAAGGGCTGACCATTTCAATTCATAACACTATTAATTAATTAAGGGCTTTCTATTATTAGGTTAAATCCAAATTTCATCCTGATAGTGGTACAGAAGAAACAGAACAAACAACTAAAGGAACATATAAGGGAAACACCATACCTGAGGTGGTTGATGATGAGTTCATAACCTCAAATGGTGTATAAAATTTACAAAAAATCATATTAGCATACAATTATGTCAAATATAATCTTGGAATTTTATTTTAATAGGCCACAACTGAATAAACCAGTGCATGCACAACTATGGAAATTAATTGAATAGATAAACCTAAGGTATGAGTCATATACCACCTACCTTAATCTTATAATATACTAATCATATAGTATCAACTAATATTTAGGTTTGGATCATAAGAAATATGATGAATGGATAAAAATACTAAAAATAGGTTATATGAGCCTGCATTTAAATAGCTTCATCGAGGGAATGAAGAATGATGAATGGATTAAAAAGAATAATGTATGTACCAATGTGCATCCAATGTTACAATAATGGATCAAAATAGAATTTGGATAGTTAAATGGGATCAAAATATATCAAATGGGGATTTGGGAAACCAAAACAGGAGAAGAATCCCTCTACTATCCACTAGAATGAGAAAAGTAGGGAAGGGTAGGGTTAAATATTTCATTAAGGGAATTTTGGTAAATTTATACAAGAAATAGGGGTCAAAATGTTTTTTTGCATGGTTGGATAAACCATGCACCAATTGTTCATCCTTTTCTATACTAATGGGTCACCCACATAGTTAGGGAAACCATGCACCAACTGTGTGAATAACCTCTTTTAAAAATTACAGACATTTCACTTGGATGTGTAGTCCCTATGTTAGGGTTTGGGAAAACGATGAACCCTACATGACCCCATTTTCATCACTACATGGTTATGAGGTACTTTGGGGGATGGGTATCACGCTTTCTAATAACCGCATGGCATAGTGTTTTATCCATTGGCTGGGGCAATGAGCACTGGAAATCCATAGACACCCACGAAGCCTTTCAGAACTCAGTTGGAATTCATATTATATGTCCAAAAATAAATAATTAGAAGAAATTTAAGATGATAAAACCTATGATAAAATCCAGGTTCTTATAGTATTCCCCCCATAAAGGAACTCATTCCTGAGATAACATTGCATGCGTGATGAAAATTATATGAGAACAACATTGTCCATTGGGCTTGTACATCAGCATACTGATCTAAACTCTCATCCATTAGATGGTCGTGATTTAATATCATCCATACTAGAGGGGAAGACCAGATTCACAGAGCCTTCATGATCTGGTCAATGATACATATATAATACTCCTCAAAAGAAGAATTAACATTTAACTTAACCTCCTCAAGAACAAAATAATCAGATAGGTTGGCATGATAATGGTGAAGATGTGAAACGTGGAAGACATCATGCATACAACGATATCTATGAGGTAATAAAATGGATATGCTAATAGACCAAATCTCTTCAGATTCTGACACTAACCGACAATTCCTAGAGACATGTTCTATTTCCACTATAACTGTTTATACCCATTTCTAGGAGATACCCACATGAAAACATGATCCCCAACCATGAATTCTAGAGGTTTTTGATGGAAATAAAAATAATATTTCTTCATTTATTGAGTGGTATAAATATGATTCATTACCATCTAAAACATCAATGAAGTCACTTTCAGGATATTAATACCTACTAGCACTGGATCACCTAACTCTAACCCATATAGGGGTGAGCGAAACATCCTACTATACAAGTACACAAGGTGATCCATCTCAATTATCAACTCAAATCAATTTTCAAATGAGGACTTGGTGAGATCAACATGCTTCTCCCATGGACCACCAAAATAAAGGATACATTCCAAAATCATGTCTTATAACACATGTATTGTCCATTATGACTAGCCAATGGTATAAGGGAGAAAGGATACTCTCAGATGAACCTTTATACCCATAGAATATTAAAACTCTTACTATAATTGTGATGCGAAGTGAGAATCCCTATCTAGAAATTTTTTTGAGGGACCCCATTTAGTCAGATGATACCACATTCATAAATTCTTTCGAATTAATCAACTAATAATTTCTATTCGATGGAAAAAACTTGGGATAATTTCATCATTGTGTATTAATGAAAACCCAAATTATGTCTCTACATTGAGGTGACCTTGGTAAGACAAATAAAAGTTCATGGAAACATCTCACCATTTCCATTATAAGACTCAGAGAGGATGTAATAATACTATATAATGATGGTGCTCCTCCTTCATCTACTGAATGTTGGAACACCTAGAGATAAAGATTTTTATCTGAAACATCATTCAATGCCACCGATACCCACGTCACATTTCTCGACACTTTTTCAAGATTAAGGGATAAAATACCCACTATGAATCATGAGAATCTTATATCAGTTCCTCCATCATATATGTAGGAACCTGGAAATTTCCATGAATACCTATGATTTTATCTATGTCTATATAAAAATCTTGAGGTGGGTCCTCTCTGAAAATTTTCTCCAAGAGAACCAAGCCATCTTGGTATGAAAAATTAATAATATTTAACCAATAAATGAGTGAAAAGATAACTTTCAGGGCTGAGAGATAAGAAAAATCATGAATTTCATGAATCGTTGGATATATCTCAAAAAAGAGGGAAATTGATTTCCCGTCTTCACTAGATTCCCATATGGCTTTTCCTGTGTTTTCCATCTTAGTGCATCAGCTACAGTAGTACCCTATCCAGGCATATAAGGAATATAAAAATCGATGCTCTTAACATATATGACCCATATTCACTATCTAAGATTCATTTCATAACATGTAATGACATATTTTGGATTATATGGTATTTTTATATCATAAATTTCTCACATATCAGATAGTGTACCCGACAATGTAATGCATGAACAACTGCCACTATCTAGAGGAAGTGCATCAGATAATTTCTCTCATGAGGAAAAAACTCACATGATCTATATGTAACGAATCTATGATACAATATTTCAAATTTTCTAGGCCAATTTTGGTTGGGTCTGGAACATTTCATATCATGTTCTAGGCACAGAAAAAATCAGAATAGGTTCTGAGAAAATCGTTTCATTCTTCCCCTGAAAGGATTTATCGCATTATTATGACCACAAAAACTTCACACCATTATTTTTAAGACTAATAAAATGTGAGAAAAAATGTGTGATAAGTCCGATATGAAATTACTGTAACATATAGTAAAACCCATGAAACACTATATATCAAACATGTTGTTTTGATTCTCCTAGAAAACCACAAAAATAACTTTCCATATGTGAATAGATACAATTGATTATGAGTAAATATATACCAATAATTGTACATTTTCAACCTAGATGTGGTACTTTGCTATCTTGGAATCATTTTGATTCTGTCTTAGTGTATTCATAATTATCTCATGACATTTTTCATGGTAACTATGAGTGTGAGAATACACAAATATGTATTCCAAAAAGAGAAAAAAAGAAAATCTAGGTAATGGTGGAAAACAATATTCATCAAAACCATGAAAATGGAATGAATTTCTATAAGACTGAATAGAATAAATAGATATTCATATAGACCATAACTGTTACGGAAAGGTGTAAGAGGTATATATGATTTCTTGACTCTCACATGATGACATCCCAACAATAGGTTGATCTTAGAAATCATCACAGCTCCTTAGAGTTGGTCAAAGAGATCATCTATTTGAGGTAGTGGATATCAGTTCATTAGTTCAACCATCTATAATCGATGCCTAAATGAAGGGTCTCATCCTCCTTCCTAGTTTAAAGCATGAGTGAACCTTAAGAGGATGTGTTAGTCCTTATAAAACCATTATCCTCTAGTTCATCTAGCTGCCACATGATCTCATAGATCTCTGTAGGTGCTATTTAATATAGAGGAATGGATTGTTAAGATTCTCCTGGAACAATATCAATCATAAAATATACCACTATATAAGGAGGTTTGATAGAAAACTAAAAAGAAAATACATTATTGAAATGATATAATTCCAGAGGAGATTTATCCTATGGTAAAACCTGATCCTCCCCAAAGATATTATCCATCATGGTGGTCACTTCACCTCTCAGATGATTCTCTGGTCTAACTCTACTATCATGGAAATCTGAATCACCCATGTGTAGATAACTGATACCCTTTGGTGATGTAAATGATATCATATAGTTATAGTATTCTATAGAGGCGTAATATTAGAACAACCAATTCATCCAAACAATGACATATAAAACGCTCATTTTATGAACAAAGAGGTCCCAGAAGAAAGGGTAACTAAATATATCAAAGGGAGAGTCCCTGAATTTTCATATTCCCACTATCTGAATTCCTAATGGTGTATCCAAGGTCATTAAACACTACTAGAAAAACAGGTATTTGCGACGGGATCCCGTCGCAAATGGCCTTTTGCCGCGGGGGCCCGTCGCAAATCGCACGTTGCAGAAAACGCTGTCGCAACAACAATTATTTGCGACATGCCCGTCACTAAAGATAGTATTTGCGACGGGGATCCTTCCAATCGCAAATATTACTCCGTATATTTGTAAAAACTTTTAAAATAGTAATTGCGACGGGGCCTGTCGCAATAACTATTTTTAAAATAAAAATAAAAAACTATTATTAAATTATTTTAATGAATATAATAATAATACTATTTACGACGGGCATAGTATCCCGTCGCAAATAATATAAAAAAAATAAATTATTAATAAATTATTTTAATTAATATAATAATAATCCAATCATAATTCAAAAATAAAAAATAATAAAATATTACTAAATGATTTTAATTAATATAATAATAGAATTATAATTCACAAATAAAAATAATAAATTATTAATAAATTATTTTAATTAATATAATAATAATAGAATTATAATTCAAAAATAAAAAATAATAGAATATTAATAAACGATTTAATTAATATAATAATATTATAATTATAATTCATAAATAAAAAATATTAATAAGTTATTTTAATTAATAGAAAAATAATAGAATTAATTTACATTCAAATATTAAAATAATTCAAATATTACAAAAAAATATAATTAAATTATAATATTATAAATTTTATATATATATATAATTTAATATTATAAAATATAAATAATATTATTATTCATATTAATATTGTTATTTCAAAATATAATATTATTAATATTTTATAATGATACAGAAACTACGAATAGAAAAAAATTCACATTTTGATTTAACAAACTTTATTACATAAAAACAAACTCTATTCTGAAGGAGGGGGGAGGGGGGATCTGCAGATGCTGGTGGAGGAAACTCCATCCCTAAAGCATGAGTGAGTCGGCGCATGTACTCTATCTGCTCCTGGTGCTGCTGCTGCCACCGACTCATCTGCTCCTCCTCACAGCTGCAGCTGGCGTCGACGCTCCTCCTAATTATTGATAATTATTTGTAATTATTACTAATTATTGGTCATTATTAAGAATTATTGCTAATTATTGGTAATTATGACTAATTATTGCTAATTATTGGTAATTATTAGTAATTATTACTAATTATTGGGAATTATTGGGAATTATTGGTAATTATTACTAATTATTACTAATTATTGTAATTATTACTAATTGTTACTATTTAGTACTAAATATTGTTAATTATTGGTAATTATTACTAATTATTGGTAATTATTACTAATTATTGGTAATTATTACTAATTATTGCTAATTATTGGTATTTATTACTAATTATTATTAATTATGAGTAATTATTACTAATTATTACTAATTATTGACAATTATTAGAAATTATTACTAATTATTGGTAATTATTTGAAATTATTACTAATTATTGGTAATTATTACTAATTATTACTAATTATTACTAATTATTACTAATTATTGGTAATTATTGGTAATTATTACTAATTATTCCTAATTATTGGTATTTATTACTAATTATTAGCATTTATTCTTAATTATTGGAAATTATTACTAATTATTCCTAATTATTGGTATTTATTACTAATTATTAGCATTTATTCTTAATTATTGGAAATTATTACTAATTATTCCTAATTACCATTAACTAAGAACAATGAATACTAATAATTTAAATTTATTAAGTAAAAAAACAATGTAAACATAATTAAATTACAACTAATTAAAAATAATTGAAACTAATAAAAAAATTAAAATAAATATTAAATTAAAATGAACATAAATACCTTTAAAATTGATTTGAGGTTGATCTCTGAGCGTTGTTGAAAACTTCAATATCAACTCTGAAAAAAAAAGTAAACTTAAGAAACACTGAACTATAAAAATAGAGTTTTTAGATAAGGAGAAGATGGAGTTTGAGAATGAATGAAAAAAAACAGATGGGGGGTATTTATAGGTTAGATTATTTGCGACGGGTCTATTTGCGACAGGATACCCCTTGAAAATAGTATTATTTGCGACGGTACCCGTCACAAATACCTTGGCCCTCATTTATTATGGTCAATGGTTAATTAGTTATTTGCGACGGGTCCCATCGCAAATAATAACCTGCCGACATACTATTTGCGACAAAGGATATATTCCCGTCGTAAATAGCTATTACCACTGCCGGTCATTTGCGACGGGCGGTAACCACCCGTCGCAAATAACTTTCCCGCGATTTGGCGCGCAAAGCGCGCTAGTCCTTTTTCGACGGGTAAAGATAACCCGTCGCAAATAACTACTTATTTGCGATGGGCAAATTCCTCCGTCGCAAATAAGTTTCTAATGGGACTATTTGTGATGGGATTTATCCCCGTCGCAAATAACCCGTCGCAAATACCCATTTTTCCCGTAGTGAAACCATAGTAATACTGAATGTAAATCATGATACATTAAACAATATATAAAGAGTTAAAGGAATGTCAAGAACCTATATCAAATAATGAAGATACTATAGTAGAGACTGATAATATAAAATTTTAAACCGTAGATATTCCAACACATGGATCCTCAGGTATCATCCATAAATCATATAACAGGCTCGATCCACAGCCTTATGTTGTAGTTGGACTACACTGAGTATTATAGATCTATTGGTTCTAATTGTCTAGTAACTGAAAACCATGGCTATGGCCACTTCCTCAACTAGTACTACCGATGATACTCAAACTCCCCACCAAATGTGGAAAAAATAGAAAATCCCATGAAGGTCTAGCTAATGAGTATCCTCTTCCACTAGAATAATAAGGAATGATATGAAATAATATATGACGATGTAATATATTTCCAAAATTAGGACACTCAATTGGGTCAATATCACACTAAGGATTCAGATACACCTTCCATCCACACAAATGACATACTATGAAGTTTGATGTGTGGCTACTCTAAATGCCATTACTCTAATGTCAAACCTCGAGGGAGTGTTCCCTACTAGTGGAGGAACATCATGCACGCGTATGAACTGATCCTCCATGAAATATACTATCACCTTAACTCGGGTTGAAATCAGCGATTAGAGCCTAACAAACTATCTCAATGAAAATAGTAAGGTGAAAAATGTTCACATGAGTATGGGTGGCATATTGGATCCCATCCTCAAACATTCTATTATGAGAAAGCTCATCAGTAGCTATATATGGGGAAAATTACTACAAATCAGTAAAATGCACTTAATATTCCTTGACTGAAATATAAAATTCTACTAGAAGCATGAGATTTATGGATCAGTCAACCCTCATCATATGTGATTTCTTTTTATATAAGGTTGTCTAAAAATCATCCTAGATCATTCCCAATTGATACCATCCTGGGTAATTACATCCCACCAACTATTGGTTGAATCATGAATGATATAGGATGAAATATTGAACCCATAATCTAGAGGCATCTCTAGATTCTCAATGATAGACACGGTGGCCTCCAGCTAAGAAATAGAAACATGTGAACCACCATCCCCTGAGAATGCCAGAGGATGTTGTTTTTGGAGATCAAGAGACATATCAACCATTATAGATATAGGTCATGGAGAAACATATATAGACTACATCAAACATACGAAACTATCTTGAAGTTAAACACCAATTCCCAAAAAAGGTATAACATGTGGTGCCTCCAGTGGTACTCTCGATAGTAAGACTAGTGGATCTGGGTCCACCATGTCTGAAGTATGGTCATCGCTACTCTCCTAGCGCATGACACAGGGACTTCATGGTGGCATATGTCTAAAAATTCCAATCAAACACCTACTGAAATATGATAGAGATACTATTGGAGAATATTATATGAGTATTGGATCAATATCCCAGGTATACTACGCCAAATACCTGCTTAGATAGATAGGTAATGGTAAGTGGTTGAGTTTAAATTATTGGGGTTATACTAGATGATATTTGAATAGAACCTTGCCTATTTATTTACTAGAAAACATTTATCTTCATGTAATATTTCACATTTTTTATGTTTTGTATTCATATAAACATATACCAAAATATAATTAAAATGGAATGTCAGTCCCAGTGAATCTGGGCCAATACACCTTATCACTAGAATCAAAACCCAATTAATTTTTAGTCAACCCAGTCTATATTTATTATCAAAATGTAATGGGTTATATATGATGTCTTGACTCAGTTATCAATCAATTTCAATACATGGGTGCCCATACACCACATGAATTGAAACTGAAAAACAATCAATCACATCCAAATAATAGCATGTGTATAATATAACTACCATATCTTCATTGAATAATCAAAGAAAAAAGAAAATTAAAATAAGTGAAGTGATCCTTTATGGCATGGAATATACATGAAAAGTGAATTCTAGTTGCCTAAGATGATGAATATAATAATTCTTTTTGACCTCATGTCATTGGAATAAGGATGATATAAAATCCTCAATAAGAATAATATTAATAACAATCACATTACACATGTGTCACCTTATGATGAAATTACATCAACTATAATAGGAAATAGTAGAACAATAATCATTATTTCAGGAAACTCAATATTTTCCACGAACATGGATTATCTATGACCAAGCATGCCTTATAACCAAGTTCTAAATCATTCATAATCTAATGTATCCTATATCTAAATAACAACGAAACAAATGAACCCATGACACTACTTTGTGACATCACGAACCTGAGTTCCACTCAAAGGTCCCCAAGGCTTCAAGTGCATATCCCCTAAATCCAAAGGTTGTTGACTAACAATGATTTCATTGGATGTGTTCATCGGGAGACTTTTCCCTCCTTATGAGAGTGTAAAAAATCCAAAAAAATAAATGAAAAGGAAAATAGTTAAAGAATAAAATGAAAACATGGAATAATTATAAAATATAAGATAAATAATAACTCAATAAACTGATAATAGTACACAAAAGATGATGATAATATTTTTCATGTTTCTTGAAAATAGGAAAATATGTATATATGGATGTTGACAATACATGATATACAATAGAAGAAGAAAGGAGACAATAACTATCCCTGAATCTCAATATCCAACTTTTACATATACTACCAAGATGCATCCAAATGAAATAAAGAAATATTAGGTGTGTGGGTGGGGGAAATTTCATTTTTAATCATGTGAATACATGAAACCTGCTTGGATACCTATGGTGGCCCATATAGAGTGTGAGAAAAATCTCCGTAGTCCACCACTTATGTAATCTATAACATCTAGGCTGTGAAATATAAACTGAAATAGTGTACATCCATGTATATATAAAAGTAAAGTAGTGTATTAATTTAAATTCCCATGTACATTCGTAAGTCTCAACAATTTTCGACAGATGTAATCATTTAATTATTATAATTTTTTAGTTTGTATAGTATGTCACAAGGGGTATAACCTTCATTGACATTATTTCATGATAATAATAGTAAAATTATCCATGAATAATAAAATATCTTATGAAAATGATAACAATAACTATGATCCAAGGTAATACCAAGGAAATCCATGATCGTAGGGGTCGATCCAACTTTGTAAAAATTAGTATCTTTAAAAAAGGGTAAGAGTGTAATCTAAGGGGAATTTCCCAAGGAATTCCAAAATAAAATAAATATAATAATTTCCATAAAATTCATCCAAGGTAAAATGGGATAAGAAATGATTAGGACCCAGGGTGTATCCCAGGAACCAAATGTCCATAGACATGATGTCGAATCCATTGAGTGTATCCATGGAATCCCATAATGATCATGGAATGATCCAAATGTGTCATACATGACATCCACTAGTAGATGAGGATTTTGTTCCAAGATGGGTATCCAACATTGAAACCAGAATCCCGGAATCCGAATGGTATTACCAAGTACTCAAGGCATTTCATTGGGAATCCAGGGTTGGATTGAGTTTCACAACTCCTATAATGATGCAATTGTTTATATATAAGAGGAACAATATAATTTATTTATTATATAAGAATATTCCATGTAATACTCATTCCATTTAATAATTCCATTGATTAAAGATGTTGCATTTCATTAATGTAACAAGGCAAATAGGGCATGTGCCCTTTTTTGGTTAGTAACAAAATTTTATTTTTTTGGGTTAGTCCTTCGCATTTCATTAACAAGACAAGGTGGGATTAGGATTTTCAACCATATGAAATTTATTAATAATAAACTAGAAAAATTGATATCCATAATATATTTTCAAATTACCCATTTAAACATCAATTAAGTAATTATAAGACTACCCTTTAATGGAGAATGTCACATTACCCTATTAAACTACTAAACTTTTCAATTCATAACTCATTTAATTAAGGAAGTTCGTACCATTAGCAAGGTCAAGAAAAATCACAACTAAATAGTGGTGTAGGTAAACATAAAAAACAAATCATGTTATATATATGGAAAACATCCTACTTGGGGTGTTTGATATTGAGGTCATAACATCCAATGTTCACTAAAATTTTTACTACAAGGGTCTTAGTATAAAATTCTAATGACTATTATAAAGTAATGTGATTTTAATAGGTTGTGCCTGATGAAGTAGATTCACAGACAACTGTAAAATTTTATAAAATGTCCAAACTTGAGATATGAGTCATATAGAGACTACCTTAATCTCATATGAATCTTCTTGTCCATTACCAACCTTTAGTTTTTTGTAGGTCATATGAAGTTTTATGAATAGAGAAACATCCTAAAAATAGGTCATATGAGCATGCATCTAAATAGTGTTTTTGAGGGAAAGAAGAACGATGAATGGATAAAAAGGAATATAGTATGTATCGATGCACATCTAACATAATGATTCAGGATAAAATTAGACATCCAAAAGATGAACGAGATGAAGGTATATTGAAGAGGGATTTGGAAGCTCAAAAGAGTAGAAGAATCCCTATAATCTCCACTAGAATGAGCAATGAATAAAAGGAATTGTTTTAAAAATTTATTAATTTTATTTTGGTAAATTTTTTCATGAAATAGAAATTGAATAGTTTGGACACAAGATTTTGCAAACCTTTCACCAGTCATTCAGTAAATGTTGTGATAATTTGGCACCCATATGGTTAGGCAATACCATTTGGGAAACAATGGGAGAACTGTGGGAATCAACTATTATAAATAATACATACATTTCTTATGGGTGTGATGTCTATGGTTCATGGTTTGGGAAAAACCATTATCCTTGTCTCACCTCATTATCTATCCACACATGGTTAGTAGAGACCATGTGTGATGGGTCACACAACGTCTTCTAACTATACGAGCTAGTGTTTTTCACCTCCAAACAGTTTTCAGAGCCCCAAAAAATCCCCAGCCACCCAAAAAAACATTTTGAACTCATTTGAAATATTTATTATTTATAAAATAAATAATTAGACCATATTTAAGAGGATACATACCCATGATAGAAACAGTATTCTTATAGCCTAATATCATACATTGAACCGATTATTGAACAGATTGTCATATAGAATCTATTTAAAATTTTAGAGTGGATTATTCTAAAAAGGATCCATTGTGACATGAGTGAATCTAGTTTCCTCCTTTCAAAAATTTATGATAAGGTTTCAAAGGGAAAGTTAGATTACCTTACATACTTATTATGACTATAGTCACATTAGTTGGGGTTGTTGAGAATGTAATCGCACACCCCTAGGTTGAGGATGATGAGTTTGGTGTCTCACATATATTGGGTTGTTGGGAATGTCATCTCATCCCCCTTTGATTAAGATAGAGAACATGTAAGTCTAATTCATGAGTAAGATAATGGACAAGAATTCGGTATCATGTTTTAAAATATTAGGCTTATCTCCTTTTTGTTATACGAAAATATTTTATTGAAATTAATTTTTTCTATGAGACTATTGGATGGGATAGAATTTTAAATTTATTGAGATATTATGGGAATTTTTTCCCATAAAGTGAATGACAGTCATCTGATTATATAATGATGCCTGAGTTATGCCTCATGCCCAGACTAGTAGGTAAAATTTATAAATATTGATACATACTATTGTATATATAATGTATATACAAATATATATGTATATATATATATGTGGTTACATTTTCAGAGACATACCGTCAATAGGAAAAGCGTGTATAGTCATCTTATATTCCATAAGGAGCATGCGTCTGACTAGATTATATTAATTATCACATAACTCATTTACTTTTGATATACTGGTACACTTATTTATTTTACATTAACGAGATGAATTATGAATTTTTCATTGTTGGTGTTGGCCCAGTGAGTATATGTCAGACCATTTCAGGCCTCTATTGCACTGAGGTAATCAAAAAAATATCATGATTGTAGGATAAGGTTCTTAGGTTGTGCTTATTTAATATTTTCCTTATTTTCTAGGATGGAGTACATGAGTAGAGAATTGTGCTCGTGCTGATGATGCTATTGTAGATAGATTCTGTTTCTTTGGTTTTTTTTCCATACCTATTATATATACGCATCACATGATGTATATCTAATTTCACATTGTATCCTGTCCATTCATGACTCATTCAATCATTTACTATTATCTGATAATTTATCCATGTTATGATGCATTAAATTACTATTTATTCTTCTATTTTATTTCTTATCTAGAGGGTATAGTCTCCCAACTATACCACCATTAGACCCTCATATCTAGTTGTAATACTTTAGGGTATAGGGAGGTGCTCTTGAGGCCTAGTGGATAACCAAATCAGTTACCATTTTAGTTGACCTCATGTCTGGATGTTACAAAGATAATTATTAGACTTGGTTCTCTCCCTAGATTCCAACAATAACCTATTAATCATTTACAACCTCAACCAATGTCTGAAACTTCTAGCTCTCATGATGAATAAAGGGGTATATTTCAATATTTGATCAATATTTTTAATGATCTAAAGGATAAAAATGCTTTTTTGATAAGTATAAAATAGACGCTAGGATAATAAATTTGGAATAAAAAGTGGGATAGTTAGCTAGAGATGCTAGAGGTAAAGAAATGGGTAATCTACTGAACACCTCTGAAAATAATACTAGAGAGAATATTATGGTTTTCACAACCAATAATGTTCATTAAACCCACATGGATTCTAAGAAAGATCACAAATATTTTCAAAAGTAAAATATAGATAAAAAACCCAAAATATGAAAAAATGAAGAATCTAAAAGACTAAACAACAAAACTATAATTACAATGAAACCCATCATACATACTAAATTACAAGAATAAAAATACATTAAATTAATGAAAATAAATAATTTTTTTATATAAAAAGTTGATGGAATGAAAAAAATTAAGATGAATTTAACCCACACCCTTCCTTTCAAATAATGATTCAAAAATAGTAATCAATATAAAAGACTTGTTAAATTTATCAATGTTTTTAAGAAATTAAACATTAAAATCACATTAGTCATTATTCCCTACATTTATCTCGTCCTTCAACATTCACCCTTACATTCATTCCTCCATATTCTTGTTTCCACTCTCGTCTCGTGTTTGATCGCTTTGGTGACCTTGGTCCTTGGGGTAGCCCATTTTGTCTCTTCCCCTGCTATTACCTCCTAGTTGGTTGTGTTTACATCCCCACTCTAGCATGGTACACTGGTTCTTTGGATGGATTGGGATATACAGGTCGAGTCCTATGGGTTTCCCAGATCCATGTCTTGCATCTAGAAACTTCTATCTCATGGCTTCATGTGTTCAACTTGGAGGTCCAGGTGAGGATTCATCTTTGTTGAGGCCAGGTCTAATTCATCTCTAATCTGGGTAAATTTTCCTTCACCACTATATAGGTTGGACTATTGTGATAGTTTCAAAGAGACATTGGGATGTGTGATATGTCAGCCATGGTGTTTCCATAGGTGAGTCTATGCATCGATCATAGCTTCATTTGTCTTCATATTTATTTATTCATATGGTTATAGTACAGAGGTATGAAGGATTTTCCATTAGTGACTACCATTTTGACTTTGGATCTGTTTGATTTTTCAGATTTCTGTTAACATTGAAATGATTTCATTCTTGTTTGGTGGTTTTTCTATTTCTAGTTTAGATCTATTCAATTTTTTTTTCATTTTATGTGCTTTTATGTCTACTGTCGAGTAGTGTTTGGATGGCAGTGACAAAGATGTTGAATGGTGGTGATTTTTTCAATGGTGATTTTTTAGTTTTACAAATAATATTGAATGGTTCTGTAGTGTTGTTTTTTCTAGTCAGCAGCTTAGGTTTTGATAGAGGTCACTGAGGGAACTAGTGGTTCAATTATGGTAGATAACAAGTGATGATGGTAGATGCATGCCACAAGACTCTACCCTCACGAGTGGCCTATGGCTCGAGGCCTCCTTAGTCTAGGTATCTATTTTTGAATTTCAAATTTTGTCTAATCTTGTAATTCGGAATCCCATGTGACTTTTATGGTAAATACTTGTCCTCAAAGTGGATCTTTGAAAATAAAAATTGGATTTTTAAGTCAATGTAGTGTTGTCTCCCAAAATTGAATACCTAAAAAACATGAATATTTAGAGATATTTATCATCCCTTCAACCTTTATATGTATAGGTGTCTAGTTTATCTGACTATGTGACCATATAGGAATCATCAAAATTATCTAGTGAATTTGTTTCCACACTTGATATTAGGAGTTCCTCAACCATCCATTATTGTTTTACAACATTTATATATATTTATTACATACGTAGTTGGTAGGTCGGATGACTTGTTATTGGGAGTAGGAAAGATATTTTTTCCTATTGATTTTATGCTTTGGGATATAAAATGTCTCCAAGAGGTACCTATCATTCATGGTAGTACCATTCTAGGCACACAATGTGCTTCCATTTCTATTTTAAATGGAATGTTTATTTTTAATTTTGGTGAATAGAATGTGTAATTTAATGTTTTGAAAAAATTAACATACCCAGGCACGAACAAATATATTTTGGAGATGATAATTATGGAGGTTAAGAATCATTTAATGAGAAGGAAGAGGAAATATTGACAACGATAGAATAAATTATTGGTGTACTAGAGAAACCTACTAAAAAATTTATGTGTATTAGTTCTATCAACGAGAATGAACCTTTGGATGAGTATAAGGGGGAAGTCCTGGAACACCTTGATAAGTTTTCCATAGAACACACCTTGACCATAATCAAAGAATCGTGATATAAGATGAACTTTTTGGGAAAAATATTCATGATGAGTAAGCTTTATATACGAACATATTTAAGAGATTGAAAGAGGACCATGGACCTTCCTAATACAAGTGTCTTTCGTCAAGTCTACAAGAACCCAGTCTGAATATCAATCCCTTTCCATCAAATTTTAAATATACATTTTTGGTTGACATATCAACACTACCAGCCATAATCTAATAAAAATTAAAAGTAATTTAAGAGGATATCCTATTGTGTGCATTAAGGAAGTTCAAATTTGACATTGGTTGGTATATTTCTGATATTAAGGGTATAATTTCATCATAATATATGCATAAAATTACAAGGAAACTATACCATAAAACTATATTTTAAGTATAGAGAATTCTTAACCCAAAAATGAATGAAGCGGTTATAGTTTTTGTTAATAAATTTATTGATTCTTGAATAATTTTTACAATTTCAGATAGTCCATGGGTGAGCCTAATATATTTAATCCATAAAAAGAGCGGATTCACAATTATTAAAAATGAAAAAAATGAACACGTTCAAGTTACAATAGTAAACAAATGGGGATTCTGAATAGACTATAGGAAATTGATTGTTGACACTAGGAAATGCCATTTCCTTATTCCATTTTGGAGAAAATGTTAGAGATGTAGTATGATAATGTATTCAATAACATTATTAATGGTTATTCTAGTTATGACTATATTTACATAGCTATTGAGGATCTCGAGAAAAAAACATTCACTTCCCCATTTTGGAAATTTTCCTACAAAATAATCCATGTTGGGTTTTGTGGTTCCCCAACCAATTTTTTATGATGCATGATAGATTTTTAATTAACATTATTGAGTGGATAATTGATGTTTTTTGGAATTATTATTTGGTTGTTTGAATTGACTTTGAATATTATTAACATAATATTCAAAATGTTTTGGAGTGATTCTAATCCTAAAACATTGTATTAAACATGGAAAAATGAAACTTTTTAATCATAGAATGAATTTTATTAAGTCATATGATTTTTAAGAGGGTGATAGTGGTGGAAAAATTCAAAATTGATATAATACAGAAAATTTCACATCCTAAAACTGTGAATGTATTTAAGAGTTTATCGAGGCATATCAGTTACTAACAAAGATTCAATAATGATTTATCTAAAATCAGAATGTCATTATGATTATTTTTTATTCAGGAAAAACCATCAAATTTTATTTTAAATTCATAGATTCCTTTATCCTATTCATGAAGATTCTTAGATCCTTAACTATGATCGCCTTTGAAGACTACAAAATTCATTTTGAGGTGATTTTTGATTCTAGTGATGTGCCTTTAGGTGATTATTTGGGGGAGTGGAATGGGAGGAATACATATGTTGTTTATTATGCTAGTAAAAAATTAGATTTTTTTAAAACAATTACCAGAATTGAATAGAATTTGGATGTTTTATTTTTTAATTTGTGGATTTTTAGGTAGTACGTGATCAGTTCTATAGTCATTACTATCATTTCCCACTCAAATCTATAATATCTTCCTACTGAAAAAGATTCAAAAACAAGTCTTATGACATGTACTCTTCATCCAAAAGATTTTAATTAAAAAACTGAGGATATTAAAACATATATGAACATGGTACCATATGAATTTTATATTTTACCATATAACTTAACTAGGAAAGACAAATAAATTAAAACCCATTTTTTTAGATGGGAATCTTTTTTCTGATTTAGTGAGGATATCTTATTGTTATGAAGACTATGCTAACATTCTTGTCATAGGTTTTATGATCAATTATTTTTCATATAATTTAAAAATAAAATTATTTTTGAAATTTAAATTAAATTTATGAGATGATAGTTTACTATTTAGATGATATTGAGATAGAATTCTTTAGAGATGTGTGGTTGAAGAAAACCCTTTTAATTTCCACCTATAGATAATTTATTTAAAAAGTGTTGGTTTGTAAGTACTAATATTGATATGTTTTAGTTTTGTAGGATCTGTTACATGATAATCAAAGAAAACTATTTAAATAAAAAACAGAGATTGAGTCTGACTAGACCGAGATGTTACAATCATCACATTCATGATAGTACTATTTTTAATTTTTTATATTTCAATTATAAACATTTTTGATGCATGTTTGTTTGAACTAGGTGTTGGGGAAAATTTCACCTCATGTTATGAAAATTTTGAATCGATTTTCTTGTTTGGGTGATAAATTAGTGATGATAAATGTGTTGAAAATCAAATTAATCTACAATTTAAAAAAAATTATGACACCCCAAAATGAT
Source organism: Viscum album (assembly GCA_963277665.1). Taxonomy (NCBI): domain Eukaryota; kingdom Viridiplantae; phylum Streptophyta; class Magnoliopsida; order Santalales; family Viscaceae; genus Viscum; species Viscum album. The sequence continues at coordinate 1,305,422 of CAUJRU010000037.1, forward strand.
TACGACGTTAAAATTCTACTATTTCATTGCTTACCATTATTATTTTTTTAGAAAAAATTTTAATGTTTGGTTTTTTCTATGTAAATAAAAATAAATAAATTTTCTAAAGTGGTGTTTGGAACATCTATTTATAGGGGTGAAATTTTTTCTATTTTGAAACTTTAATGCATCCCATTTAATATTCATTGAGTAGTTTAATTATAAAATTTTGTTGAAATAAAAATGTTCCCCTATATTAGGATTAAACAATAAAGATAATGTTGGGTTTTATTTTTTTGATACGATGGTATTTCATTACGGTAAAATATGATTCAATTCTATTAACATCATGAATATGACATTTTTTAAATTCCCTCCCTTATAGTCATCATTTTAGAGTATTTTTAATCATTTTATTTTATTTATTTATAAATAAAATAATTGTTTTTGTATATATCTTATTCAGTAAAATAAAACGTCAATGTGTTCTAAAAATGTGGTCATTTCATACTCAGTTGAGGGACTTCATTTAGTCTTACATTTTTATAATTTCTAGATTTCTATGTATTTTTTTCTACTTTTTTTATGGAAATTCATTTTTTTAACTAAAAAATTTAGTGTGATGGGTCATATTTTTTTAATTTAAATTATAATTTTAGGAAATTTTATTTTTGATGTTGAACATAGTAATATATCCCCAGGTTAATAGAAATCCATAGGGAACTAACTCATTATAAATTAAAATATATCCTTTGAAATTATAATAAAAAGGGAAATAGGGATCCCATCATGAATCTCTAATATTAGGGCACTTGTTTTGTTGTTTAAATAAATAAAATCCAAATTCTATAAATGTTTTTCAAAATGATACAAAAAAATTTAGGTCTGGGAAATGTGAAATAAAATTCCTTATTAAAAAAATAATTTCATTAAGGTGAGGGGAATATAAAACCAAAATAATAAAAGTAAAATTGATCTATACGAATATATTTCGAGTTTTATCACTGATGAGGAAAATAGAACGTTGAATGAGGACCTTGGGAGAGTGAAAACTGTTAGTGATTCTTGATATATATTTAATTTCATTAGAATTTCATTATTACTCTATCTTAGAACTGGTTGTTGAGTTGTATATAATTAGGGTACTAAGATTAATTAACATAGGAGGCCTGGTTTTTTATAAATGAATGGTTCAATGATTTTCATCAATTCAAGTGTGTATTTGTTCATAGATAAGATCCACATTTTTACAGTCCATGTAAATAAATAATAAAATGGATTTAATTTTCTGACATTGAAATTGATTATGTGTGGTGGAATTTAATGTGAATCTATTTAATTTCTTATTTCCACATCCCTTTGTCAAAAATAATTATGTTTCAGTGTGAAACTGATATTATAATAGTGTTTTATTTAACACTAGGTGGGATTCTATCATAAATATAATTATTAGTAAGTCATATTAAAATTTTGGATTTTTATGTATCAATTTGTTAATTATTAATTTCTATAATTTCAATGTAAATATTTAATTATATATATTTTTTGTGATTGATGATGTTTTCCATGTGATTCTGATTATTTTTAGAATATATTCATTCATAATTTTATAAGTATAATTTTAAAATTATTAACTAAAAGTATTATTTCCAATTGAAAATTTAAAATGATTAATCTTGTATAAATTTTTAATTTTTTGAATTATATTTTTTAGTACCCAAAAAAATAAATTTTGATAATGGTAAGATTGACCATGCCTCTATACAAGTGACCACAACATGAAAATTTTCAAACATCCAATGAGACCACATGTTGGGGATGGAGAGACCATAAAGAAAAAATGGGAACATTACACATCAAACACATGACCTTGTTTTTAATAGATCATTAGAATATATAAATACTAGGACTATGGGATCACACAAATTTGGTAAACTAATGGGGTGACCAAGAAATTAAATTAACTACTTTGGTAAAATTTAATAATTTTTAGATCAACTCTAATCATTTACATGAAACGTTAAATCCCACCAACATTCATGGTTAAACATTAAGGTTGTTTTTTAAATGGAATTAGATGAACAAAAAAATTCATTTATGTGAAATATCCCAAACCTGAACCAAGGTCACATTGAGATGGGGGAACCAACAAACCTGATTTCCAGGATGGATAACAATATGACAAGATGAAGCAGATACTGTACATGGCATAATAGATAAAGTATCCACCATTTAATATTATCCTAAGAAGATATATGAACAATTTATATTCAAGCATCATCAGGATGTATCACAATTGATGGTAGTGACTTTTCATAAGTTAAAATAAATCTTAAATGAGGTGGTGCAAGTAGAAAAAAATGCTTGAAAATATTAAAAACACATTTTAGAACTTCAAAGATGAATTGAGGCACTAAATTTGAGTTATGGGAATGAAAAATATAACAAATGATGATTTATAGGTGTAGTCAATCTTCTTTCAAGAGAATAAAAAAATCATGTACATCGACGTTCTCTTGAATAAGACTTGAAATTTATTAAATCCCATTCTAATCGGAAAAATCAAATTATGTTGAACCTGATTCCAAACATTAAATTTCAAAAACCATACCAAATTCTTGGAGGAAATTTTATCCAGACATATATTAATCATTTTAATATTATTGAGAAAACATTACCATGCCAGTATGAAGAATATGATTGATATGTTAAGGAGAATTCATTACCGGTGAGCTGAGATGTTCTTGAAATTTCAGTTGTAGGGGTTTTTGTTTTCTATCACAATTCAATGAATATGTAGGAGAAATAATTATTTTTTTATATGCCTATTTATAGGGAAGAATATAGGTATAGGTAACAAGATAGATAAAATTCTTGAATGAAGGATGATGTAGGTATTGATGAAGTGAAGTTGAATAGAGATTCTTTGAATAAGCATAAGAATTGAATTCTTTTTAGAGGATTCTTCCTGAGAACATTTTATAACGAATTGGTCCAAGATTATGAAGAATTTAAGTAGTAATATTCATGGAGTTGAGAAGGATTTCATTCTTGGAATTTTTGTGGGAATAGGTTGTAGATTAAAATAGTTGTTGACTTCTAGGAATTATTTTTCAAAATAAAAATATATAAGTCATTACATATCGAATTTATGGAAAGGTATAATTCGAAGCATTTAATAATAATTTTTTTTTTGTATTTAAAATTATTCAAAGGTATAGTGATTAATTAATATATTTTACATGAATATATCATGTGATTTTTAGGTTTCTAGAAGAATATTAATCTTAAAATATTTGGTTGTGAAAATTCATTTGGGTCATACTGTAGTGACCAATAAAATAGTTTTATGTGGCCTTAGACCAATGCTATAACCTCCCAATAAAAAATAACTTCATGGGTTCTATAATACTCAAAAATAGAAAAATTATACAATGAATAGGGATCATGGGGATAATGGTTGTTTTCCCAAATTGGCATAACTCATGTCATGTTCAACTACACTTTTTCTTCCACTGCCATCTCAAATAAAAAAATCAGTGCAAAACTAGTTTATTGTTGGAATTGAATTCGGGTATATGAGAATAAATCACACCCCTCATGTTGTTCATCCCAACCACTAAACATTTATCATGTTGATTATCTGAAATTTGGGGTATAGTCACCACTGGTGTAACATTCCTTGGATAAATTAATTCAGTTATGGGATCTTGACTAGCATCACCAGAAGGGATGATTTTATATAATAAAAATTCCATGTGGATCCAATGATGAATTTTAGGGGTAATGGGGATTTTATTAGTGTTGATTATTGGCACACATAATATTATTTATAGTAAATAAGAATATATAACAAAGGAGAGAGTAAAATAAGATAGAGGAGGAGGAGGAAAAAAACACCAGAGAAGAGAATCAATCAGATATCCATTGGAGGAGAAAGTAACAACAATAATTGATATTAGGAGTAGTTGGATCACCCCTACTAAGAAATAATTTTATCTACCTTTTTCTTTATTTTCCACATTTTAATTTTGTTAATGTTATTTATTCTATTTTATAATTAGAACTATCATTTTCTAAATGTAAATAGGGGAATAGGATTGTGATTGTCAGTAAAATAACTTCGTTCACATAAAATGTATTTCAAAAATCTTACCTCATATTCAGTTTCAAAGTAGAAAATATATTTTACATGTTGTAACTATAGATAACTATTCCGGATATATCATAATTACTACTTCATCCTATAAGAATCCATATTTAAAGAATATAACTCACTACGGTAGCACATTATGTTTAATGAGGATGAGTGATCCTAACATAAAACTGATATCATCATTGCATAAATCTATTGGTTCTATAGTTGAGATACTATATGAACAATTTACATGTTTTTTGGTTATTCAAAATAATGGATCAATATCTGTTCACCATATTTTACATTATTTAAGCCTGAATGAAGGTAGAAAAAAAACAAATAAATATATAAATCCAATAAAATGAATTATCTACCCCACTTATGGATTACTCATTATTTATCTATGTTTTTTCTCCATTTTTATTAACATCGTGGTCTTTAGTTGTTTTGAATGAAAACCATCATTTCCTTCCGTCATATAACTACTATTTTTTCAATGTCACTATTTTATTAATAATTTTTACTTATATACTTGGTCACACTCACATATTAAAAGTCCTTCCATTTGGAACTAAACCTATTAACTACTTTAATGTTTTTAATAGTTTTAGAAAGAATTAATTTTCATCAATATTAGTAAATTTTGTATGCACCGGTTAGAGGCATTGGATGAAAAATAATTCACATTCACGGTGGATGGTTAGAGAATATAAAGGCAGCGATGATTAAATTTTAGGACAAAAAAGAAGATTTCATAATAAAACATAGGAAAGGATGTATATGGTATAATTTCAATAATATTATTGATCCAGAAAAAAATTTCCATCATTTATTGGGTTATATAGAAAATATTTGTAAAAAAATTATGAAAATTACTTTTGAAATAAGAAACATTATTGATCAATTTGAAATCATTTATTTAAGTACAAATAATTTAGAAACTATAATAATGATAATTTCATTTTCAAAAAATGAAAATATTGGTAGGAAATTTCAGGGGAAAATAATAAATAATGGAAATACGTGTTCACATGGAAAATTTTAAAAATTATATTTCAGAAATCATTTTTATCATATATATAAAAAGATGATGACCTGGGTTACTTTGAACAATATATGCACAAAAAGTGAACTGAAAGCAATATAGGAATAATAAATTTTAAAAAATAAACTTGAATAATATATCATTTTAAAGAAATTAATGTCCTAAAAATATAAGTGGGATGAAAGATAAAACATTTTATTTTCAAAGGATAGAAAACCTTCTTAATATTTTGAAATGTCATTGTTGAAAACCCACATCATAAAAAGATAAATAAAAATTACGTTTAAAATAAGGGAAAAAAATGTAGAGGTTACATTAGAAGACAAATATTTATCTCTCTAATTATAAATGTGATCATTATAGGGAAATAAAAATATGGATATGGAGTGGAAACTCACATAAAACTGGATGAGCATTATTCTCAATAATGATATTCTTTTTTGAATGACAAACTATATATAGGTAAATTATTTGAAGAAATAGTCATTTTCAAGTTGATAGGAATAAAATGTTTGAGGAAATAAAATCATGGGATAGAAGAACTCAATATTATAATAAATAAGTTCAAATAGAAGAATTTTAAATCAACAAAACGAGTCGAGTCTATAAAAACATTAACAATAATTATAATTTAGGAATCAAATAACATTTGAGGGATACCATGAAATTGAAATTAATATAGCATGAAATTAATGATATTAATTACTCTTTATGGAAATGGGGAATCAAAGAAACCATATCATAAAAATTATGGTCCACAATAACAAAGATGACTCATGAATTTGAAAATGAGATCACTAAACACATACATTATTTCCCAACATAGTCGAATATACCATAAGATAATGTATAAATACAATAAATATATTATTATTATATTTAATAACCATATTTATAAGAATTAACTTTTGTTTAATTTATTATAATTATTCTATACATTTATATAATTTTATTATTATCAATTTTGGATATTTCTTGAGTAATATTTGAATTTTTTAACTACTTTCATAATAGAGATTTTATTATTCATTTTTTACATAATGTAAACCATTCCTAAATCATACAAGGTACATAAATTTATTCTTTATAATTAATTATAATGTTAAAATTTCATTTTATTGGAGTTATCATTATTCTCCTTAAATATGAAATCGATGATGAGCATGTTTTAGTGATTTTTGATGAAGGGATGTTAGAATCTTAATTAATAAGTTAAAAATTATCATTACCACTATAGAATAAAAATAAAACAATTCTTTTAATATTTATGTCATATATAATTAGTAATTAATTTATCATTTTTATGAATGGAATTATTTTATATAATTGTTCAACTAGGTGGTATGAAATCCCAAAAAAGGATCTAACCATAATTAATGAGTGATTTTGATTAATAATGTGGTTTAATTTGGAATAATATAATTATTATATAATAACGAAGATATTATTTTGATTATTGTTAATCATATTTTAATATTTTTAATAAATAATAATGAAACTAGAGGAAAAACAATAGACTTTACTATATGGTGGAATTATTTTTCACAAAATATGGTTACCGTTTTCTTTTATCAAAGAATGAGAGGGAAAATGGAGTACTATAGTTATTGTGTTTATAATCATAAATATATTATTTATTTATATTTTATTATTAAAAATGACAAGTATAATCATATAGGATATTCAATGGAGAAAATAATGGAAGTTGTCACTTCATGGACGCAAAAGTTTGGACAATGTATAAATGAATATTACTCTTAATAGAAAAAGGGAAATATCGTTAATAGTTATTCAATTAGCATAATAAATTTTATTATACAAAAAACAATTATATATTTACAAAATATTTATAAATTTAGTTTTGAGAAAGTAAGAAACAAATTAAATAAGTTTATAAAAATTAGCGTCATCTAGGACGGTGGCTTTCCCTCACGAGACTCATTGGAAATAGAGGTCTGAAGAAAATAACATGGGATCATAGGAAAAATTAAAAGTAACCCTATTATAAATAACGATATATATCATATTTTTAGGGAGAAATCACATTCTATGAGTGATATTGAAGGGGTGGTGGGAGGCCCCTTTTAATAATGCTGAGAATGACATTATTTAAATATTTTAACTTATTGTAAGAGAAGACATGTTTCACTTTACAATAAGATTCCAAGACAAAAAATTAGGAATTATGGGATTATATATGTTCAATAATAACCCAAAAAATGACTTTAAAAGTATTTTTAATAATGATTCAAGTGTTTTAAAAATATAAATTTCACTCTTACCATTTTTGGGTTTCTTGTGGTAATTATTATTCACTAAAATAATTTTGTTTTAATTTCTAAAAGTAAAATGGATCTTATAAAAAATATAAAAATAATTATTAAAAATATGAAATATATTTAATAATATAAAATTTTTATATGGAAAAAAAATATTTTTATCATTGGGGAATGTAAAGTGTAGAAACCCATTTTTAGAAAAAGATTATTTTAAGCATTAAATTTATATATACGATAGAATTATAATTTATTTTGAATTTTATGGATATAAATTGGTTTATTATAAATAAAATAAAATTTATGTGGGTTTAAAAGTAGTAAGAAAAAATATATAAAAAATATAAAATTAAAATAGAATACCCTGAATAATATAATTTATTTGAAAATATTACATAATTTGTTAAATATTGTTTTTTAAATTCAAAATAGTATTTATAAATTTATAGTTTTACTCAATAATACCTGTTTTATAATGTAATTATTATTATTTTATTTGTCACCGTAATTTATATAGTCTAAAACACTATGATTTTAGTAAACAATATATTTTTCAATATTCACTTAAAATATAATTATTCCAAAAAAATATGAAAAAATTAAAATTATGATATTATTGAGCTATGAAATCCAAAAATGAATTTATTTTTTATAATTAAAATTATAAAATTTCTAAAATTTTCCATTATATGAAGACATAATATATAAATAAAAATGCTTTTATTGAAAAATGTCATTTTTTCTTTCATTGAATTCATAATATGGTTACGTCCTTTTATACTTTCTAATTAGAAGGCTATATTATAACTTTAAAATATTATTTTAACATATCATGGTTTTATTTTAGGTATATTTTTCAGAATACAATATTGACATGTTATTTTATTTAAGGACAATACGTAGTGTAATTTTAGGTCATCGAACCATAGTTATTAGGATTACTCCCTACATATATTGCTGACCGACTAAGGCTCCCATATCATGGGTGAATAAGTTTTATTTGATGAAATAGAAATAAAGAAGGATGTTATCATTGAAACTAAAAAACAAAACTTTTAACACATAATGTGTAATATAATCCATTTTTCTAGATAGCTCATCAAACTGAATTCAAACTATGAGTCTGTAGACAATAAATTTGATATATCTATATTTGACTGCCCGAAATAATCACATTGATGAACATCAAGGGACATGAATTTAATTATATTGTTCCATTTCATCAAAAGAACCAAATATATCATATTGTAGAACCCATAATTTATAATTTCATTCTTGTCTTATTCAATTAATGTTGTATCACTTATGATCGACTCAATGTTTCATACATTTCCATGAAAATATGATATAATTGTTATCATTAATACAAAAAATTATGTGATTAATAATATATATTAACAATAATATCAAGTATAAGGATCAATACACACATCCAAAGACAAGAATATCCATTTACACATATATCACGTGAAATTCCTATTAACGGTTTGTCCTTATAACCCATATCTTATAGATTTACAAGAAAATAAATTCTTTAGTAGAAGACTATTCTTATTAAGAGTATCCAACACTTTATGTTCGAAACTTCATATGTTTTAGACATATTTCACTTAGAAGACATAAATTATGTTTTATAATAATTTTATATCACGTTATGGTTCTCATTACGGTGGGGAACAACTATAAACTTTAGATGTGACTAATACTCTATATACATTATCAAATTAATATTTAATAGGATAATAATCATTATGTGATAAAATATTTATTAATATTTAGGTGTTATAATATTTTTGTAATAAAAATTAAAAATTCAGTATGTTATAGATAACTGAATCCAACACCTTTTATATTAATTTTAGTTTTTCATATTCAAGAATTAAATAACTCTTAAATGGATTCCCATACAAAAAAATATGAAATTTTAGTTGTGTATTTAAGGGGCTTTTTTATTAGTAGTAGCATAATATTCACACCAATTCATCAAACCCTTATACTAATAATTTTAAATATTTAATTATATTAAAAATAAAATATTTTTTTTATTATTTTTGTGGGTGGAGACATTAAAGTTACATATCACTGGTGACATGGACGGAATATACCACATGGTGATGTCATGACTTGTTTGATGAATTTAGGGTACATATTTTCAAGAGTTGTCTAAAAAGGAATAACTGAATCAATTCATGATTTTTGAAATTAATTGATGTCTTTTATTGTTAGATATATGGAAAAATATTTATCTATTTTTTATAAATCTTCTTCACCCTCCACAAGAAAAGGGATCGTTTATCTAATTCTATTTCTCTTAGTGGAAACACCTTGATAATAAATTCATTTATCCCTCACTTCGTATAACATAATTTTTTCATTGAATTATTTTTTTAGTGGTTTCAATGATGAATGGAGGAAAAGGAATGATTATATATCAATGGGTGATTTACAATGAGTTAATAGTTTTTATTATTTCATTTTTCTTGTTCTTTTTTATCTTAAATTATCTCCTTCTAAAATTAGATTCAAAAATCATTAACATGATTATGAATACTCTATGAAAAATAATCAGATGTTGAAAAATTATAATATATGAATATATTATTCTTTTCAATACATAGAACATAAAATAATGATGTATTTCTTATTTCATGTATTTTCATATCATGAAACATATTATTTGGAAAATAATTATAATAGTCAAACTTTAAGGATCAAGGAACAGTCAAATTGTGTTATTTTCTCATCACATAAAGAAATTTGTTTATATTTTGATAATTCTCATTTGATTATTTGATTATATCATTCCTAACATGTAATAAATGTTGTTAGGAATCCTCCATGTTAATCAAGAATTTTATTTTAAGAACTATCATTGGTTTATTTTCTCTAACATTGTTTTTCATTGTATTGAATATTATAATTATTATTTACCTTTGATTAATTATTTATTTTATAAATAAATAATTATTCAAAAAATTTAATCAATCTTAATTATATTATAAAAATAATATCAAAATTTCTATCCTCTCATACTTATATTCATTATTGAACCAAAATCCATGTATGTTATTTAGTGGTAAGGTAATCCTCTAATCACTATCTTCTCAAATATTATGCATTCATTCTTCTCAAATGAGTTTTCTTTCGATTTTACATTGATATAATTAATTTGAGCTAATTAATAATGGATTTGGGTGAATGATAATGATTTAAAAATGACTTTTGGAATGATTATAGGAATTGTTAGGTGATAAAAAACAATATGACAAGGGATGGCTCGAAATTATCCTAGGCTAGTATGTGGGAGGCTCTGAGAGAATAAATATTGGTTGGTAGTGGTGGAGAAATTGGTGTCATAGTTGATTAAGATGTTAATTGTTTGAAGGGTATGTTTTTATGATTTTATAAATTTTAAAACTACACAATGTTAAGTCTTCATTCACATTTCACGTACATTTTCATCCATGTTTCCTGTATGTACGTTAAATTCACATTATATTTTACCCCAAAATTCATACTAAATTACACAGACTCTGTAAAAATAGGGTTTATTATTGTATGAAATAACATATTTATTGTAAATATGGGTCAAATATCATATATCTTGAGTCCTTGTGAAGTGGTGTGTAATTATAGATTTTTGTAGGGATCTGAAACCCTATATTAAAGGTCGTAAAATTGATTAAAAAACCATAACCCAGATCACTAAAAAAGAATATATTGAACTATGAACCCAGGGATTGAAGAAATCTATAATTTTTATTCCTTAAATTGAATTTGATTCGACACCAAATAGGAAAATCATTAAATGGATTTGATGACGATCCAAAATTTGTATTCAAAATACTCCCACCTGTGGAGGCATCCATGTGATTCTAAATCCCCTAATGTTCAGGTGGGACTCTTTATCCTCCAGAACATGCTAGTAACTCATCATATAAAATAATTATAATAATGATAACTATAAGATGGGTTTATTCCATCTCTGAATCAGGTTTTTTATAATTTACACACACATACATGTTGAATGTGGTACAACCTACAAATATATATCCCTCAAAGATATTACTATGGTGTTGTAACATTTAATCATGCATTATAATATAATATTAAATTCTACAAATGAACTAATGAAACTATATCAGGAATAACAAAATCTCACGTGTTATATTTTATGAATAGTTTATTTATGATAAAAATAAATGAATATTCCACCTGAACATTAACTATTAATCTTTCATTGTCATGAATATCATAGCCATTCAGAAAATTATTTGATAAGATATAATAGTCATATATTACGATTTGTTAATAGAACCACCCTATAATATAATTCAATATTATAATAAAATTAAGAAAGAAGTTACATGAATTCATTTATGTTATTCAATTAGGATATACCAAATAATTAAAAACAATATAACCAATTTTATCACATATAAAAGGATTTAGTATATACCAACTCCTTCAATGTCTAACTTGCACTAAATCCACATAAAAATTATGCCATAATACATCATATCATATCATATATGTTAACTAATGAAATAAAATCAAAAACAATTTTTGATATATTGAAAAATAATTTTGGGAGGTTATCATTGCTTCACCATGTATCACATCATATGAAATACCTTGTGAATACCCCTAAAAAACATTTATATTATCTATAAAACAAATTTACTGTATCTATTTGAGTATAAATAAATATAACTTGGTTATCCACAATGTGTAACCCCAAATTCCTTTATATAATTATGGATAGATATTTATAGAATAATTCATAAATCTATGTAATTTGTGGCCTCTAGAAAATAACCAATGCTACTCATGCTACATAGGGATCTTGATTGATCTCCATCAAGCACATGTAGCTCTATACATGTGTCCATCAACCATATCACATTCTAGAATGCACACTAAAATATTACTTCTCTATAATATATCACGTGACCATGTGACATAGAGTATATAAATACTATATATCCTACTCATACATTCATAAATCTCAGAGTGTTGTCTTACTAAGAAGATTAATACATCACATATCATTCACATTTATAGGCGAGGACATCCCATTTCCCTTTCCAGAATATATAATCAAATCATATGTACTATACATGTGTGGTTTCACACTTCTTATTATATATTAATTGAGGGATCATATTTCATACTCACTATATTAGAGGATAAATCCCATATTAGTTGAGCTCCAAATGAAAACATGAAATAAAAACATACACCACCACCCCAGATTAGATTATTATTATAGATTGAAAAAGAATGGTATTAAACTATGAAGGTTCTCATTCTAGGTACCTCACCAAAATTAGGTATTTGGGATAAATATGATCCATTCACCCCTATTAATCCAATTACATATTGTAAAATACTCTATATTATATACATTAGTGGTCATCTAACACCCAAAAAAACATTTTTTCCGTACAAGCATATTATGTATCTCGATAGAAAGATCATACTCATACCAACCTTTATATTTTTTAAAAACCTAAAATACTCCGTGATGAATATTGGTTATGGATAACTCTATTTTTTTTACTTTGAGTGGTGAGATATCATTAAATTTTATAAACCGTTAATCAATATATACATTTTTGTAGCTAACGTTAATGAATGATAAAGTGAATATTTCTATTTATAAGATACATTATATATTCTTAAAAATATTTTAAGAACATATAACGAAAATATATATAATCTCCTATCTATCATACAATATATGATATAATTCCATATCAAATTTATGTTTACTATACACTCTAGGGTTTTGTTAAATCATTTCACTTATATGTATTTTTTTCCACATCTATAAGTGGCCACCATATAAATCCTCCCACTATAGTCTTTAGTGAGTAACATATATTATGAAACAAATTTTGAATAATGGTTTTATTTTAGTATCATATACCCAATGTTCAAATCCTTGAATATTCTCAAACACCATAACTTTTTAGTACCGAGAGTTATAATGTTATCTTCTATTGTCAATTTATAACTCTTTCTATTTTTAAATCAATCCTCAAAACACTTTCCATCAAAAAATTCATGGAAATGGTTTTTATAAATTATTTATCTATTTATGTTATTACTTATTAGCATATCCTAAACTCCTTTAGGATAAGTTAAAATTAATTTTTTATATTAAAAAAGTAATTATTTACATTTATCATTACTATTAAACCCTAAAAATATTTTATAATATCACATGAAATTCATTTTTTATCCAGAATGGAATTAGCCTTTGAGAAATAGTGATATTTAAATTCTCACAATTTATCATTATAGTAAATATATATATACATATTTATATTTATCTTTACTAACATACCCAAAATATATTTTTGGATATAATTTGAAATTAACTTTGAATTATGATGGGTATAATTATTTAATAAACAGTGAAATTCACATTCACACTATAATAACTTGCAACTCTTTACATTTTTCATTACCATAACTCATCCGATACATTTTAGGATTATTAGTATAAAATAAATTTAATTATTGATTGGTATAATATTTTATTTTTCATCACTCGACTTATTAAAACTGACTGAAAATTAATTTTTTATTATCTAAAAACTTTTAAGGAAAAAAGTGAGAAACCACAAAATAGTCCAACCAAAATATAACAACACACGAAAAAAAGAACCATACCCAACTACCGTACCTGCACCACCCCAGAAAATATGCCATGACATGAAGCCTTCACCAACCCAGGATCCTTCGGAAAGCAGTCCTAGCAGAATGCATCAGCTCGATACCGATGGAAGGCCCGCACCAGTAAAGACTTTGCGCTCTGATCCCCTTCTGGCGCAGGTCCATGTAGGAGTTGGAAACAAGCACCAAGCCTCCAAACAAAGGCAGACAACAGGAATAACCAAAAGAAAACACAACATGCACCAGAAAAACACCCAAACTACGTAACAAAGATAGATGAATTAAACCGATTCATTAAAGAAAAACTTAAGATTACCTGAATTCCTCTCCCTAAAATGTTTCCAAGATAAGGATGAAACTTGATGATCGCTAACCTCCATCATTCTCTTCTCCAACTCAAAATAAAGTTGATCCCAGGTCTGAATGTACTCCTCAACACTGATTTCCCCTCTGTTAAAACCCCCGACAAGAATTAAGTCCTGACTATCAATCAATGAAAGTTGTTCCTCATTGAGATACACCTCTAGCGTCTTCCCCATAATTTTGGCTGCCTCATCCTCCGATGCATTGAGCATCAATACCTGTTCAATCACATCATCTTTAGAGATAAATAGGAGAATCAAGTCCTCCTCCTTTTCTCCTGGCCCATGCTGGTTTAGAGACTCCATGTACTTCTTCTTGTCATTCAACTTCTTTGTGGAGCGGGTCTCCAATGGTGGGGGAAGGTAGGAGTAGTCCTTCTTCCGTTTCTTCTTTTTGAAAATCATGTTGTTCTTTGGAGTTGAGAATTTTTATTCCGAATGGTCCAGCTCACTCTTATTGGATTCCTTCATGCCAACCCTGTCTCCATCACCGGGTGTGATGTGTTCTAAATTTTCATTATTCTCTAATAGACCTTAAAATCTATTGCATAGGGGAAATGAGGTCCGAGTTAGCCCAGATTCCTTCCCTCACCAACCATTTGTAACTCCCTTCCAGGTATAGAACCACTTCCATCCAAAATGTTATTTGGTGTGCCAAAGCCCGCCTCCTCAGCAAGCAACCTTTTTCCAGTAGCCTCAGCATGCCTGGCCTGTAAGAAGACACACCCCATGAACTGAGGCTGTCTATTAGTTTCCTCCAAAGTAACCTCATGTTTTTCCTGATCTACTGGTACCGTAGGGCCTTCCTCATTGAGATGCGATTGAAAAACACCGACAAGGTTATCCTGGAAAGACCTGTTATTGGAATTACCAATTGAATCTATGTCTGTCCAACTCACTCCATCGAGGTCACTTAATAGTATGCAAAATACATCTTGAACTTTCTCCCCAATAGGCAGGGAAAGTGGCTTCCCTATCCTCACCTGGTTTCCCGCACCTGCAATCAGTGGACCCGAGCCAACATAAATAACACTGACATATTTTTCATCCTGGAACACACCATCAGAATGGACATCCCGAGCACTGTCTGATAATTCATTACCTTCAGGGGGTCTATTGAAGGGTTCTCCACCAGGCTCTTCCACCAAAGAGTTCAACACCGTGTTATTCCCAGAGATGATACGATCATAGTTTCTCACATTCTTCTAAATGCTGGTATCCCTTACCCCCCCCCCCCTCCTACATTTCTCTAGTGAATGGCCCAGCCATTTGCAAGCGGAATAGTAATGGACCCAAGAATCATAGACAACCGACTATTTACACCGGAACTCTTCACCTACGGTGATCCAAAAGAAGTCCAAAGGATCTCTTGAGGCGTCCACCTCCACACACACTCGAGGGTTTACCAGATGAAAGACAACAATGGTCTGGCTATCAGAACAAAGATATCTCCCCAGTAGTTTTCCAAGAATTTTAACAATCGATGGATTTTGAGACGGTAAAGGGAGATTCAAAAAACTAACCCAAACCTCTACTGAAGGTGAATCACGCCTCATATGGAAATCATATGACCATCGATATAGGTAGAACCGAACCCTGTTGCAGCTACAAGGGGCTCTCAACCAGGCCCTTATCAAATCTTCCTTCGAGGAAAAATGGATCAAGATATTCCTGTTTTCCAAAAATCCTATGGTTTCCTTCTCTTTAAAATCCCAGGAACCGAACACAAATCAATCAAATAGGTCAACTGAGGTTCATCTCTTCAAAAAATGGGCAAACAATGTCAGATTATGTAGAGTCGAGGCTTCGTTAAATTCTGCAACCGATATCGGAAGATTATGTCATCCATCATGATGATCTTGAGCCTTAGGGATTAGGAAGCTTTGGGGAAATGGATGTAGGAATTCCGGGTTGGAAAACGGGATAAAGGGAGATTCCTCACTTGTTTTCCGCGGCGGAGGTCCCTCCCCCAGAGGGGGAGGAGCCTGCTCGGAGGTCACCGCCGTCAGTTCAGGAGCCGAAAACGCAGCGTCGTTCCCACAAAAATACTCCCACTAACCTTTTAGATACTATATTCATTTTATAACATTATTCTTATAAAAATGACAAATTTATGTTATGAAATTAAAATTATTTTATTTTCATATGAATTTTTGAAAAACCAACCAATTTCCCTATATAATATATTTTATTCTATGTGTTTGATGAGTTCTCTATGTAATAGAAGAAACTCCATAAAAAATTTCACTAATGGGTTATAGAAACATCTTCTCTTATATTTTAATATACATTTTGATAAAATAATGTTATCCTATAAAAAATTATTATCCTTATATAATTTTCAAAACATGTTATAAATATTGATGACTCATAAAACAAGTTTATTGAAATTCGTATCTCAAATTGGTTATAGCACCACTTTTTTTACAAACACTTCCTATTATCAAATATGATAAATGAGATGAATATACAGTTATTTTACATAGATCCATCTAATATTTATGTTTTCATTAACATCAAATTACTTGATGTAACAAATACTTACACAACTATTTTAATTCAATCCTCAAGATCTTTAAATTATTCCTGAAATTCTAAATTCATGTATATTGAGGACATTTATAAATACATAATTAGTACATATACATTTCAAAACTGAAGAATTGATTTATATATCATTGATACATGATAGAGACATTCCATGATGTTTCACAAAGCCTCATCAGTTATCAAAAAAAATCACTCCCATGGAATCATTATTTATTAAGTAATTACACCATTAGGTTTTAATAACCCTAAATAGTTACATAAAGAAACTTTTTTGGAATATCCAAAAAACTATTATTCTTTATGTTTGAACTTTTTCCCATTTTTACTATAAATAATGCGCCAGAACTGAGATATAATATTCAAAATTCATCTACTATCAACACTTTTAGAATACCAAGTAATCTTCTCTTTAACTCACTAATATTTTATAATTATTTACATAACATACAATAAGATAAATTATTTAACTTGAACAAGCTACAAAAAAATATTTATTCTATGTAAGTCATTATAATACTCAATCATATTGAATATATGATCCAATTCTAAATTTAATTAGGTCTTTTTTCATAGAATTCCTATATAACCATATATAATTCATCCGAATATTCTCAAAGTAATCTAATTTTACCCATTAAATAATTTAAAAACTTATTACTCGATAAGAGGATTCTCTAACAAATTTAATTTATATTTCTTATAAATATTTCATAAGATACCAGTCATAGAGTTTCTTACATTAAACATATATTTCCATGGATTGATTTCAATGTTATGTTTTATGATCTTGATGTTATTAGATACCATAAAATATTTTATCTTTTGAGTGTCATGTATTCTTACCATTTATAAAATAATTTTATCAAATAATATCCCATTAAAATGATAACATAATTAAAATTATTCATACCCTTTAGTAGTCCAAGAACTATATTTCACCAAGACAGGTGTCTAATTTGGAGTTCCTCTCACCACCAATATTTTAAATTAGGGAATATTTCAAATTATATAACATATGAAACATTTAATGATAATAAAACAACTCATTGTCCAATATAACAAATGGATAAACTCAACAACATTCCTTTGTTATCCTTATTAAAGGTTTCCCATCTAATTTTAACTGAGATAAAATAGTGGTATTTGGTTTTCTAATTATTAGATTTCTCTATTTCCACTATTAATTGCATAAGATAATACATGAGAACCATTATTTATTTGAACTAACCTATTTTAATGATTGGGGTTGTTACATGTGCTACTTTCGATGGAATCTAACTCTCATTATTTAGTATAGGTTTTTATTGTGGAAAGAATGGCACCGGACTCACCTTGTTATTCTCGAGATCTCATCTCAGACCACTCCTCCTTCAAGGGTTTCACTATCCCTTCATAGGCGATGGAGTTTCCACTCCATCTAGTTCTCCTCTCTCTCCCACTTTTTCTACTCCCTAGGCTCAAGCTTCTTTTCACTTGTTCGGCCTAGAAAATCATCACCCTCTCCTCCCTCTACTTCGTGAAACATTGGATTTCTTCATGGTCCTCTCCTCGACACTCTGACTTTGAGATCCACTGATCTTATCCATGCCAGATCTAGAACAACGAGACTCAGTGGTTTTGGGTTTAGCAGACTAGTGGTTTTGGAATTATTAGAGCCACATCTTTCCTTCGTTCTGTTGATAACCCTTGTTTTTTCTATTTTTGCATTCCTTCCAGGGTTTAATCCCCCTAGTATACTTTAGTCATGGAATCTGTTTGGGTACCAATATCAATTATTCCTCCTTTTTTTATAGATTATTTTGACTTGAATTTTTTCTTTGTTGGAAAAATTTGTTGGAGGTGGTTTCTCTTTTTATTGAAGGTTAATGTGATTGTGATTGATCCCAGTGGCTTGATATGAATGTATCTTCACTCTCCCCTCTCTAGAGTCCAGGGCCACCTCCCCCTCTTAGGTCATATGGGTGTGATTTTCCGCTTGAGGATTTGGGTGTGTGGTGCATTGTGGTGATGGGTTCCTTGTGGTTCAGGCGAGGAGAATCAGTTTTGTGTGGATATGGTGATTGAAAATGGAAGAGTTGGTGGTGTGGCCCATTTGACCGGGGTGATGGTGTTACAATGACTGGGTTTATATTTTTCATGATATTCATTGATCCAGGTTTCCTCGACAGCTCACTGGTCTTTGTGGTGAATTTAAATTTCACGGTTTGATGGATGGTTTCGATGGATCGTGAGGTCACCAACAGTTTTTGATTCTCGAGGTTGATGGATAATTTCATGTCAGTGTGGCTAATTCAAGAGGCTCATTATCCAATGTTTGATTATTCCAGTTCATTCTATTGTATCTTTCCCCTGGTTTGAGGTCTTCTTGGTGTGGCTATTTTGTTCTCAAGTGACAATGATGTTCTATGGATGGAGTTTTGTTTTTGTGGTATAATTATGTGAGAATGGTTTTAGGGTGGTTCTTTGACCTTGAATTGATGTATTATAAATGATAAAAATTGAATTTTGTCTATCTGGCGGATGTTTGGTCTTTGGTATGGGCTGGATTTTGAGGATATGGTGTTTCGTTAGTATGATGGCTTAATCTGGTTGTAGTTGTACTAGGATCACTCTTCCCCATTAAAAGTGTCATTTAAAAATACAAATAATTTGTATTATGGAGTATTCTTTTTATTCTCACCATCTTATCTCATGTTATTCAATTTGTAAATGTATGATTCTAGTAATTTAGTTTTGAATTCTATTCCTTATTCCAAACCAATATATTTAAACTCTATTGATGTGAACACTTTACATTACTATTAGTTTGTGTTACTCACCCAATTGTAGAATACAAATATATTATCACATATCTAAATAAATCATATGAATGTGGTATATAAAAAATTCATTAAAAAGATTATAGTAATATTAAATTTATAATAAATTCATGAGATTTCTTGAAGCTAGAAATAAAAACCCCAGTATTTCTAGAATACAGCGTAAGTCTCTAGGATAGTGGGAAATCCGACACATATTCCCTCAACATAGTGATAATTTACTCAAGAGAGAATTATAATTATCATGACTCTAACATGAAATATTTATAAACTATAATTGATAACTAAATTTAAGATAGTAAATTTAAGTACAAACCAATGTCCAAGAAGAACTAAATTAATTACATTGTCATACCATGTATGTAAACACGTTTATTCATGTATGATAATTTATAGTATCTTTTAAACATTTAATCAAATGCATACATATATTCATAATATTTTTAAAAATTATATATAAAAATGAAATGAATAATTTTTAAATAAATGTACAGTTCCTAAATTAGGATGTGAGATAAATATTTATGACAATTCATATATAAAATAAAATTATAAACAGATTAAAAATAATATATTTATTACAAACATACCGTAATATTGAATATAAATTTTTATAGACATTTCATATTATGAACTATGTAATATTCATTATATGGATCATCAATTTTAACATATGATTTTTTTGAACAATAATCAATTTGTAATTAAAATTATAATAGGTATGAATTTTACATAATTTAAATGTCACATACTCAACTTTATTTAATATTTGGTCAAACCAATCTTCAAATAATATTTTTAATGTGGTTAAAATAATTTCTTATAACAAGGATTTAAATCGAACAATCAAAATAATTAATTATGAACCATTCATAATTAAAACATAAACACTTTACATTTATCTTTATTTTTAAATTTATAAATAATTTATAAATTATATATATGATTTTTAAATAAACACAATAGTCACTTTATTTAAAAATAATAAGGTATGGAATATAATATGGTAAAATTTCATTTATTTTTATTATTTTATATTGAAAAATATTTAATAATAAATATTCCACAAAATATTAAAATAATTAAAAACTATTTATAAAAAATTATTTAATAAACAATTTATAAATTTACAAATATCCCTAAAATACATTTTTTCATTATTTATAAACAATTTATAAATAATAAAATCCAATTAATAATTGAATTCAACGAAAAATATAATTTTATTCCTTAGTCATATTTTACAATCAAGTGGGAGTCATATAATATAATTTATAAACATGTATTTATAAAATTGAAAAGAGATTAATGTAACCTTTTATGAGTAATAGTTTTTGCATCATCTACGATACCATATGTCATAGTTTATGACTCACACTGATATTGCTATGGTGATTTGATACTCAGTTTTTCATAACAGGGCATAAATATCCAAATATATTATTTTTAGGATTCATACACTATTACTAATACAGATATATGGGATCTATATCGAGTTACATATTTTGGTGTCTCCATATAAAATTTCATGATTCAAATTACCAGAAAAAAATGAATCATATTTTCTATTTGAAAAATAAAATGTAATACGATATCAATACTCTGCATATCCATCACGATTTTACAAATATAAAAACTTTTAAGGTCTAATAATGTTATTATGTTTGAAAAGAATCTAATAAATCAAATTTTAGGTAGTTGAAGGGATTAATAAATCCAAACCAATATCTCCATGCCGTAATATATGAAACTATTCATACATAAAATGAAGAAAAACTACAACATGAGTACCCTACACCAAATTTTCCTCTAAAAAAACATTTAAAATATATTAATGAGATTAATGAATATCGCAAAAATGGATGTTAAATGAATCATACAAACATATGTATCTATAGGCTTATAACCCACCAAATATTTAGGTTGAACTCTTTAACCTTCACAGCATGTTGGGACCTCATTAGGTAATGGAGGAAGAATAAAGGTACCTCTAGGATGAGGGTGTCTCACAAGTGACTTGGTTAGTATAGTATGAACATACAAAAACATATTGAATGGGGTATTGCCTCCGTATACTAATCCATTGAGTATGCTCCTGAGTTTTTTCACATCGACTCATGGTTTTTAATAGATAAAAAATTGTTAAAACCCAACTCATGAACCTCATTAATTAATAAAGAAATCCCATGAATTATATTTTATAAAAAAAATTATTCATGATTTACATTGTAGAATATTTCACCTTAACTTTAACTATTGAAATTTTACCATCATGAATTTTATAGGCATTAGCATAAAATATTCTATACGATATGGAAGTCATATATCATGATTTTTTATGCAACCACCCTATGATATCATTCAATCATATGATATGAATGATAATCCAGTGGAATAAAATCATGAATTTCATGCCATTCCTATATAAAATATCATTAAATAAGATATATCCAATTATATCATATAAAAATGTATTTATATTATACTAAATCCTTTAGTAATCATGCTCATGAAAATAGAATTATCTAGACCCCCATGACATGTTCCACCTTTAGATACACCATGTATATTATGTTTGGATGCTCGACATATACAAGTTGTATACACTATAAGCCTATGATGACTAGTATATTAAGTATATCATAGAGATTCCATTTTAATCTAAAAAAGACTTACACACCATGTATCTCATAGACAAGTTGTGTATATATACTTCAGAGAATTTAAGTGCCAGTAGGTACAAAACCATATTTTCCTAGAATACTCACAAACATGGTACCTATTAGACATGTCATGTACTTGGATATTTATAGAATTATTTATTATTTATCACATATCTATCAATCATAGATGGATTATTAATCTATTATGATTATTTTGTCATATAGAGCACAAAAATATGATCCTCTCAGTAATCAAATATTATTCGTATGGTGGTTTGGTTATTTTAAGGATATTGGCTCTAATAAGGTGATGACAATGTGTGTGTGATACATTTGGATTAGACATGGAGTTGAATTTTTCTGCAATTTTTTGGGTCATGTTATTATATACATGAGGTTCAAATACTCCATTAGAATCATATACATGATTGGATGAATTCCCCCATATAGAAGATAGAGTTATCACTTCCCCTTTATTGGGGATCAATCCTCCATAGGGGTCAAGTAATCCATTGATCAGTATTCAAACTCCTAAATGAGTTAAATTTCCTCACTATTTATCTTTCTAGGTCTATTTTATTTTTTAAAATTTGGTTCAACTAGGCTTCCAGTTCTCTAGTATAACAAGGTCCCCTAGTAAAAAGAATCATGTAGAGATAGGATATACGAAATAGTCAACTACATTACTTTGGTTCCAATTTCTATTGAAGAATAATTAGATACGTTCTACAAAGATGATTTCCTAATTTAAGTCCCTCTTGTGTTTTCAGGTAGTCTTATTGGGTATATTTATACACACCCCGTCAAAGGAATTGTGCCCATATAAGTTTTTTTCTAAGTAGATGATTCACAATGAAATATTGAACAATAGCATGTTTTGTTCATCGAGGTGGTGCATATATATGATTTGTAGTGGTCATTATTGATGGTTCTCATGATAGTGTTGAGATTCCATAGAGATCATTTGTCCCACTGGTCAAGGGTTTTCCTTGTAATAGGATATTGGGATTTTAATTTTTCCATATTTATGATTTTCATATATTTAATTTCTTAGATAGATATAATAGTCCCTTTCCTGATTTACTATAATTGATTCATTTATATATGGTTTATTACTATTATATATTTTATCCTATAGATGTGTGAATATTTTTAGATAATAGTTAGAGGCCTCCCAATTGTCCGATGTACCTTCTTGGTGCCTGTTTCTAGCCCCTAACCTAATAGAGGTTATATTGGGGTGTCATACATAGATAATTGTTGAACCAAGTTGGTCCTACTAGGTAAAGTAATATTAGGATGGTATCAGAGTAGTTTGATTCATAAGGATTCAATTTAGAGTTAGTTTCCATGTGAGGATTGGTTTAGGGTTTTTAGATGAATAATGACAAAGGTTATTTCCTTTTATTGGTAGACTAGGGAAACAAAGGTTTAGTGAAGGTGTTAAATTAAGCCTTTCAATAGGAATATAATTAACTATTAGTTGAATCATAAGTCAAAGGAATTATTTTCAAGATTTAATAGAACAATTCATGAATCATGTAGTGTGTTAGTTTGGTACATATTATCAAAATTTTAAAGATATACCTTCTAGATACGATTAATTAACCAAGGGTCTATATTATCAGAAACATAATTACACCTTATTAACAGTCTAAAACCATTAGAAAATATGTGTTGATCCCATTTCATCACATTAGCCTCTAAAAACTGACTATATGAGTGGTGCAGATTTAGTTTGGGGACCTGCTATTGAGGTTTTTCTCCCATTGGTGGAGAAGTGGGATGATCGGGAAACATTTCACAAGAGTGAAGATCCACATGTAGTTTATATATAATTCCACACATAATAGTATGATATTATTTATATATTGAGTGTACTTTATGAGTTTCAATGATAGATACCCTCTATGTTTTTATGTTCAATAACCTGTTAAAAGAGGAGCATTAGCCCGTGAATAACAGGATGATGTGTGTTTAGGATTTTTTAGACTTCAAATTGGGAATTATTATAGTCTACCACATTGCTAAAAGGTTCAAAAACATCATGATGTATTCATGGGATATGATTAAAGATGGATATCTTCTAGACTAGAAGTTTTAGAGTCAGATTTGAAAATAAATTTGAGTTGGGACAGTACTATATTGAATTACCAAAAATGTTAGGGAACTATAATAAGCCACATAGTTTATGTATTTCCTTCATGAGATATTAAAAGGTACCAGGATAGGTTATATTCTCTCAAAGGAACAATCATTAGTAGTGACTAATCGATTAGTTTCAAGATGATATCGTTAATATAGGCATTTAAATATGTGACCTTATTCTTTGGGATTAAAAAAATGGATCCCATATGGGGCCTAACTAGTATGAAGTCACTATTTTTTACTTCTCAAGATGATTTGGAAACTATTATAGAGATTACATAATTAGATAAGAATCATATGTTAGTCATGGAGACATAGTGGATATACCTGTTTGGAATAGGTAGTGCACATACCAGGGACCAACAAGAGGTGGTCAGGGTGGCCCTCTAAGAGGTAGACATGGAATAGGAGAATCATGGGGTGGGTGATGTTTTAATCCACATATACCTCCACCAACTCGATGAATTTTATATAAGGATTAGTATACAGGTCACATGTTGGAAATATAGAGATTAAACCTGGCTATATCAGTCATGTTTCTTGTTATGATTTGGGTCTTCTCTAACTTAATAACCATACTCATAATTACTACTATGAGTCATCAATTTCATATCATAACTTTTGTTCATGATCTAGATATCGTGGAAAATATATTAAACTAAAAACTTTTTCTAGTGACTCCCATTTCCAATAGTAATTATCTCGACCATATCTATCAATGGTGTGTGATTACCCATAGAAGGGAGATGTTCTCTTGGATTCCATTGTAATTGATAAGATACATTATGAATGTTATATATTTTTAGGCTAAAACCATATTCTGTGTAAATTATAATAAACTATATCAATTTTATTAATAATAATAAACATCTTATCACATCATGATTATTATTTTTTATGATATATTATGTGATAATGTGCCAATAGTTGTTTTCACAATGAAAGTTCATTCATGTTCTCCTCTATGTTGATAACCTAGAAGTTCCATGTAATTAAAATAAAATATATGTTCTATTTCTGGATTAAATCATTTTATGTACAAAAATGATATAGGCCATTAGGGGTAAAGACTCATATGAATTTGAGGTACTTTCCAATGATGTACCTCGTTAGTAATTTCTAATGTAGAGAATTATTAGAACATGACCAAATAGTATAAAATCAATATTTATATGTGTTGTTGGATGTTCCTATCTATAGGCATGTGTATTAGTCCTTAGATTTGGATATTATTATTAAGGGTTGTTAAGAGTTATGTAATTTTATCCATTAATGAAAACCATAAAGACATATGTTCAAGATGTAGAAGGATATATTTGGTTTTTTGTGAGTAATATTTCATTAAATAATAATGAGAGAAATAATATTGCCCTTATATTACTTAATTGAAGTTGATATGTCAAGAAAATAAATGGAAATTGTATATGATAAATAAATACATGTAAATGATGTTATATATGAATGTTTAATTTTTAGAAAGATAATTAATGAATCATCGATCACATAGTCTTATGGAACTGGAATGAAACCTACTTGATTAGGGATTTCACGATAAAGGGATTATAATAAATAGTAAGAATAAATATGTAGTTTTATTTCATTGTGACATTAACTTATTTCACTATTGGTTCCATAGAATTTTCTTAGATGATAACATGGAAATTTTGGTTTCTTTTCTTAATTCCACAGGGAAAGAGGCCGATAGGATTAGACATTAAGTGTTTACAATACTGAAGTTAAATAAAAATAATTTCTATTATTTAAAAATTTGAATTAATATTATTTCCAAAAATATTTTAATATTTCCTAATGTTTTATTTGTCATATATATTCTATCTACATTCATTTAAGAGAATATTTAATGAGAATAATATTTAATAATTAAAATTTATCTATTTAGTGAACAAAATATTAATTTATTTATTGGTTAATAATGAAAAGATATTTATTTATTAAAAATATAATCATTGTTTGAGGTCAAATAAATATTATAGATGAATAACCGTATGAGAATGCTCCTATGATAAATAATATATATTGTATATTATTTGAATAAATATTTTTTAATTTAATTTTTGAGTTTAATATATGTCAATATATAATAATAATATTATTATTATTAATATGGGGTTCTGAAGGAATTAATAAAAATAATAAGGCTGCACATATATTATTATTTTCTAAACCCAGCAGTATACAGATGATATTATATTATTTTATTTTTTAGGGGTCCTGTTTTATTTGGTTTTGAACAATTACATCCAAATAAAATTCTCTTAAATCACTATAGAGATCCCTCTCTATGAACACTCTACTGAATTGAGAAAAATACTCCTTAACCACCACTCTGAAGAACAATGTGATTAAAGATAATGCTTCTTTAGGAAATTATGAGGGTGGTCAGTAGAAAATGACATAATTTCTAGGATATACAACGCTAGTACTCATAGATTCATACAATGATATTATAAGGTTAGTGGAACATGTGTGGACCATTGATAGAGTAAAAAACTCATAATTATTATAATGAAATGATAGTACAATACAGATACATTTTTATATCATTCAATGAAGAAAGAATTAATTTCATGGTTATTCGTGATTATTAAAATTAATTATAAATAATTTGTGGTGATCACACATATTGGTTATAAAAATAAATCCATAATTATTTTTTGATTCATTTATGTAGATCGTGACATTCATCATTGTTAATATATTAGATTAATGATTTATTAGGACAAAAAACAGAGTTGATCATGCCATAAACGATGATTCCATTATGCTCAAAACCACTAATAACTACATACTTGACATAGGATAGATATCTATAGTTCATGTATGGGTAGATTTCTATCTATTTAGATTTATATTTCATTGAATATATGGGCTGATGTTCACCTTTACTAGTGAATAGGTCACTTCTTCAAGATGAGTTTTTCCAACCTTAGGGGACTTTAGATAATTACACATCATTAAGGAGAAAATAATTATGTTGCATAGTAATGGAAGAGAATATCAAAATTCTCATATATGATATTCTTGGGTTCCCCCTTAATCTGAGTTTGATTTTTATATCAACAATAACCCGAAGAACAAATCAATATCAACATAAATATATCATATGGTGATAATAAGGGTTTTTATTGAATCCCTATCAATAAATTCTTATTTTCATAAGCATGCACTATAATGACATAAACTATGTTTGATCTCTCATGGAGGACACACACAAAGAGTAAATTTTTTATTATAACTGTTTATTGACAAAATATACTATAAATGCAACATTAATCCTAAATAATGGGTGGTGGTTAAATTCTTGTCATATATTTAACATATTAGTTAATATGAAAAAATTAAAAAATGGTGTTATTATAGAGAGATTCTACCATCCATAAGAGTTAAATGAAAATACTTATTCTTCACATTTTAATTCTCATTATTATACTCAACGTGGTTATCAACACTTATCTATCCAAACCCACTATGATTAAAAGTAATGTACCATACACTAAAAATATTTATAAAAGATTAATTTCTTACACATCAGTAGCTAATCCAAAATCTACCATATTTGTTACTCAAATATTAAAGTGAAGGAAAATAAATTAACAATATTTTGAAAATAGAAAACATGGAAAATTATGTAACCACACATTACTACCAGTTTATCTAATGTTATATTATTATAAAACAATGATAAATGATTGATGTGATAGAAAAATAAAATAGTCTATATTTCCCCCAAAAAATATTATTTCTCTATAACCATGAAGAACAGAAGATTATAGTGGTGAAAAGTCAAATATAAAATAAAAATAGGGAGATAAAAAGAAACAAATTGGTATAAATACAAATAACATTAAAAAATAATATACCATTCAAATTTATTCTTCGTGTAAAACATTTCATTTTCAAATAAAAATGACTTTGTCTTTGAATGGATGTGAAGGTATACATTTATAAGAAAGAGTGGTGGTTTATTTTCCCTCCAATTATGAAATTTGAATTTAAATAATTTTTAAATTGTTATACCCCAAAATGATAAAAATTTATCTTTTTTGAATTTTTTCCTATACATATTATAGACTCAACATAATAATTTATTGTCTATTGAACACATATAGAAAAATTTATGACTTAATTTATGAAGAATTATTTTCAGTTCTAACAGACTCTTCACATTCCCATTCTATGGTTTCTAATGAATTTACGGCCTTGAAAAAAGTTGAATATAGTGAATTAATTTTTGGGGAAAATATTTCCCATCAAATTATATGAATATATTTAAAATTTGATTGAATTTTTACAATAAAAATGGGTGATATTTTCCTAGATTTAAATGACATCAAAACTATTGGTAGAATATTTTCCACATTTCAATAAGGACTTTAGTCCATCTATCCATATATTAATCAACTAATTATATGAAATGAAATGAATAACAACAACCATTTAATCATAAATAATAAAAATTTAAATATATGATATTATAGTAATTTTTATGATAAAAATAATAAACTGATATCTTTCAATGAGAATATGAAAAATATAAAAATTCCCTTTTTCAATGTATTTTTACATAATCAATGGAATTTTTGAATTAAATAAAAAATGACTACATTATTGGATACTATACCACATAAAAAATCAAAGAAAAATTTATAAGGATGAAAAACATTTGATAATTTATCGTATTATCACACCCCCACACATAATAATTTTCACTCCTACAAAAAATCATCAAATATCCCTATAATGTTCACATTGAAATAAATAATTATAAGATTTAAATTTTCATTTAATAAATATAATATATCATGTATTATATATAGAAAATAGATAACTTTTATTTTAATCGATAAAATATAATTATTTTTAACCTCAAAAATCTATCCATGACCATATCAAGGCATACATCATATAAAAACTCATGTCACTCTTCACTAAAGTTAAATTTAATATAGGGTTATGCTCATACTTTGAAGATTCATGTGTTGTTATAGTCTTTTAATATCTCTAATTCCTCGACACTGTAAGACAAAAATCAGTTTTCAATAATGATCTTGTTTTCAAGGTTATTTTGGTGGAAAAGTGTTGGTGGGTAAAAAACATAAATTTTATGTCTAAAAAGATGTTGTTGAACTCTTAAATATAATATATGAATATTCAAGTGAAAGAGTATGAAATTTATCACTCAAATTGTTTTATAGGATTTACATTATAGCCCCATGTGTGACATGACTCATTAGTCATAAAATAAATACAATGAATGACTTCATCATAATTTCCAAAAAAAAATTAGTGATTGTGCAAAAAAAATAATATAGTTAATTAATTACATTTTATGGCCTTGATTTCTGAAAGGGTCCTAATTCATAAAAGTAAACACAATGAATAATTCAATATCATCTCATTTTTTCATTTTTTGTTGAAAATGATGAGTATAATGAAGATTAAATGATGATAATGACTCAAAATCAATCACTGGTCACTACCCAAAATAGTTGCACACACCTCAAAAACATAAAAATGAGATTATTTCTAAGTATTTCCCATTATAGGCCCTTCTCATAGACCCAAATTTGTCGTAGACCTACAAATATATTAAGAGTAAAGGTATGTAACGATAAATAAAATTGTAATATGATTTCAACATATAGGTAAATTGATATATTGGATGGGATAAATATATATTTATGTAAGGGTTATCTCTTAGGATAAAAATTTTGGATATCTAATGAATTTCCTAAATAATATTAAAAATAATTTATGAACTATAATCCTTGGAAATAGAAATAATCACATGTTCTTATTTGGATAATTGAATCGATGTTTTTCTCAAGAATGTGATGGTATTAGGAATTATATGTCAAATTGGATTTAGAATACCAGAAAATATTTGTGTAATAATATAGGTTAATTATTTATGGGAGTGGATTTCAAAAATTGGTCGAAATCATAAAAAATTAATGAAAATTGAAGTTAAGAAAAGATATTCTACAATGATTAATAGTAAAAAATAAATTTTTTAAAAACTAAATTAAAATATTTAGAAATAATGTCTAGAGTTAAAATGATAGTTAATATTCACTTAAGATTAAATATTCTTAAACGATGAAAAAATAAATGATATAACACCTTAGAGGTTGAGTGAGATATCATGATTCCCATACACCTAGATCTAGTGATAAAAATTAAATCTTTTAAATTATTCATTCGATAAAAAAAATGGAACTCATATTTAACAATCCATATTTTGCAAATCATAACCAATTTTTAGTCACCTACATACTTAAAACCATATTTGTTTTGAGTTTTAGAGGATCAAGAAAACACTAATCCAATAAACCCATATATTTTAATCAAAATTGTATTTTTTCCATTATAACATGATTTTTGTGTTCCATGAGAATACTTAGACTTATCCCACAAAATAAACCACACATGATACTCCTCTAGACATTTTTTTTAATATCATTATTCATAACATGGGTAAATGATAACATAAGAAATGTGGAGCTTAGATGCTCAGTAAGAGTAAACATAGGAGACATTAATCAATAATGATATTTTATCATAAGATAAAAAAATATATAATGGGATAATAATAATTGTTCATGAGAATAAGATAATTTAATTCTTAACCATCAAAACCTAGATCATGATACATGATTCTTTACATTATTATTTAACATAAAACAAGATTCATATGAGTCAACAATAAGGAAACACATGAAATATATAATGTTTAAAGGAACCATTAATCATCATAGAAAGAATAATAAAACAATGTTGGTATCCATGGAAATCATTCAATCATCATGGAATCAACGAAATAGGATAATTCCAGTAATCTCATAAGTTTAACTTCTATCTAGCTAACAACATTTTCTATTTTGAGTTACTTAAATTTGATAATCTTCATTCTATTAAATGGTAATTTTGTTTCATTTACACCAACAGATTACCCAATGCTTTGGTGAGATATATCATTCTCATTTATTATTATGAGAAATACCAATAACAATAATAATCACAAGCTATATTAGGATCACATAACATCATCAACAGTTTTTTGAGAAAAATAACATCAATAAATTGTATAGATAATTTAATTTATTGTAAAACACATAGAAATATCCATCATTCCATTCATAACTTTATAAACCCCTGGAAAAGAAACAACATTAATATTGATTTCTTTATAACATAATTGACTAATGTGAATGTAATGGGATTCATAGAATCATCCAAAAATTCATTATAATAAGATATATAGAGGTAAAATATAAATAGTATCATAATATTATATCCATAGTGAACCATAAAAATCATTAAATTTTCTTAACATTGAGTAAATATATATTTAAAATTGAATTAGAAAATTTCAAAGAAAATGCTGGGGAAAATGACATTTTTTATAAAATTTTAACTACAAATTACTAGAATATTGAGAAAACAGTTTTCTTTGAATATATCCATAAAATTTTTTTACAGATTATTCAAATAAAATAGAAGTCACGACATTATTAAAATAAATTAATTCTGTATATGTTAAAAGAAAGCATTCATTTATCAATATTGTAAAATATCAAAAACCAAATTTTCAAATTTTTTTAAAGATTTTCTTTAACCAATTATAATAATTTTAAATATTGTTAAAATACACATTTTTAAAAATTTCATGTATAGGTAAAAATTTATATAAATAAATTCGAAGAGCATGATCATGGATGGAAAATTTTTATGACCAACCAAAAAATAAGGTATGATTTTCTTAAAAATAATTTCTAAAAAATTTTAAGAGAAAAGTGAGGAAAATAGTAATATTACTTGAAAATTAAAGTTTTCTATAAATTAAAAAAAATATTTGTTTTAAAGGATAATAACAAAATAATTTATGTTAATGGAAATTTATCATAGAATATCCTAATAATAAATGATTTTGTAATATAAACACTTACCAACTTATTTAATTTTGAATCATAACCTCATGAAATATAGAAAATAAAATTAAACATTAAATACCATAAAATTAATGACATTCATGATATAACAAATCAAATGGTAGTATATTCTCCATATAAACAACAATATGTGCATAAGATGAAACATTTACGAACAAAAAAAATTATAGAAAGAACCCTTAAACTATTGTTATTATTCGAATAAAACATAATAAAATATATACCAATATATGTAATCATAAATAACCAAAATTTTCAAGAAAATACCATAAAATAAATTCGTGGGAATTATAAAAACCATACAAAAGAAACAATTTGTGAATATATGTCTCATGGATTTTAAAGTTAGATAAGAAACTCTTATATCGAGTCTTGAATTGACTTGTACATGATCTTAACCTCTTGTATAATAAATTTATATTTATTATAAATCAATTCAAAAAGAATATATATATTAATTATGCCTAATATAATTTACATAAAACATCTTATCACATAGTTAAAATCATTATTCCACGTGATAACTGTACTATTTTTCAAGCTAGTTTGGGTATGGTTGTTCTTGTCCATACAACTTGGTAATAGTATTATCATATCCAAAAACATATAAATTTAAAAAATATCATATTTTTTCATTATATATACTTTTATGAAAATTCGTATGGGGCAGTGATGAGAAATATATTGCATCCCCTCATGCAGATTGTAGTCAGTACCAACACATTAGTGATGCTTTTACTTTTAGATGGATAGAATGAAAGAAATATAAATTGTAATTAAAAATTCTATTATCGTTATTTTATCATATATATCATATATATTTATTAAATATATCATTATGGCCATCCATACGAAGATTAAATGGAGGAAGAATAACATTGCTTATTGGAGATCGTTGTCCACTCATCGCATGAGAAACATTATCATCATAAAATGAGAGAGAGGGTCAGAATGTAGATAATATTTTATATTTGAATAATAATAATAATAATTTAAGATTATATATAACAAACCATAAGAGGTTGTGATTACAAATAAAATACGTTATTTGTGGAGATGGTAGTCTGTAAGTTTTCACAATGACATTTTTTTCCCTTTGGATAGACGACAAATAAATAATGGGTGTTATATTAATATAATATTATATATGAAATATAATTTTAATGGTATTACTATTTTAATATGGTTAAATAACAGTTGGAGTAGGTAGAATAAAAAATATGTGTAAATAGAAATCGGGTTCTTTAAGAAACCACTTTTGGGTCTCTTCTTAATGACCCACTGGTTATTCTTTTAAAAATAGAAAAACAACTATAATGTATATATGAATGTTTATATGAGTTTATTAGGTTTCATGAGAAATGTGGCTCGGTGTGAATAATATAGGATATATGGTTCCTTTTTATATGTTGGGTGAGTGGAAATCTTGTAAATACAAGAAATATAAATATAAAATTTTAGTATAACTGTTGGTAAGTAGAAACATTGAAAAGGTAAAGTAAATACTCTAGTGAATTTGGAAAAGGGATAAAGAACAAACGAGATAAATATTTAACGAATAATGTTGAAAAAGATAGATTTGGAAAATAAAATAGTGTTTTGCGATCCATAATCCCTTCACAGACCACTGCACTGTAGGGAGGTCTATGGACTCACAAAGCAACCGTAATCCAAAAGGTTAATTGGGTAATGACAATGGTGTTGATCCCTAAAAAAAATCTCAATCATGAAATGAAGGAGGAAAATTTCACCCTGCGTATAAGGCCTTCTATAAACTAAACAGTTCCTGGTTGAGGTACAACTGATGGCCTCCCTCAAACAAAACGAAGTCGTTCACATGATAGAGGTTGTGATCTTTATCCCCGTGTATAAAAAAAACTGACTGAGTCAAAAATGGGATTGGTTTTTACCATGGGCTTCCTCAAATGGTTTCATGTAACACATAGATCCATCTTTTCTACCCTTCTATAAAAGGACCCTGGTGGAACCTAGAAAGGGACTGAATGGGAGAACAACCAAAAAAACTTTTTGAGGATGCTTTGGGGTCGATTTTTGAAGATATAAATCAAGGATATGTGAAATAATTTTGAAATAACCTACAGGTATATCCCACTACATAACATGAAAGAAAAAAACATAATATTAATGGGTATACTGTGAACCCAATCCCTTCAAACATGAACTTCTTGCAACGGGTTGATATAATTTCATTTCCTCAAATCAGCACCCAGCATAGCACATCTCTATGTAGATGGAACCATGAATGATGTAAAAACTCAATACACTGATAGATCCTAGTGTTCTATAGATTCATGCTTTGTGGATAGAATTGGATGCCGCATAACACCCTGCTATGCTAATGGAATTGGGTATTGTATCGAAAAACAAAAATCGGACCGTATGTATGTTCGTTTACTATCATGTTATGTGGACAACCCATCCATCCACATAAAAACATGATATAATGAGAGGTCCTCATCATCCATGAAGAAATGGTATGTATGATGGGGTACCCTCTGCATTCCACCCTCCGTTTTTGATTATATCCTTCCGTTTTTGTCACCTCATATGTATTCCTATTGCGGACATGTCTAACGACATTAGGCCAAAGCATCTTCCATGGGAACCAGACCCATATGATAAAACCATTAATTGAATATCATGCCCTTATGAGTTTATATAACCGTATTAAGAAGTTTCTTGTGGTTATTCTATGTAATGGTACAGACCACCGGAATTTCCATAAATTTACATTCCCATGGTAACCCAGGGTCTGACCTTCAAATGACAAGGAGAACCTCCCTATTCAAGGTATCAAGTATAATCACTTGATTTTTCCATTGATGAGGGTCAATTATATACAATTGAAATCATTCTTGATTTTCCATTTGATGAGATGCAACATTCCTCTCATTTACTAGAACCAATTTTAGGGAATTACTCTCAGAGTAAACCCCTTTGATCTTAAGAGGTGGGGCTCTCGCCCCTGCCAATTCTACTAAAATCCTCATACTTTTCCATTAGTGGTGATAAGAAAATTCATATCATGTTGAATCATTCACATACTCTTGTTTTTTCACCCCGATCATAACTCTCATGGGATTATAGGCGTGTGATGATCACATCATCAACACAACCCCCTTCTAGAAATTAACTATAAGACCTTTTATTACCACCATAACTGGGATACGTATGATGAATTTCTAAAGCCCGAACACGAAGGGTATCCTCTTAAAAGTTGAACCCAAATATTGAAACCAAATTAATCAAGGAATCCTTTATGATGTAAGTCTCAACTCTTATTTAAAAGGGAATTCTCCGCCAATTTAATCCTCAAATCACTCCTCCTTTATGGGAAGCTTCGATACATAAGTGCCATTTTACTGAACTATGAGAAATTTAATTCCCAACCAACAAGGATACATTGGATGAATCCATTGGGACTAAAACCTACATTTAAACATTTTGTAATATTTTATGGATCACTTTTCCTATGAGGGTCATCCTTTACCATGAAAAACACATCACCTCCTGGTACGTTGGGATGCGTTGACATAAGTCCTACAACAATTTTTTTCTAGTAAACTTCCACTTATAATTACTTTCCACATGACATTAAAATACATGGATGGGTCCTCATCATTGAACAATAAAATGTTATGTGTCCAAAAAAGTGGAACTAAACTACGTGGGCTCTAATTCCTCTAATGAGGATACATATAGAGCCCATATTATGGGTTCGACCCCAGAAATAAAAATAGGCTCCATCATCCCTGGATAATGATAAACTCAAAATAACCACATCGTATAGATAAATACATAATTGTCCTAGAAAAATGAAATCGAATCCCTAATGTGTCCATAAATGGAAAAATTTATGAAGAAGCTCAAATTTAGACATGTGTCTTGACAAATAGAGAACCTCAAATACATATAGATGATTCTAAACCAAGGATTATTTTTTATTGATCTTGAAACATATTAGTAATACATATACACAAACATGGGAATAAACCATGGATTCATGAACATATAAAAATTTCTATAATCTATAATAGAGTCGTGGAATAAGAAATAATTTCTCCTGTAAAGGGTATGATGAGCCTGAATTCCCTTCCTCTCGAACAATGTCATTCCTCAAGTGTGGATGGTAAAATCTCACAATGAGTGTCTACCATCAGAAATAAGGACCATAAATCATGGATTAGAGGGTCGTTGGGTGTTTTTGGCTCCATGAATAAACTCATTTAGAGACCATCATACGACATCATACACAACATGGGCTGATTGCACAAAAACATAACAACTAAAATCACCCACCTAAACCACTCAACAATGGTACCTAATTCTTTATAAAAAATTATATACATCCTAGTACCTATGGGACCGTCTCACCGACAAGAAAGGTTCCATCACATGGATCAGATCAAAAAAATTGTGAACACGACATGAATCTTTAGCCAAGGTGGTGGGATACCCAACCTCAATCAACTTTCATATCCAAATGGAATATTTCCAATCAAGATTATAAATAAAGAATGTGGTTATTATATTCTACTTTGATGGAAGTTTTTAGTTTTCAATTTATATATATATTTTAGGAAATTCATAGATAAATAATTAATCAAATGGAATCCTAACCATTTTCTCAAACACATGTGTTCACAACTGCATAGACAACCAGGTGCACAATGAAGCACAAGACAACATATCCCACCTAGCGTCTTCAATTTTTGGTTTAGAATGCACGATTTAACAAGTACAATCAAAATGGAACTCTCCCCACCAAGAAGGTAGCAAGGAATTCCCTCTTGGCTGTATATGACCACTAGTCACCCATGTAATGGTAGTTAGTGGTCTAGAACCGGGCACTCCCTAAATGTGATGGGTACCTACCTTATCATAGGAGGGTAGATCTATTAGACTCTAGTAACTTCTTCCCAATTGTTTAGGGGACTTATACAAGAGCCCCCATAGAAAGGCATCGTACGAAAAAATGTGCAACCCAATATCATCATTTTTAAGATGAAATTACATCAAGGGCCCCAATTGAAGTCCAACAAACACAGACCACTCTGAAAGCCTACCGAGGGAAGAGAACATATAATCAAGATTAGTTCATCACCCTAGTTTACCATGAGGAGGTCCTCCATAAAAAATCTATTGCATGATATGATTAGGTATACAATCCTACCCCATCTCTAAATCCCAACACGGTTATACAGCAGTACTTATAGGAGGTATAAAATTCCCACTAATTCTCACCATTCCAACCATGCAAATAGAGAGGCATGTTTCATGAATATTCAAATCTCTGCTAATGCACAAGAATCATGTTTTGTAAACAGGGTGGCCAACTATGGGAAATCACACAACATTGCCAATGCACATGAAGCCCATTAAAAAAATATAGTGGAAAACAGATACAAGATGAGTAAAATTCCTACAAATGCATACAAAGACCATTATCCCAATAGGGAAAAAATAAATAAGCATAAAAACATCCCTGTTGATGAATATGAATCCCACCAGTCTAATATGGTGGAAATCAACATCCAGAGTCAAATTTTCACCTTCCATGTGGAAGCCCACCAGTCAAACATGGTTGGATAAAAATATGTGCAAAGTCAAATAATATTGATAAATATGAATCCCATGAGACCAATATTGCGACAGACAAATATAAGAAAATTTCTAATGGAAAATATAAATCCCACGTGTCAAATATTGTGGAAACTAGATAAATTAGCTGGCATATCCTAGCTACAATTCATCTGAATAGTTATTCCTCTTCCCTAAAACAGGAGAACATCGAGTACCCATTGAAAACACATGGAGGACCATATTAGGTATAAATTCCTTCTAAAACATCAGAATGGGAATTTATACACATTATATCCAAATACTTATCTCATCACATCCTAGTAATGATGGATGATCAAAAATTGATTCCACATTATATACTCCATAGAATTCAATATGTCATCACAACTATAGAAAAAGTGAGGAGTCAGGACCAAAACCCTATACCCCAATAGAGGTTTATTTATCCACAAAATATGATAGTCACTCTAGAGAATACATGTATCTCTACTCCGGTCCAAGAGGTTTTATATCCATATTCCATGATACATAGACATCAGATCGAGAAAAAACACTTGTTCCAAATGGGGGACACCATTCCAAACTAAATATTATCCTAATTGTATCTCAGAAACATTGCAGGATTTTTCAAAACAATGAACGATGTATGAATTATATTACCAACAGTTGGTGGACCTTGTTTTTTTGCAATAGAGCACACAAAAATGAATGTTCCAATGTTAATTGGAAAATACAGAGAACATTCTTGATTTTTATCAACTGGATACTAGAGTTCTTGTTGCCATCATAAATTTATCAATAAATCCTCAAGATCAGGTAAATATATTACTAAATTATGGAAGTGAAGTAGCAGTTACGAAGGTCCACCCCTCGATGTTTTTACCAGTATA
Organism: Viscum album; assembly: GCA_963277665.1. Taxonomy (NCBI): domain Eukaryota; kingdom Viridiplantae; phylum Streptophyta; class Magnoliopsida; order Santalales; family Viscaceae; genus Viscum; species Viscum album. The sequence goes on from CAUJRU010000037.1 coordinate 1,344,553, forward strand.
TTTGAAGGTCCTCCTCAGAGCACCCATGTGGGAATACTTCATGGGAAGAAATGATCGATAATGAGAGCCTTTCTCGAGGTGAGTGTCATGGCACCCCTCCCCTTGACCAGAAGAATTAATAGCTAGATGTTCCTCCCCTTGATGTCATCCAGCCTGATGGTTCTCCCTAGGGTATATGCTATAGAAATTCTCTGTATTGTTGGATATCATGAAATTATAGTAGTCCTCGCCATACTAGAGGTCAATAGTAAGTCCCTCCCCATAGTTACATCAAGTAACGTGTAGGTACTCCACTAATTTCAAGGATTCATGAAGGTCCACCCCATTAGGAACAATGAAGATATTCTTTCTACCACCGAATATGAATCCATGCTAGTTTTACTCTCTATAATTAAAGTCATTTCAAATGTCCTCCCTGTAATGACAAAGAAAAAATATAAGGTCATACACATATTATGGTCCAAAATAAAAGTCCTCCACATTGAATATGTATTAGAAAATATCCTTACATCCAAAAACTGAGATTCAATGGTATCCCTATCCAACACAACATTGATTTCAATGGTCCTCCCCATAGACAAAATTCATACTGATGATAACTTCATCCTTTCATTAGGTCAAATAAAGGAAATCCCCTAGATTTTAAGGCACTTGGAAGGATGGGGTCAGATATGGTAGAAAAATTATCAATGATATGAGACATCCTTTCTCATTTAGGAGAAAAACTGAGTCCACACTGACCCTATGAGCCACCCTCACACCATTCATGAATCTGAGAAATTCCTACCCATCCCGTTAATTATGATGAAATAATCACAAATCATCCATGTTGGGCACATAGAGTAGAGTTAGACCTTGTGGGATAATAATTAAATGTGTTTCTCGTGATAAGGAAACTAACCAAGGTTGACATACCAGTTATTTTATGGCCCACAACCACTTCTCAGTTTAACGTTCCAATATTTTTGTCAGATGAATGTATTCCCAACATTTGTCTTAATATCTGGACCACTCTCCACCCGTTGAAAATGAAATTCATACCATATGGTGAGTTTTTAAATCATGTTTATGTGTTGGGGAGAATCATTAGAAAATTTAACTAGATTCCCTTTCATCTCCACAGTGGCCCTAATCAGAGTGGTGAATGAAATTCCTTGAACTGACTAGCATCCCTGCACTACAAAAGATGAACTGACTCATTTTTAATGTTGTGTCTGGTGTTTATATCCATGTGTGGGGAGTACAATGATCTCTACACATTACCCCATGTCCCATTCAGCAGAACCCACTGGAGGATACATCTTGCAATGTTATCCTACCAGGAAGGTAGTAGAATGAACTCACTACTCAAGAAAGGTGAAACAATCATCATGAACTAGACCTGAGTAAGTCACAAAAGCCTCAATCCCATCAATTAAAAGCCATCGAAATTCTCATGAACTAGACCTTCAAGAACATTTCGAAGGATTATTTCATATGGTAATCAAATGGGTTGGCATTTATCATGTCCTTCGAAACAAATAATTCACATGCAGATCCAGAACCATATCTAGAAAAAAACCCATGGTAATTCATGAGATTAAGAAGGAAATAATAACAACAGTAATTAATGTAGTATGAGTTCAATCCCATCCCTTAGGCCTTGTGGTATTTTTAATAAAAAAATACCCCATATGACAAACAAATATAGGCCAACATATATCAATATAAGAATGGGAGAAACCCCATATCTATGGGATGGGGGTATTTTTACTTCAACCCATCGCTCTACTGAAGTCGACCTTTTCTCACATAGGGAGTACAATGAATAAAGAGGATACCCAGTCTATAATGTCCTATGACTCTTGTCCCTAGAAAAGAGATGTTTGACTAGTTCATTTCAAGGTTCCATTTGGGTTACCCTTTATCCTGAAACTTAAAGAGGACCTTGGAATGTAAGGAAAAGATCCAATGAAGGACCTAAGAAGTATTCCAACCATTCATCACCTGGTATTCTTCCCCGAATGTGGTATTCTTCAGTGAACATCATGGATGTAAATCCCAAATACCTCATTGAAAATGATAAAAATAATGAGGATACAGGAAAAGAAGTTTCCCTCTCGTATGTGGTCCATATTGAGTATTAAGGTGTGCGTACCCAGAACCAGAAGGCCTCTCTAAACATGGTAGATCTATCATCCAATACATCACAATTTCCCTTGTTAGTTTCCAACAACCATAAGTATAAAAACTAGGTCATATGTAACATCCCAATTTCAGAGGCTGCCGAGAGACGCCCCATACCTGGTAGGTCACATGGACTCAAGAGCATTTCCCCTAACACTAGTGGATGCTGAATAGGAATGATGTCCTTTGGTGTAATAGTGGGGAAACTATTCCCTCATTGGCCGAGTAACACAATGGAAGAGAGAAATATAACAATAGCAAAGAAGTAATATTACCATACAAAAAGAAAGAGTGGAAGATTGAAGAAATAACCACTAAAGCACACATATATAAAAATGTTTCATTATACATATGTATAGTAAAGCATCCAAAAAATTCACAATGCTAAAATAAAGTACTAAACTAAAGTACAAAGGAAAGAAATAAACTGATCTACAACATCACAAACCTAAGCTTGGTCCCATGCTCTCCATCTCTAAAGTAGTCATGTACCTGAAGTAGAAGGGTTCTTGTCATTTTCTATACATGCAAAATTATAATCTGTTTGGTCCCCAAAGCATGGCTCAAATAGGGTGTCAGACTAAATACTATTATGAAAACTCCAATAGATCTGTTCCTAATAGTAAATTTTTATATATATATATATATATATCAGGCAATAGATAAAGAAGCTGTAAAAAAGGAGGTACTCACTAGAAAACAATTCCATAGTTTCATATAATTCAGTTCTACATAGAAATTAAATAGATAATCACCAACAAGTAACCCTTTTGGATGTACTCACAGCCTAATCCCTTATGGTCCTACCTAGAAAACACAAGCAACCCTATGGGAAGTACACAGATTCTAACCCCTTTGGTTCAGCTTTAGTATAGACTCTCCAAGGAAGCACTCACCATCAATTCCCTCTATAGTCTCATATCTGTAACTAAAAGGATCTCTTGGGAAGCACTTACATCTCATTCCCCCCATGACCCATGTCGAGGAACTACAGACACCCTGTTTAAGCACATACATTAATTCCCCATATGGTCTCAATTCGTAATAATAATAATGGACACTCTGGAGTAGCCCTTACATCCATTCTCCCTATAGTCTACTACACCAGGTTCTCACAACCTTGTATAAGTCAAAAAAGAATAGTAATGAAATGTGGACAATGTAAACCACATGAACTACATGGATAACCATTCTATAGTATAAAGAATCACTCCATCCTACAATACAAGACATGGAAAGTAAACATCAGTCTAATAGGAAAATCTATACCAAACAGTCAAAACAAGAAACATGCATGGGAAAATACTTCCAAAGCATAGAAATTAACCCCATTCACATTCAACTATCCTCTACTCAAGCATACAATCATATCAGGAAATTAACATGGCTAAAATTGTAAACACACAATACCCTAATCAAGGGTATTGGGAAATTTGGCATATAAAATTCAAATAATATCTACAGAAAGGCACAAATCACCTACCTCAGTGTTGGGAGATCAATATATTTGAGTCTCAGGCCTTGAATCACCTTAGAAAGTCATGTATCAACATAAACATCTAAAAAATTCGACCCATGATATATCATAAGAGATAAAGAATCAGATGAAGGTGTTCAAGAAGAAGAGATAACTCACCGAAGTGATTCTAAGGCAACCGACAGAGTCCGATTCAGAGAAAGAACAATCGATCGAGGTCTCAACAAAGATCTTCTCCCTATGGATGCTCTCAAATGAACATGGTCAAGAAGAAGATCGTTCTGTTCATCAGACGTGACCCCGGTACGTTTAATGAAAATAAATAATGTAAATTACGTGTACTTTAGATGTACACTATGTTTATATGGCCTTATAGGCCCCTGTATTAGGTGGTCTCCAGGTTGCCACACATTGTCGTGTGCATGGCTTTGACACGGCCAGCACCCAGCTACTTGTGGTAACCGAGTACATGGTGTGTACTTATAAAGTACACAGCGTGTACTTAATAAATTTCCATAAAAACCACTTTTCCTAAAAAAATGTCTAGAAAAAAAAACATACCGGAAAAGAAGATCTGGGTTCTTACAATCTTCCCCCTGAAATAAATTCATATTTCAATTTCCCTAGAAAGGCAATGTAGAAGAAGAATCCCTGAAATGCTCCGACCACTGTGATCGTACATTTGCCTCCCTCTCCCTGGTCTCGTCCTGTAGTATCCTGTGCTCCCATAGAACTCAAACAAGAGGAATAGATCGTCCATGGAGAACCTTCGTAATGTGATAAACAATCCGGATAAGATTCTCCTCAAACAAGGCATCCACCTCTACCTCAACCTATTTGGATTGAATTACATGAGATGGTTCTGAGAAGTAATGTCGAAGCATAGAAATGTGAAATTCAATGTGCATTGCCTAGTACTTATGAGGTAACTGTAGCCGATAGGCAACCGGTCCAACTCTCTCTAAAAATTCAAATGGCCTAAAATACATCAGCGAAAGATTACCATGTATCCTAATCCTCTTGTGCCCCAACCTTACTGTGACATAGAGGAAAACCTAATCCCCAACCTCAAACTCCAGAGGTCATTTTCCCGGATCATCATAAGACTTTTGTCGAGAATATTTAGTATCCATCCTCTTCCAAATCAACTTTATCTACTATGTGGTCTCCTGGATAAGATGAGGTCACAGTATAGCTGCCTCTCCTACCTCCATCAAACACAAGGGTGATCAGAATAGCCTACCATACAGATTATCCTAAGGTAATATCTGAATAGTTTCATGAAAACTATTATTGTAGGAAAACTCCACAAGAGGTATGTGCTTCTCCCAAGAACCACCAAAATCATGCTTGCCTTCTCGAAGTATTTCCTAAAGCACCTAAATTGTATGCTCGGATTGGCCATCTGTTTGGGGATGGTAAGCTGTACTCAAATGTACTTGGGTACCCAAAGCCTTCTGTAGCCCCTTATAGAGCTGAGAAGTAAAACATGCATCCTTGACTAAAAAAATGGATTGTGAAACTCTAGGTATACGTAATCTCTCACAGATGCACAGCTGCCCCACCTCAACAACAATGAAAGTCTCCTTGACCAAAAAGAAGTGAGCAACCTTCATGAGTTTTTCAATGACAACCCAAACTGCATCTTTCACTCAAGTCGACCTCTGTAAACATATCACTAAATCCATCGTTACATGATTACACTTCCACTCGGGTATGGGTAACTACTGAAAAAGCCCTACTGGTCACTTATGTTCTACCTTTACTTGCTGATAGGTGGAGCACCTCATGACGAACCCAGTAACATCTTTATTCATACCTTTCCACCAATGATGACGGTGTAGTTCATGATACATCTTGGTGACACCAGGATAAACTACCCAAAGGGAGGAATGAAAGTCCTACATCAACTCCTCACGTATGGCTTCTGAAACCCATATGTGCACATAGAAATGCAAGATCTGATCCTCACTTATAGTTTATCTAGGAATATGGTCCCCTCCTAACACACTATACTATTACACTAGGCCTTCAGAATCTGATAGCTACCTCATTCTCACTCGATCAAGAAGAGTAGAGGTAACAACTACCAAAGATGTAAACGTATTCCCCTATATGTCGTGCACCTCCAAATGCATCTTAGAGAAAAGATCCATAAGATGCCACTCACTACTAGCCTTCTAAACTACATGTATCTGAGTCATCCTGCTCAGCACATCTGCCACATCATTTCCTTTCTCTGGTGTATAAGAAAGCACAATGTCAAAATATTGAAGGTACTCAACCAACCTCCACTGCCTAAAATTCAGTTCATGCTGAGTGAAGATATACTTTAGACTTTTGTGGTCTATGAAAACCACAAAATTCACTCCTAGAAGATAATTTCTCCAACATCATAAGGCATGAACAATGACTTCTAACTCAAGATAGTGCATTGCGTAATTCCTCTCATGTGGCCTCAACTGCTGAGACCCATATACAATGACTCATTCTCCCTACAGAGGCACTGCTCTTGGCCTGATACCTGAAGCATCAAAATGAGAAGTACAACTTTTTCCCATATCTAGAAAAACAAGTATCGGTGCCAAATTCTACCTCCCTTTCAGCTCCAAGAAGGTTGAATCAAAAGAATCTATCCTCAAGTACATCACACACTTCTTAGTCAGGCATGTTAGTGGTGCTTCTATGTGTGAAAAGTCCTATATGAAATGCCTATACTATACATCCAGCCCTAGAAGACATCAGACCTCAAAGTTGTTCTTAGATTTCTCCTAGGAAACTACTGCTCTTACATTCTTTGTGTCTATTGATACTCTTTTATTTGAGATAACATGACCCAAGAAGTGAATATGGTCTATCCAAAAGTTGAATTTTGAGAGTATAACATTTAACTAACGCTCTATCAGTGTACTCAAAATGATCTCAAGATGGGTGGAATGGTCGTGTCGAGTGTGAGAATGCACTAAGATATCTTCTATGAAGACCACCATGAAGGAATCCAAGTATAGGTGGAACACTTGGTTATTCAGTGCTATAAAGACTGTAGGCATTTCCATGGGACCGAACGACACAACCATATACTCGTATTGACCATACCTGCTACGAATGGATGTAAGAGGTATGTAAGATTGTCTAACATGCAACTGATGATAAAAATGTCAAGTCAATCGTTAAGAACACCCAGGCTTCTCAAATATGATAAAATAGATCATCAATCCTCGAAAAGGGATATCAGTTCATGACCGTCAATTCGTTCAGCTTCTGATTATCCACACAAATTCGGAGGGTAACATCTGAATTTTTCCTAGACAAGACAAGTGAACCCCAATGAGAAGTATTTGGTCAGATGAAACCCTTTTCTTGCAACTCCTCGAACTACTTATTGAACTCCTACAACTCAGGTCTATCTATACTATAAGGATGTATGGACACTATTGTCGCTCCTAGCACAAGATCAATAGAAAATTCTACCATTCACTCTAGAGGCAAACCTGAAAAGTCTACTAGAAAGACATTTCTAAAAATATCCACCACTGGAAGAAATTTCATCTGTGAAGTCCCCTAGTCATTCAGATATAGAATAGAAATATGGGCTGTAACTCCCCCCAAACCATGATGCTCTGGTCCTGCTCTTCTCACATGGACATCCCATTCGCCCTTATATGGAATTGATCTTCCCTTTAGTGATATAAATGTCACTATATGATGAAAAAATTAGATGACTACCTAGAACATAAATAACAAGTCCATTCTGAGAATGAAATCATAGCCAGTCATCTCTAAGACATATGGGTACCATTATAAGTGACACCCACCAACCTCAAGAGATAATTCCTTACAGTATTTTACACTAGTCGTTCTTGTCCCAAATGGCATGTCTAGCATCAATATATCAGTAGAATAAATAACATAGAGCCCAAGGATCTCCATAAAAACAACATATATAAAGCTAGAGGAAGACCTTGTTTTGAAAAAAGAAGAAGCTAAAACAAAATCAACCAGGATGGTACCTCGAGCTGTAGAGTGTTTGGGTTCCTGATCATGCTCAGTTTGCTCCACTGAAAAAGTCTAACCAGCACTACAGCCCTGTGACACTACCTGACTACTCTGAGCTGATACACCATGATGTCTCTGAAATCCTAGTGACTGGTAACCATGTTCGTGGCATCCATCTTGGCCATAACAGCTGAAAGAACTCAAGTTCCCAAACTGATGACAAACTGTTGGTGCAACTCCTGAATGAGGAGTCATAGAAGAACTCCTGTCACCAGTTGCTGGTGAGAAGAACTGACTAAAGAACTGAAGATGACCCATCTATCCACAAGATCCCCATTCCACTAGCTCTCTTAGGCAATGTAGTCTTGTATTCCCTCTCTTCCCGTACTGGTAGCACACCACCCAACTACCATAAAAAGTGTCTCATCTCTTTGGATCTCTATACGAAGACCCCCTTAGGTGCTTCTGACTATTAGTAAAAGGGATAATAACTCCATATGTCAAGACACCCTGGCTCAAAACTCCAGAATCCCTCAAATTACACTCTGAGATCAGCACCTGTTTGACTATTGATGTGATGGAAGTCAACATGAAGATATACACTTGAGATCAGATGTCATGACTCAGACCATCCTCAAACATACTTCCCAAGAATTACTCATATCCTCCAAGAATAGGCATGAAGCACTACAACTTAGTGAAGTGAAAAGAATACTCCATAAATGAAAGAGTACCCTGCTCCAAACTCATGAACTCTTGGGCGCAATCAGACCTCATGGTTTTTGGATATAAGTAATTGTTGAAGGCATGGTAGAACTCACCCCAATCCATAACCTAATGGTGTCCCATCAGTGATATCACATCCCAAAATCTCTTGGCAGAGTCCCAAAGCATTTATGTATTGAGCATGAACCTCCTATCTAGAGGCGTCTCCAAGTGCTCGAAGATCAAAATCATGGATTTTAACCATGACTCTGCAGCTTGTGGTCCTCCTTCCCCTATGTAGGTGGTAGGATGCTGTTGCTGAAAGAAACGTGTCAAATCTTCCATAGAAGGGGAAGGATGTTGTACTACTCAGAAGGTCTTCATAAACATCATAAACCATTCTAGGAACTTCGCATCGGCACCTGTGTTCAGAATGACGACTGGTGCCATAAATGGAACAAATGGAGGATCTATTGGAAGTACCTGATTAGCCATGTTCGATTTCTGATCATTTTCCTATAACTAGCGTAAAACCTGAGGATGTCTCAGTGGCATGAATCTTCAAGGTAAAATGAAAACCTCTGATCAAGATTATCAAGGATTGAATACTGGAAGGGTAAGAAGGGAATACGAGAAATTATTCAAGTTTTACAAAACATGGATGCACGACGTGTATACTTAACTACACGACGTGTTATCTTAAGCCTTCACATGGGTGTGTACTTCTTCCAAAACTGGTCGTGTAACACCCCAAGCACACGGTGTGTTGTCCAAACACATGGACTGTACCTGAATCCTCTTCCCTTCCTGAGTCCTTATACACGACTAAGTTACATATTTCTCTTAGAACATGAATACACTGTGTGTTTGTGCCATACATGGAATGTAATGATGAGCTTCACCAACCCGTGTTGTTAGTGACACAGCCGAATACACATATCACACTACACGACATGTTCGAGACAGGCATGGCATGCACAAAAGGATTTCTACCAACCCGTGTTGTTAGTTACATGGCCATATTCCAAGTATTACACTACACGACATGTTCAAGACTGACACGTTGTGTATTGATTAGTTTTTTTTCATCTAGGTTGTTATTCACACGGTCAGATACATGGTGTAAACACATGGTGTGTATATTCGGTACATGGCATGTCCCACCAAAATTTTCCCAACCGCGTGTCCCTGCCTACATAGTCATCTACACGGTTTGAAACTACATGGCGTGTACATAGAGTATATGGCTTGTACTTAATAAAAATAGTTTCTTCCCAAACATAAGAACACATGGAATGTATTCAAAACTACACGACGTGTGTTCTGGGTTTTTCCAGGCTGTAACCTCAAAACTACTCCGGAAGCCCACAAATCACTAAAACAAACATTAAAGTGCCAAATTCCAAACTGCGAGGGCCCATACTCCATGAGAAGAAAATATTAGCATCTATTACATGCCATATATAAGAAAACCAAGGCAATGATTCATCAAATTATGATCCATGAGGGCCCATAACACCTCAAGAACCAATGTTTGACATTCATTCAAACCAACACTTACACAAATCAATACGCTATCAAACATCAATTCATTTATCAATGAATATATCACAACTGCATGGATATCTAGTGAAACATCTATCACAACAACATGAAATTTCTAATGTACCCTAAATGGAATGGCCAAAATGCATGAAATGTGATTTCTAGAAAGTGCCTATATGATGCAGGAGATAGAATGCCCTCATCTCCTCATGTTGAAACTGAAATATAACCTCAATAATATCAAAATAACAGAAAAAATCATGTGAATCACCCCATTGCAAAATCAAATCAACCGTAATATTGAAAAACTAGAAAATTTTCAATAAACAAGGTAAATTGGCACTTCCTTGTACACGGGTTAGCTACTCCTAGACACCGAAAATTACCAAGTACCTATTTCCATCATATACCTGACTATAGGCTCCAGAAAGTATGTTAAGAAGAAAAGAGTCCCTCAGATACCACTTTGTAACGTCTCTGTTCCAGAATCCACCCAGAGATGCCCCATACCTAGTTGGTCACATAGCATCAACTGCATTTCCTCTAATGGCAGAGCCTTCTAACTTGTAGTGAGAGACTTGGGTGTGATAGTGGGGAAACAATGTCCTTATTTCCAGAGGAACACCAACGAAGAGAAATAGATAACAATAGAAGAAGTAGTAATATTACCATAAAAAAAGAAACTATGGAAGACTGACCAAATAACCAATGGAGTACATATATATATAAAAATGATTTATGATACATATTTCTCGAAAATCAACCAAACATGTCACAATGATGAAATACAGTACTAAACCAAATTAAAAATGGAAATTAATAAACATATATTTAGTATTGCAAGCCTCATCTTGGTCCCAAGTTCTCCAGCTCCAAAGAAGTCAAGTACCTAAAGTAGAAGGGCGCTTACCCTTACCTGTACCTAAAAAAATATAATATGTTTGGACCCAAAAGCATGGGAAAAATAGGGTGTGAGATGAAATCCCCCTAGGAAACCACCAAAAGATTTATGCCTAACCGTCAGTGAATATATATGGCAGGCAATAAAAGAAGAAGCAGTAAAAAAGGAAGTACTCAACAGTAATGAATTCCACAGTTTCAAAGTATTTAGTTCTACATAGAATGTAAATAGGTAATCACAAATAGGTAACCCTCTAGGATTTACTCATAGCCTAATCCCCTCTAGTTATACCTAGAAAACACAAGCAACCCTATGGGAATTACACACAATCTAACCCCTTTGGTTCACCTTTAGTATAGACTCTCTGGGGAAGCACTCACCATAAATTCCCCCCTATAGTCTCGTATAAATAATTGAAAGGTGCTCTGGGGAAGAACTTACATATCATTCCCCATGTGGCCTATGTCAAGGATCTACAGACACTCCGAGGAAGCACTTACATCAATCCACACTTTGCTCTCACATCGTGACAATAATAACGGTCACTCTGGAGAATCCCTTACAATCATTCTTCCTATGGTTCACTACACCATGTTCCCACGGAGCTTTGTAAGTCAAACAATAATATAAATGCAAATAAGCCAAATTAAACCTCATGAACTACATGGATAAATATTCTACCACATAATAACAAGATAGATAAGAATCCCTATATCCTACATTACTAGGCATGGAATCTAAACACCATCCTAACATGCAAATCTAGACCAAACAATCAAAACCAGAAAACATTCATGGGAAAAAAACATCCAAAGAATAGAAACTAACCCTATTAACATTCAATTAACCTCTACCCAAGTACACAAGCATAACAGACAAATAACAGGGCTAAAACCGTAAACACGCAATACCCTGATCAAGGGTATTGTGATCTTTTGCCCATAAAATTCAAAGACTATCTACGGAAAGGCCCAAACCACCTACCTCGGCATTCGGATATCAAAATACTTGAGTCCCAGGCCTTTAATCACATTAGAATGTCATATATCTACAAATATGTCTAAAACCTTCAACCCACAATATATCACAAGATTGAAGGAATTAGAAGAAGGTGTTCAAGAAGAAGATATAAATCACCGAAGAAATTCCAACAAAACCGATGAAGTCCGATTCGAATAAAAACGCTTGAATGAGGAATTTGTGAAGATCTATGTCATATAGATTCTCTTAGATGAACTAGTTTGATAAGGATATAGTTTTTTCATTCAGACACGACCCTGGTATGTATGATGAAAAAAAGTACACGGGGTGTACTTTAAAAGTACACAGCGTGTACATGCCCTTACCAGCCCCTGCATTAGGCGGTCTCTAGGTCCCCACACACGGTCATGTGCATGGCCGTGACATGGTCAGCACCCGACTACCTATGGTAACCAAGTATATGGTGTGTACTTATAAAGTACATGGCGTGTACTTAAAAAATTTCTAGAGAAACATTTTTTTCACAAAAATTATTGGAAAATAAAATCATACTTGAAAAGAAGATATGGGTTATTACATCATACACTATCCATATCCTTCTCCTCATCAAGAAGACATGACTTTGATGCTCAGGGAGATATTATATTGCTTAAAGGAATATATGAAACAGATGAGGATAATCAAAGCTGAGCTCCAAAAAGATGTTGCTCTTCCATGAGGGCTCCTCTGGGGATTTGAATCAAGGCCTAGATGATCATCAAATCTGGATGTAGTATCATCAATATATTTAAATATAACCAAAAAAGTGTTTCTAGATTTATGTCCATTGAATAAAAAACTAGAGAAATTACAGGAAAATCGACAATGGATTCCCCCGGCTGGGTACCCGATTTAATTTATAGTCTCAAAATAATTTGGGGAACATTACTCACCTAACCAAAAGAGTCTTAATGAGTATCTATTCTCAATTATGAAACCCTTGTCCTCCAATCTATCAATATTTAATCCATAATCAACATAAAATTAGAAAAATGTTATTCACTCACACTGAGGTATACATACAGGGGGTGAGGAATAATCTTAGTAGGCTATCGCCACTAGTGAACATATAACATGATACCATATGTGAATGATCCAACAATATTCTTGGCCTAGTAATGAAAAAAGTGGTACAAATTGATAAAATAAATCCACGATCAAGTCTAGAATTTAAATTTGGATCAAATAAACATCCCATGACAAGGAAATAGAGCTGGATGTCATTGCACTCAATCCATGTTTGATCTTATCAATATGTGGGTATGTGGTCCGATCAAAGATACCTACATTGACCATCAACATAAATGTATCTAAGAAAGCTACATGTCTATAGGGGATTCATATACGATATTCGGTACTACCTTATACAACCGTAATAAACGTGAAAAACGATTATATGTATCCAATGGATATTATGAAAATATGACATTGTTTTGGATGTCAAACTACACAAGACATGTGTAGTCCCGTTTAATGTGTAATTCTGATATCCTAGTGCATAGGAAATCATGATATTGTAACATATATAATCAAAAAGGGGGGGTGAAATCTAGGTGATATGTTCTTAATTCTAGATATATTCATGGTAATTACTCTATATCAATTCAATAACTCTCTCAATAGCCTTATTCCAAGAGTTGTATAGGACATGAAATAATAGTTAACCCATCTGATCCTAAAAATCATCCTTGGACTCCTATTGAGATATCATCAACAATCCTAGGGGATATCAACATCCTATTCTTAGTGGAAATGAACCCACCCAACACCATTTTCATCTCCTCGATACCTGCAGCCTATCTATCATTAGGTTTACATAATATAAGATGGGTTTTGGGTTGCACATGCAAATACCCTCTGCAATACCTATACAAGGAGGAAACCCAGTAACAAATAGAAATTCGGGAAATCGGAACTTAAAGCATATAAGTCCCATAAACATGGTCCTAGGATGTAACTTTGGGTATTCCTTTTGAATATCACATCATTTCAGGCTTATCTACTAAATACCAAGAAACACATCTATAAATCATAACGGAATCATGAGTAAACATTTGAAAGCATAAGTGAGGTATCAGGTTGGATGAATGCTTAATACAATCACTATTTACATGGATCATTGAGATAACATGGATGGTATGGTTTCTAGGTTAACACCCACTAGCATCACTACCCAAACCTAGGACACACTTTCTCAGACCTGGTAAACCACTTGGGTTCCAACTATGGACCCCTAGGTCAATATATGGGTGAGGAACTATACAGAAGAACCATCAGGTCCACACAAAAATTGAGGAACCCCTATTGGGATGCTATAAGTTATAATATAAGTTAATCTAACCCTATTGAGATGCATAAAAATAGTAAACAAACAGAGGTATCCCACACAGGATCCTCCAGGTCAGAACACAAGTAGAGACATCCCATACGTGATCCTCTAAGTTGGATCATAAGAAGAGACATCCCTCATGGGACCCTTAGTTACAAACTGGTCTCTCTGGCCAACAACCATCTCTTAGGGTAAACACATCCCACAACCCCATCTCTAACAACTCATAGCCTCATAGGACAAAAGGGTACACCTCATAAAGAATGTGTCCTTAATGGATAAGAAACTTAAACATCTGTCTAGGGAGATGTCTCATGTCCCATATCATAAAACAATCCCACAATATGGTAGAATAAACAACAAATATACCCACTTAATCAAGTCCTAAACTATACCTGATAACTAGGGGTTGTCCCATGAAAAATGATTCGAGGGAAATGGTTTTCTTGTTCCATATACACAAGTCATTGTGACAACCATCAAGTGGGTATCATCACATGTGTATCTTAAAGGAGATTAATCCACTCATATAATGGAGGAAAAAACTCCCCGTCACAACTATCTTTCCACAAAACTATTCTTATGAGTACTCAAATAACTTCCAAGGATCCACCGCCATGATCTTGATGAGAAATACTGAAAATGGACACTTCTTTTTACCAATTCTTACTATGGTGTGTCAAATATCCCAAAACCCTCAAATGGTAGAAAGGGAACATTACATTACATGCAATCTAAAACCTCATACCTATCCATGTAATTTTACAAATCCAAAAAATAATGGTGTATATATATTTACTACTATATGACCATGCCATACAATGGTTCTCACCATATATATTCACATGGGTTAGAAACACCATAACTATATCTATGTAATACAATATGAACATGTCCCCCTTACATGGGGTGTCTTCCCAAAACCCCGACCACATTTCCATATATGAAAACATGATGTGAACTCCATTTACATAGTGTATGCTTCAAAAAATTCATTTTCCATAAATAAAATGAACACACATCATGTTTGTATGGAACCAAAAGTTGGGTGATCGAGTTTTCCCAAATAGAAACCCCTATAATGAGATTGAAACACCTGTTATCCCTAGTTAAGCATAGATTGACCACATCAGGGTCCATTTTGGCCATAAAATGAGCTTTATGTTAAAAATTATATAATATACTAGTATTCGTTGAAAAAAACATAAAAATGTCATTCCATTGGGATGAATACACCAAATGTTCATCTATTTATATATTTCATGGATACATTTTGATGATCTGACTCTTTCCATTCTCCTTATAAACATCCCCCCTCTTTCCCCATTCCCTCTATCTACCTCTAGATTTACAATCTTGGTCATGGTAAGGGGAAATCCCAAGGGGTTTACATGAGATTCTAGGGAAAGAGGAAAAACATTTGGGTAAAATAAATGGAATAAAGTTAAAAAAATGGGCACATTCCCAACCACAACACTAGAAATGATTTTACGCCTTAATTAGAGAATCCCCCCATTTATGAAAAAAAACAATGATATAATCTAAATATATTTATCCACTAAAAAAATATCACTGAATGAACATGCATGAATAAATTAATAATTAATGAATTAAATATTAAATATTTAATATTCCACAAAACATTTAAAGGGATATTTTTACACACAAAAAATACTATTTTGAAAAAAAAGAGCATTAGGACAAACGATGTGGATATAAAAATTATCCATGATCATTTCTTGGAAAAACGACTATTTTAACTCTCATGAGAATATGATAGAAAATATTCAAATGTCTATTGAATTTATTTGTTAAAAAACATGATCCTTTGAAACCTCCACACCATAACCCTTATCATACTTGATATGCCTTGGTGGAATTAAAACTAAATTCACTTACCCTATTAATCATCACCACTATGCTATATTGATATTCCAATGACCAGATTCATAATTTTCACAACTCTCTATACACTGGAGACATTCATGAATGAATGATATAGTTCTCCCCTCCATATGTGTACCATGGTCTTATACCTGTAATCAAAATCCCTTTTTTATAGCCCAAAATCCATCAATAAGCAAACACAATAAAATAATATTGAAAAAAAACTCATTCTAAAGAATCAACCTATGACATAGAATGTTCTCACTTATCAAGAATGGTTTACATAGAAAATTATAAATTTGAAATCATAATGCTGGTTACCACCTTAAAATGACCAATGATTCACTCCAAACAATATGTTTTTAGTTATAGTATTCCTCTATAAAAAATTAATGGATTAAAATTTCATTTGTGTTCCACTCCAAGTGTGTCACACTCTTCGTCATAATAATACATAACAAGGATTGGTCCAAAATGGTTGTGCCAAAACACATAACCCTTTTTAATTCTCTCTTATAACATAAAGGGAAACTTCTAATTCCATTAAAACTCTCCAAAATCATTCCCATAAAATATCATTGAAACCATTGGTCCTTGGATCGCACCCAACCTCTCCCTGATGTTCCATTTTGAACAGTTTCCATGTGCTACTGGTGTGAACAAAACTCACGATATCTAATTGGTGTACATTACTATAGCACCTAGTTCAAGGGAAAAAATCATAAGGATGCATGGAATATAAGTCTCGTTATTCTAGGTACTCCCTTTGAACTCCTCCTCAAAATAGGTAACCTCATCCATTATATGATTTATTCAATGAACACCAATCAAATGACCTCATCATAGCACAATAAATGTACAACCTTGGTCTAAATTATTTCAATTGTATCTGTATTCAAAGAGAGAACCCAGAACTATCCCAATAATGATATTTTACATATGATGTTACCATATTACTAACCATAGAAACACTAGTCAAGAGGTCAATGTACCCAAATTATCATTCCCAATGTACTCATCCTTGATATCGAAGAACCCTGGGTGATTTCATAGAAATTTAATAAACAACCGTTAAAATTTTCTAACAACCGGAGAAGCTCTTATGTACCAGTCTATAGGCAATGGTACAACTAATCTGACTATAACTAAAAAAATATTTATTCTTGGGTAAAACCCTCTTGATTTTTCCCTTGATTAGACCAAATGATGACTCACAAAGCTTTATGTTATAACTAAGGGACTCTAAGAATCCCACATAAACCTACTTATTTAGTATTATAAAAGTGTCACTAGGTCTAACCAAAATTTCATTAAATCTCTCAAAAACTAACCATAAGAATGTATAATATATCTAAATAGAACAATAACCGATGACGGTCAAAACCTATATGCAAGGGTTCAATTATACAATTTCTAAATTCAATGTTATATAAGAAAGCACATTATATTTTATAACTTTTAACCTATTTTAATTCTATATAGTGTAACATATAACCTTAGGGAAAACTCTATTTGTATAACTAACAATTTATCATCCTACCTATGCATAATACTGTTGGAGTATACTTTTAACGAACTTCTCTCTAGAGGGTCATAATTTCAGTGAAAAGGATAAGAACTAACCCTTACTAAAAATCTATATTGGGTAATACTCCATGAGATTCAATTTTAAAAATAAGTTCTTAGGTTTCAATTGGAATCACATCAGGATGATTAGATTAGATAAACTTAAGAAAATGTTGGTTATGTAAAACAATGTACCTGTCTAGTTGGGAAAACTCTTCTTAGGTTGTTACAAAAAATTCTTTATCCATTCATGGAAAGTGTACACCCACAATTTGATTTACTAGAAAATAATAAGCTACCAATGTTGACCTGTAACAGCTCGATATTTTGTGAATTATTTTTTTCAAATTAATTTATCATTTTTTTCAATACATGAAACACTAAAGACATTTCATTTTATATTAAATCATTATGTTTAGATTGAGTTATATGTGAGACCAGTTAATCATGCTCTACATTCAACAAAAACTTTTTCCTGGCCTACATGTAACACTAAGGTTAGCTTGCGTTATACTCAACAATGATGTTCCTTGAGGACATACAAAACACACAAGACCAGGTTTTTCCAAAAAATAATATATTATTAGAATTTTATTATTTAATATAGTAACATAAAATAATAATATTAAATTAGATTATATGAATATAATTAACTAATTTATGAAAATATATGGTTTATACGATAAAATATGAATTCCTATGTTACCATGTGAATATAAATGAAAATTTAAACTGTTTGAATATAAAAGGAAATGTTATTAGGGTAAAAATTTTGTTTTATCCTAATAAATTAATTTTTTTTATTTCTTTAAATTCACAAATTCAAACATTCATTTTACATGGAACATCTACTAGGTGTATGTTACACACTATACCGATTTTTTGTGAAACATCATTTTATTATTATAATTATTTAAACGAGTTAGTTCTAATCTAGCCATTAAAACATATTAACATGAAGATTAATTATCTCTTCTTAAAAAAAATTTAATTTTTTTTATATAAATAAAACATATTGATTTAGAAAATATAATTTTTAGTGATGCCTTTGTTTTTTTAAAAAAATCTTATTTTCTCGAATTCACTACGTTTCGTGTCAATCTAAAGAAAAAAATAAAATTAATTTTATACACTTTTGAAGTTAAACATCATAAAATAAAAATAATTTTTTAATTCATAATGTCTATATTATTTTAGTGTTAATTTTTTTTTTCTATGAAACATTATTTTTTCATGAATATCGAATACTATGACATGTTAGTTAAAAACTGCCTTTTTATTTAAATAATTTGTAATGATAAATAAAAATTTAATTTTTAAGGTCAAATTAAATTAAATATAAATATATTTATGAAATTTTGGTAATTATAATCAATTTCACTTAGAAATTTAATATAAAAATGTAACAAACTTTTAAGAATTTTTTACATTAAAAACATGTAATTTGGACACATCTGCATGATTAACATTAATTTTAATATTTTTGTTCTATGAATTGAATTTCAAAAAACCTAAATAAACTATTTTAATCAATAAAATAATTTGAGTCTATTAATATCCACATAATTCTGACCAAATATTTTATTATTAGTGATTAAAATTAAACACATTGATCAAGGTCGAATTATGTTTAATTAGGAACTAAACCATACAATTAAGGGCCCAAATTACCTATCCACATATCCAAAAACCATCTTATATCCATTTTTTGTCAATAATACATACCATATTTATTTAGGACAGTTTTTATGACTTTTTTATGTATGTACACGTCTACAACTAACATGTTTTCAAAAATTCCAACTGAGTCATTTTCTTTCCCAAAAAAGGCCACCACCTCTACCAATTATTAACATCTATAAAATAAAATAATTTTCAAAAATTCATAACCAATAAATTTTCCAAAAATTCAACCTTCCTCATATAATCCTTCCCTTTGGAAGAAGTAAATCCAAGAATTCATTTTGGCACAAACCAAAAGGAGTTACCCGATTAAGAGGTAACATCTTCTCCCAAGTCCTTTATTTTTATTTTCCTTATCCACCCTCTTTATCTCTATTTATCAAATACTTATATATCAAAAATATAATCCACAATATAATAGTATTTTTTATTTAAATGTTATGAAATAAACATATACACAACTCCATTTAATGGGTAAAAATATGATGTTTCTTTTTACAACGAACTTCAACGTCACGAAATTGTGATTATTAATTTTTATATTAAAACATACAATGATGGAAATTATAATGGGTACTATGTTAATATATTTCAGATATTAAATAAAATATTTTTTTTAATCTTTTATATTCCTTTTTACTACACATATCGTTTTTACTTTCAATTTTTTGTTAATTGGATAATTTCGTTTGAGGAATTGTGGACTACCGCCCCCTCAAAACGATATGATTCATGCATAAACCACCTGGACTCTACTAATGAAGTTTTTAGTGAATATACAAGTTATATATGATATAATAAATCTACTATTATAATTATATATATATATATCCAAATTTATTTTACTTTTTCTCTCTCAACCCAAAAACTAAATGGAAATAACATTCAAGAAAACGTATGGCCTACCATCTCCATGAATAGTGTATTCCATTTCATGATTATATATTATATTGATTATTACAATACACATATGTTTTATATATCTTATATTTATATAATGGTTTAAATTTTTGAAATCATGATATAAATTATAAATACAAAATATATAACAAATTAAGAGACATGCAAATAATAATGTGACTATTACCTGAAGTGAAAATTTAACGTAACACTGTTAACAAGAGGGTAATATAATATTGGAATAAACCCATATAAATTATAAGATATAATAATATTTTTATTTAAATATGAATAATAAATTCATATTTATTATACATGTGATTTGACCAAGTACAATGAGAGTCATGCTAGAAGGTAAGGGGATTTCATCTAATTTATTATATTTGTGATATACATGATATAATCAGCACTCTTTCATTTTATGTGGTGTATGCAATTAAAATTATGTCATTTTATGTTTCCTATAATCAAATTTATGTGTATTCTCATATACATTATATTATCCTTATTTTAAGGGGTTCATGATTCAAATGTTACCAAATTGTTAAAATAGGTTTGCCTCGATTTCCCTTCATTGAGATTCTTGTTTTATTATAGACCAAAATACTCTTTTGAGGTGTATATACATTCATTATAAATATTAATTTACATTTACTCATTATATTTTATATTTAATGTAACTTACATTCCTTAAATAGATAGTACAAACCTATGTTACCAAGTTATAATATTTTATTGAGAAAATCTCATCGCTTTTCAAGATTGATTTTTCTTATGATATATTGATGAAATAATATATCCTATATCTCAATAAATTCATTAATTTTCTTCCCCTATGTCTATTTATTTTATAATAATATATTGGAAACATACTTCTAATCTTTGGTACATATTATATTTATGAATTATTTTTTTGAGAAATTCGAACATTACCCTTTCTTCTGCCGAAAAACCATTATATTTTGAAAGGGTTTCCATATGTGTTCCACTAATGTCATGTGATAATTAAAATAAATTTTTACCCTTTTTCTATTTTACAAATGATTTCAAATGAATATTTTTTCTCTTTTAGAATGAAGAATTTTTCTAACCTTTTTACCGTGAAAAAGGAATTCTCTTTTTACCTTTAATGAAATATATTGATTTAACCAACATAATTTCTGTGATGCTTCCTTTGCATTTTTTAAAAATTATAATATTTAGGAAAATATTTTTAAAAAGTAATTAAAGAAATGATTTTAAAAAATTTCAATCATTATTTATAAGTATTCAATTTACATTCAAAGTTATGGTTTTAAAAACATATTCAAGATTCATTTATGTGTTTAAAAGTATTTTCAATGAAATGGTCTTCAAAACGTTATCAAGATTTATTTATATGATTTAAAAATAATTTCAAAGAATTTTGTTTTTAAAATTTTGTGATGATTATTTTATATGTTTTCAAGGAAATAGGTTTTCAATTGATTTCATGTATTCTTTATTATATTTTATGTTATATTTTGTGAAATTTATTTTCAAATGGTTTTAGGTATTAGAAATCATTTTTCAAAGAGGAATGGTTAAATTTTCAAGAAACATTTGAAAATATATTCCCAAATTATTTTCCATTTATGTTAACATTTGTTTATGTAACTCATTCCCTTCTAGGAGATGACCTAAAGGTTCTATTCATATTCTTTCTCTTAATGAGATACATTTACTGTCAGGGTATTTTTGAAACAACTATCTATTTAAATGGTTATATGTTTATGAAATATGATCATATCTTACATGTTAATATTTGGATAAATATTTTGTAAAACTGGTATCTCTTTCCAAAGGTTATGATATGTTTACAGGTTTATGATACTCATTTCATTTCATGGGTTAATATATGATTCTTATGATTTTTTCAAAGATGTATGTATGATTTAATTATGTGACTTGTGGGACATATATCCTCCTCAACTGCATTGGGTAAAGATTTATATCAAATTAGATAGACTAATATGTTATTGGGAGTGAACCTTCACTACTAGGATGGTCATGGGAGTGAACCATAACTACCAAGATGGTATGAAGAGTGAACTCAGGCTACTAAGATGGGAATATGAGTGAAAAATGAAAAAAATGATGGTATTAGGAGTGAACCCTCTCCACCATGATGGTTTGGAAGTAATTACTTAGATATTATGTTAATCATATTATATTGTAATGTTTTTACCACAATTCCATGTTTTCTTTCGATTTTATGATTTCATGGCTAATTTACATCAATTCCTTATGCTTCAAGCCTTTTGAAATGCCAAAATTTATTCTTATATTCATGTATATGATCTTTGATATAAAGGATATTATCTTCTATTTTCATAATAATTATCTCAAAACCTTATGGTATTGATTATGATTATATATCCCCCTTATTTACACTTATTGAGAATTTGAGCTCGCCCCTTTCTTATGTTTCCATTCATTAGGTTATAAAGAAATATTTAATTTATGATTACTAATAGTGGATATTTTTATGAGATATATTGATTATTTTTTACTAGGATATAAGTTTTTTCCTTGTTTCCAAAGATACAAAACTATTACAGTCCTCAGTCATGTATTTTTTCAATGTACTAAATATACATCTATACTGATGTACTATTCATGTATGTTATGACTAGTTATCTCTAGTAGGTATCAAAGTAATGGTTTATTAATCATTTTTAAACTACGATGAGAAATATCTAGTGATATTCCTATGTATATTTTTAATTATATCTATAGGTATTTCAATAAGTGTATGTATAAGGACAAGTCAATGTCTAGGAAAATGACCTCAAATTATGGATAAGGGTTGAGTGAGTGGTTTCCTAGAAATAAATCCCCTTCTGTATTCTAATAGTGGATTTGGATATGGAATAAATGTAACCAGGGGTAACAACTCTGACAAGATGTTCTAGGACTGACACAGGGTAATCATGTACATGATAATGGGCTTTGTTGCACACCTGTTTTGACACACTCGAGGGATATGCTTTGGAAATTAAAAAATTCTTTAGTAAAAATCATAAAAAATTTAGATATAATTTGGGTATGAATAACCAAGGATGATCATAGGGTGTTGTATATTGTGGAAGGTTCCTTGATTTTTAGATCCCATAACTAATCCTTTTCATGACTATGTGGTTTTCTAATATGGTAAGTAATGATCAAACTATACCTTTAGTAATAATCAATGGATTGAACCGAAGGTAACTAGATTAATGATGAATGTGATGGAAGATTTTCTGATGAAAAATCAAGTGGAATGATAATTAGAGTGAAATATTTTGTGATCATATATAATTATTTTTCAAGTAACATGATTAAAAACATATACCTTCACCAACTATCATACACCCAAATTAAGGGAAATAAGGAGGTTATTGAAATTTTGGGTAATGAATACTATGGAGGAAAAAATATTAGGATTATTTTTTTACAATAGTGTGGAAGGAACCACCTAATTCAGTGTATTAGTGGACAAATAAGATGTTTTTACTGTGGAATAAAAATAAAAAATCAGTTTACTACAAGAGAAAAATATAGAGTTTGGTAAACAAAATGGATGTGAATATTGGCCTTACTAAGACACCATCGAAGATTAAGTGTTTTATGTTTAGATTAAATTTTCGTTATTCAACCTAATGTCCCAAGAGGAAAGCTTGTGATGAGTACCAGAAAGATGGTGAGGGTAATGGTTACACTGCTCATGATGAAGTGACTATAGATGAAATGTGAAAGGAAGGAGGTATCACATAATAGTGGAAGTATCATAGTTAATATATTAAAGATGATGTAATCAATGTTTTTATGCATTTGGTTTAGAAAAATTATGAATGGTGATGTCTAAAATTATTGGACTACTTATAAGTTTCACTCAATATTTAGAATTTAAGGATTAATGTTACTGATGGATTAGGGAAGTGAATTAATGAAATGGTGATATTTTGATTAAGGGAAGGTAAAACATAATATGTTTATTTTGATAAGATATGGTTGTTTGGATAATGATATGTGGGATATGAATAAGTATATTCAAAGGTACTGATTACCTCGTAACTAATTTAAAACTTATTGGCAAGTAGTTCATGGTATCATTGATGAATTATGAACAATTATTATATTTATTGAATATATCTAGTAATATATGGAATAAATAATCATTCATGTTTTCCAAAAGATATTTATAATAATTCAGTTCATTACCATGTTCCAAGAGAATTTACCACATGGTTATTCACATGTTTGGAGTGTGACAACCAGGAGCTACAATTTGATATACGAGGGATCAATGTTTAGATGGTTTCATGAGTTTCTTTATAAAGTTTTTTATTTTCATATTTCATAAGGGTTATAATGTTATCCATTCATCAAATGGTTATATCAAATTTTGTATGAGGTATTTTTGTATCGGGTTTTTATTAAAATCCTCAGATAAATGGCTATTTATTTGTTAACCTTATTTCAATGATTTCTACAATTTTTTTTGGAAAATATATTAGTTTGGTTATATAATATGAAATCGTGTATACAAAGTGATAACCAGTCATGTCTAGAAAGAAAATGGGTATTGAACCCATAACTATATGACAACAAGGGTTTCATGACTAAAACTAGCTGACGTGATCTCATAGTTTATGTATAATTATTTTTAATGAATAGTTATTTATAATGAAATAGTAGCATTGCATATTTTTTTAAGAGAATAATTCATTATTAATTCTTTTTAAGAATAGTTATAGATAAATATTTATAATTTTCATTCTTTTATGGGACTTAATTTTTTCTAAACATGTATTTGAGTACTTTGAGCATAAAAGTATATTTTTAGACATACATTTCTTGAGGAAATTGATGAACTATAAATAGATAAAAGAACAACCAAAGAATATTTTTTTGGTATTGTTGGTCAATACAATATTTAATCAGTAATAGGATAACGATCAAAAAGTAAAATGTGTTTTTATAATACCTATTTTTTCTGAACCTATGGAATTTTAAATCATCATTGATTCATGTTTTTGAGGTCCTAAATTTTTATTTTATCATTCAATTGTTTATGATTGATGAATTAAATAACTCCTTATAAATTTTTACGCTTTTACTCCATGTCCAATCTTCACTCCCAATATATGTTATATTATGTGTAAATCTAGTTAAATTTTACATTGGGTAATTATTATGGTTCCAACATTCCCTTTTTAATGTATGAGTTAGTTTTCATTTTTACAATGTGGTTTTATATGAACGAAACATTAATACATTAAACCATGGACAAACCAGATGAATTTTGAGGGAGAAATTTAGTTTAAGGGGGGTAGAGTGTAACATACTGATATTTTGTTATTTTTTAGAATTAATTTATCCATTTTGATATTTTTCATTTCATGAAACACTGATGATAGTTCCTTTTATATAAATCACTATGATTTTATTGTGATATATGAAACACCAAGTTAATTGTTCACTACAGACAACATAAACATTGGCATGCTCTAGACGGAACACCAATGCTAACTTTCATTATATGAAATAATGACATTCCTAGATGACTTTCATAACACGCAATAATGAGGATCACCGAACAATAATATATTATAAAAATATTATTATTTAGTATAATAATATAAAAAAATAATTTTAAATTAGAATATATTAATAGTATTAACTAATTTATGAGAATATATGGTTTATACAATATAATATGAATTCATTGATTTCCAATTAAATATAAATGAATATGAAAACCCATTTAATATAAAAAGAAATATTATTATTTTCACAATTATGTTTTAAACTAATAAATTTATTTTTCATTTATGTATTTCAATGCACTATGTCAAACTTTCCTTTCAAATAGAACATTGACAGGATGTAATTTACTTTCACATCTGAGTTTTTACGAAACATTGTATTATTTTTATAATTATATAAACAAGTTAGATATAACATAGTCATTAAATACTAGTAATATTAAAATTAATATATAGATATCCAATATTTTTATATTGGTTTTACATAAATAAATAATGTTGACAATGAAAAATTTATTTTTTAGTAACGCCTTTATATGTTTAAAAAAATTACTTTCTCAAATGAATAACATTTCATGTCACTCTACAAAATTGGAAAAGAAATAATTTTAGACACTTTAGAAAATTTAATATTATATTAACGAATTAATTTTGGAATTCATAACATCAAAATTATACGTGTTTAAATTTTTTGAATTTTTCTGAAAAAATTATGTATTTGATGAATAACGAAAACTAATGTGTTTCAGTTAAAAACTACATTTTGTTTAAATAATTATTACTGTTAAATTATGCAATAATTTTTTCATGGACATAATAGGTAAATTATATATATAATAATAAAAATAATGACATTATGAACAATTTCATTTTGAAACTGAATACAAAAACATAATAATCTTTTGAACAATGTTCAACTTTAAAAACTAGTAACTTCGTCCGGTCTGTGGGATTAACATTAATATTAATTTTTGAAATTCTATGAATTGAATTTTAAAAAACAAACATAATAATTTTAATTTGTATTAAATATATATTCTAATATTATCAACATAATTTTTGACAAAAAATATTAATAAAAGTGATTATAATTGCCCACAGTGATTAAGGTCAAATTAAGCTTAATTGGGAACTAATCCTTAAATTTAAGGGTGAAAATGAACTATAAACATAGAAAAAGATCCTTTTATGACCATAGTTCAGACAATAACGTTCCATTATTGATTTGGGCCACGTTTCATGACACTTTATACATAAGGACATGTGTACACCTGACTTGTTTTCTAAAATTCCAAGTGTGTCATATAACTTCCCTATAAAAGGACACCACCTCCCCCACTTCTTGTCACCAATAAATGATCTTATGTAAGGATATTACCTTCCATTTAAAATTCATATATATTCCCAATTCCACATATAATAATTTCCTTGTGAATAAGTGAATCCAAGGTATCCTTTTGGCACAATACAAATGGAGTTACCGGATTTAGAGGAAATTTCTTTTCTCAAATCTGTTTATTATTATTCTTTCTCCACCCCTCCAACTATCATTATATTATTATTATATAAAAAATAAGTATTAATAATATAATTATATGTTTTTATATAAATATTATGAACTACACTCACACACACCTCTATCAAATGGTTATCGAATACACTTTTTCGTTGTACGATGAACTACTACCTCCCAAAATGATAATTATTCATTTTTCCTTTACAACCTACCTTATTGGCCATTATAGTGGAAAAAAGATTATATAGGTCATATATTAAATTTATTATGTAATTAAACTTTTTTATTCTTTCTTATAACTCATATAATTTTAATTTTTAATTTTTGTTAAAATGATAATTTCATTTGAGAATTTGGGGACTACCACCCCCTCAAAGACACACGATTCATCGATACACCACATGGTTTTTATTAAGGATGGTTTAGTGAATATATAAGATATATATGATAAAATAATTATAATTTAATAATGATATATATATATATATATATATTTTACCTTAATTCTATCAACACGAAAATTAAAAAGAAATAACGTTCATGTGTACGTACGACCTACCGTCTCCATTACCAGTGTATTACATTTCATACATACACATTCTATTGATTGATATAATACAGATATATGTTACATCCATGATATTCATATCATGTTTTAATTTTTTGATATAAATATATAATTTATAAAAAAGTATATAACATATTAAAGAACATGTGAATAATAAAGAGAAAATAACCCAAAGTTAAACATTAACAAATGATTATTAACAATAAGGTAATAGAAAGTTGTAATAAAACCATGTATGGTGTTATATATAATTATATGGTTCTGTAAAAATATTATATAATATTTTTATTTATTATACAGGAGATATTAATCCGTATAACTAGAGTCAAGACATAAGGTAAGGGGATTTCATCTTAGTTTTTATTTCCTTGAGATACAAGTTATTTTCTCCACTCTTTCCATTTGTGTGGTGTATGTACTAACGCTGAGTGTATTCTATGTATACGATTATTAAAATTTTGGTTCTTATCATATCTATTCTATGATCCAACTATCTAGGGTTTTGTGTTTCAAAAGATAAAAAATTGTTAAAATAGTTTTGTCTCAATTTTCTCTCATTGGGAATATTGTTTTGTTGTTCCCCTAAATTCTATTTTGAGCTATATATACTTTAAATTTAAATTTTATATCCAAAATATACTTTCCTTCATGATAATTTAAGTTTTATTTAATTTTATTTTCCTTAAATAGAGAGTATGATACAAAGTTACAAATTTATAAGTTTTTGTAGAGAAA
This sequence comes from Viscum album, assembly GCA_963277665.1. Classification (NCBI taxonomy): domain Eukaryota; kingdom Viridiplantae; phylum Streptophyta; class Magnoliopsida; order Santalales; family Viscaceae; genus Viscum; species Viscum album. Next base: position 1,373,096 of record CAUJRU010000037.1, read on the forward strand.
ATATCAACTCTTTTCAATAGTATTTAGGCATTTTCTTTCTTTCATGATATCATACTACCCATCTATCAAAAAATTCATTATTTCTCTACCCCTTTGTTTATTCATGCTATAATCATGTAATGTTACCATATTTTAACTCTTTTGTCCATAATATATTTATGAACTTTTTTTAGGAAAGACTAACTTTTCCCTCTCCTTTGTTAGAAAACCACGTTCTCTAGAATGGGTTTCCAATTTTGTTCTAATATTATATTATTGACATTAACAGAAATTTTTACCCCGATTTTATTTTTCTAATTACTTCAAAAGGAATCTGTTGTCAATTTCCAAATGAGGATTTTTCTATCATTTTTACCCTAGAAAAATAATGTTCTTTTTACCTCAAACGACATGAATAGGTTTACCTAACATCAATTCCTTGATTCATCCTTGGAATGTTTTTTCAAAAATATGTTTTAAAAAATAGGTTTAAAAAACTTTTGAATCCTTATTTATATGTTTTCAAATAATTTTCAAAAAATGGTGTCAACAACGTTTTGAGGATTTATTCACAAGTTTATTAAAGTTTTTTAATTAAAGGTTTTCCGAAACATTTTTTTAACTTTATTATTAAAACATCAATGTATTTTCAAATAAATGGTTTTCAAAATGTTTTCCAGCATTCATTATATGTTTTCAAAGTTATTTCAATGAAAAATGGTTTTTAAAGTATTATTAGTACTATTTTATATGATTTCAACGAATAATGTTTTAAATTGACTTCAAGTATTATTTATTCAATTTAAAGTTAATTTATAAGAAAATGATTTTCAAATGGGTTGATGTATCAATAAAACTTTTTTCCAATTGGAATGTAAATTTTCCTCAAGAAACATTTTAAAATATATTTCAATATCATTTTCCATATAAGATGAAATTTGATGATGTTACTCGTTCGCTTTTAGAAAATGATACAAAGGTTCCATTTATATTCTTTCAATGAATAAGAAAATCTCAATATCATTGTATTTATGAATCCTATATCTCTTTCAAGGGTTATATCGTTATTAAATCCATTTCTCATCCACAGGTTATTATTTTTGTGAAATATTTATGAAACCTATATCTTTTTCCATAGGTTTTGATATTTTTTTATGGTACCCATGTAATTTCATGGGTTAAGATATTATTGAATTTTATTTTTTATAACATGAATGTTTGATTTCATTAAGGGATAGGTGGGACCTATATCACCCCCTAATTCATTGGGTAATGATTTATATATCACGAGATAGACAAATATAGTCATGAGAATTAGAAATGACTACTATGATGGCCATGAGGGTGAACCATGACTACCAAGATGGTATGAAGAGTGAACTCACACTACTAGTATGTCCATGGTTGTTAACCATGACTATAAAGATGGTATGAAAAGTGAACCTATACTGCTATGATGGTCTTAGAAGTAATTCCTTTCCTACTATGTAAATCATATTATATGATTACGTGTCTTCTAAAATTCCATATATTATTACTATGTTATGCTTCCATGAATTATGTTCTATATTTCTGAATGAATCATTCTATATTAATTTCCAATATTTATGACATGATTCCTGTATATGATCTTTGATATGAAGGGTATGGTCTTCTATTTTCATGATCATGTTCTAATACCCTTATCCTCTTGATTATGCTTACAAATCTTATTTATTTCAATTTATTGAGCATTGACGCTCACCCTTTCTTATGTTTCATTTCCTCGGGTTATGAAGAATGGTTTTATTTAGGAGTAATAAATGGGTAAATGTGTATGGGAGATGTTGAAGATCATTCATAAGGATATAATATTCTGTTTTCTTATTTCCAAAGATAGTAAACAATTACGGTCCTCGGGCATGTATTTTTGTAATGTGCTACATATATATCTAAAATGGTTTAATATCCATATATTTTAAGCCTAGGGCACTATATTACCTATGAGGTTAAAATAACACAAATACAACACTATCTAAATGATCCATTTCATACCACACATACATGGTTTAGTTATGTGTAATTTCATTCCAAGAAAAGTGGTAAAACAATAAATAGGTTGTTATTTGATATTTATAAAAACTATATTGTGTAAAAAATCCCATAAAGGGTCTAACAAAAGAGAATGATATGACATATCATCCTACTTTGGTCACTTCACCTCCTACGCAAGATGAATGAGCCATAACCCCCATCATCAAATGTATCACATTATATCAACACGACCTCCCATGAGATGGTAATATAAATATATATATATATATATATATCTATATATATTAGTATAATTAATTCTAATTACATTAACAATCTATAATGTATAACATCATTTAGGTTTTCATAGAAACATTAAATAGGTATCCTCATTCATCAATAAAATCATACAGTAGAAGGACTATAACCTATGGACCCTACATTCCAAATATGATGCATGAACATTTTCCGCTTTCCTATATAAAAGATGAGTTAAAATAAATCACTATCCACTCCCCTATAGGTCAAGATACCAAAATAAATAATAAATCATAAATTCTATTTCACATGCACATCATTAAAATAGAAAGTCATATAAAACTACATAATCAAGTATTAAGAACCACAATCCCATAACCATATAAACCTATACATCATACAAGAATTTTTTTCTCAATGAAAAAGTTTTATTTACATCATAGGTTGCAAAACATTTTTAATACTCCTATCATCCATGTCGAAAATAGTTATACAAAAGGAAAGGAGCTCCTCTGATTCCAATTTGTCATGTCTCTTCCGGAATCACTCTATAAATAATAAATAGAATGTTTGTAAATAACACATCAAACATGAATACCTATTTTTTAGAGTCTTATAGCTATAATTTAGGGCCTAGGGTGTATTAGTGGAGAGATATGTACTCATATTAGATTAAGAATATTTTGTAAATGACCAAAAGTAATCCATAGTAGTATATAATTTGAGTGTGTAATTAATTAATATAAACAAGGCTATAATAACAGAAATTTTATAAAATTTTTGACAACCATTTCATATATACCACCCTGATCACCAACTGGTATAACCACATATATAGGAAAATATAAATAAAAATAGTGTACTATGATATGCTTATATCTACAACCTGAAACACATACCTGATATGCAAATACTCTACTAAAATTCTCCAACCAGATCATAAGAATCCACATTATCGGATCTCATCAATCACAAAACCTTGGTCATTATCCCTATAAGATCATGAATTCAATATCAAGTAGAAAAAAACACGCAAGGGACACATGAACACTGAGGTTTATATTCATGTGTGAGAAAAAATATGATTAGGCCAACCCAAACAATAAACCTATAACTTATTGCTATAAGTGCATTCTCTTGTAATATGATTTTCCTAACTGAGGGACAATGATAATGACTAGATAAGACCACTTGATGAACAATGCTTAAATTTAGTATCCTAATTGACTAGATATCCTCTTAAAAGGAAATATAGTCATATTTCATAGCACTCATTCCATCTGTAATCTGGTCAATTTGTGGGTCCATGATCCCAATTGATGATACATACTTCCAGAAACATCAGTAATGTATTTGAGAAGTCTAAACCACCACATGGGGATATATGTACCTTCCCTAGGATCAACTGTAATCCCCACTGTTAACTATGTTATAGGATTCCATGCATCAATGGGATATCTTGTGAATACATCATTGGGTTGGATTTTATACTACTCAAGCCATGTGTAATCTAGTTTGATTTTAGTGCCCTAGATCTCGATCCATTGTTATTCATGACATTAGAACTCAGATAATCCCTATGGTGTAAGTAACTTAAGAGATTTTTTAGTAATTATCTCTTGATTTCACATAATGAATCTACATCAATTTAATAAATAGATGAATATCTCTATCCCCATTCACATTTCGGTGATGTAGTAATGGTGAATTATAGACCTCATTTTGGGTTGATAATCTAAAATACATAGATATTTGAACATCCTATGATCATGGGAAATAAACCCACTTAGACCATTATACATCTATTGGATTCCAGGGAGATATCCATAAATAAGGAGGCCCAATGTAAGTGGTGTACCAAGATGTACTTGACAATATCTCCTATTATCCTTATGTATGGTAGAATCGTAGTGACCAATGAGACTTCTGGTAATAGTAACATTCAAACATGTTAGGATCATCATCTAGATCCCAAGAATTACATACCCAATTCCCTTTCATATATATCATATAATGATCGGATCATTGGCGTAATACTAGGTGGGACATCTAAAAATAATAACTACATTGAGCATAACCATGTGAAATCATAAGTATGATGTGAAGCTAGAAGAATAATTAAACCCATCACTACATCCAAAACCCATTGGGATTATATGTTTGTTATGGGTTCTAGAGTGACACATAATATCATATCTTCCCCAACACATGAAATACTTTCTTAGGGTTAGTGAGCCATAGGGGAACCAACTGTTGTCCCGAAGTTCCATATACCAGAGAGACATCCTATGCCAGATCGTTGCGATAAAAACATTAATAGAGGAATTCCAATTTAAATCATTAAAATTTTATAAATTACTAGGAATACCACCTGGGATACTCTAATCTAGAACAAAGGAGAGGCATCCCAAAAGGGATCTTCTAGGTTGGATCATAAGTTAAGGAGTCCCTCATTGAATCCTCATTTAGAAGCCGGTCTCTCAGTACAACACTCATTTCTCATGGTAAACACCTCATAAAAACATGTATCTAAGAACTTATAGTCTCACAATCCAAAAAAGTGTACACCTCATAAGAAATATGTCCTCGAGGGACAAAACACTTTATCATTGGTCTAAGGAGATGGCTCATGGACCATCATAAATAAATGGTCTCACTCTAGGTTGGTCTGAACAACAATTTTATCTACTAAACCTATCTCACTAACCATGAACTATACAAAGATACACTAGTTGAGGGAAATACTAATCCCATGAAATGTACTCCAATAATTTTTATGAACCATAGTTTGGTCTCATCTCATGTATCGATTACAGAAGACAATTGTATTCGTTTAATGGAGGAAGAATCTCTTTACCAAATATGTTTCACCCAAAAATTCTATTAGGAGTCCTCAAATCACATGATGTATTCCGATATCATGATTAATGTGAACAAATATTCAAAATGAAATCATTATTTGTGAAATTTTGACTTGAGAGTGAAATCAACCAAAACCCGCTAAAGGGTAGATGTGGTACATTACAATGAGTATACTTTAAAACCCCTTACCCAGCAATTTACATATACATGACCTTCCAGACATGTGGTTTGACTATGTAGTACTACATTGTTGGGTACACATGGGGTCTTTTCATATACTTCTACATGTCTAGGACACATTGATGGTTTTTCTGTGTACTACTACACAACCTTGACCACATTAAATAGTGTGTCTCCCCAAGTGCCCATCCACATGGACATGTTTGACTACCCATATTGTACTTCCAAAAAAGTAATGTGTCCCAAATAGGTAAAACATAATGCATATTTCCAAGGAACCACACACCATGTGATATGGATTTCACGAATGAAAACACCTACAATCAGCCTAAAACCAAATTTTTCCTTGATTAAATAACATTGGCCCCATTGGGGTAATTATTAGCCATAAACGGAATTAACCCTCAATAATGATAAATATATGGGGATACATGTGGAAAAAAATAAATTTGTCCTACTTTTGGGAGGAGTTCATTGAAGCTTCACCCAATTTCATGTTTTGTGGTGCCTCATTACTTTTTGGCTCCTCCTAAGCCCCACGAATGCACCTCTCTTCTACTCCCTATCTCTCTACCTTTCCTCTCTACATCAAGGAAAAAAGAATCCCCATGTTGGGTGTAGTAAAAAATATAGTTAATGAGGAGAAAAAAATGGAAAAAGAAAAGAACAATAAATAACGGAAAAATAAAAAGGGGCATGGGCCCAACCTCAAGGTTCGACATGAGTTTATGCCTCAACTAGGAAACCCCCCGCCATTCTGAATGTAACCACAAAAATATAAATCCAAAAAACCATTAAAAATATATCTCTAAATGAATACAAAAGAATAAATTTAAATTTTATTAATTTAATACTAATTATGAATTATTCTATGAAAATTCAAACATCTCGGATTAAAAAACACCATAATTATGGTAAAAACACTCTTCTATGACTAATTTAGTGGTCAAAAAATTTATACATAGTTATAATTAATTTAAAAATACCATTTTCCTATCATGACATTCTGAAAGAAGAAAATTCTAATTTTTTATGTGATTCATAGTCTTGGAAGACATTGGGAATTACAATAGTTCTCTTCTTTTTCTAATTCTACTTCATCCTATGTTGAAAAAAATAATCATGTATAAATTTATTTTTTTCATTTGGTATAATATCCATGAGAAGAAATTTATCCCTCCCCCACTTATTATATAAAAAGTAGTAATTTCCATGTTTTATGGAGGTATTTTCAACATTGAATGTCGACCAAGTATCAATTATCGAGTGATGAGTAATCACCACTCAAATAAGAATTTTTATTATTCCTTACTCTTAATTATTTTCTATCCAAAATTATATTTTTCTAAAAACATATTTACCATTTTGAAATATGAATAACATATATACATGAAAAATAATCATAAATTCAATGAGGGAATTATTTGAATATATTATAATTTTTTATTAATAGAACATGTAACTGAAATGTATATCTTATTTAATTTATATTTTGTCTGCAAACTAATTTTTTGCAAATAATATATAATAATCCAATGGAAATGAATAAGGAATATTTGAATTAGATTATTCACTCCTCACATGAGGGTATATTTTTGTTATTAAATCCTACTAGATCTTTTTATTGATTATTTAAAGCCTAGAATGGTATAAATGTTGAGATAAAGACTCTATACTTATCAAGAATTCTATTTTGAGAATTATAGATGGTTTATTTTCTTTAATATATTTTATTTATAGTTTTGGATTTTAAAATTATTACTAGTTTTTATTTAACTATTTTTTGAAAAATAAAACACTATTTAAATATTCTTTTCTCATTGAGTGATATTCCATCAAGAAATATCAATTATGATCTACCCTCATATTAATGTTCTATTAAGAACATGAATGTGATCCCATTGTTGGGTTCATGATTATCCCTTTGACCACCACCTTCTCTAATATTATCCTTTCACCCTTATCACTTGAGTTTGTTTATGGTTTCATAATGACACAATAGTTGAAACCTAGAGAATCAATTGTTCTAGAACACAACTATGATAATACCATGTGTTTTTTATAGTTTTATAATTTTTTTTGTGATGATATACTGGACAAAATGGATGGTCATAAATCATCACAAGAATGTACATTATAGGGTTTGAGATAACAAATTTTAACCAAAAGTGAAGGAATGAATGGTAATGGAGGTAATAAAGATATGCCCAGCATAAATAAAGCATTTTTGGGATTCTGGAATTTATGTGACTACACAATGTGTAGTATTAATTCACATGTTTTTTACTTAATTTCCGATAATGTTTGCATTGTCATTAATTCCACATGACTTGATACCCCATAATTCTCACCTTGTAACTCCAAATCAATGGGGAAAGGGATTCACATGGCTTCCAATATCACATGTTTGCTGAAATTAGGTCACACACAATGTATCTTGAGAATATAAAATATAGATTTTATTCATGTACATGACGAGAAAACTAATTGAATCTACAAGATGTGTTCCACATTCACAAAAATCTTGTATATAATGTGGGCATCTCAACATTTATAGGTTGTATATGATAGGATCTTGTGTAGACTTACAGACCATTTCATCCATAAAGATTCCTTATAAAATGGACAAAAACAATAATTCTATTTATATCACCAAATATATTATATATATCCACATCACATAGATTATCTTGTGGAAGGTACATTTACATAATTCCCTAAGAGTCCCACACATCATGTACCATACTTAAATCTTGTGTACTAGGCTATTTATAGTATACATCATGATGTCTATTTTAGGTGAGAATCTTGGACATATGCGTAATCCATTATTATTTTACCATGTAGATAATAACACTATGATCCACTCAGTCAAAAACATCTTTTCACATTGTGTATTGGGATGTTTGGGGATTATAACTCAATAGAGGCCACTATAGAGTTTGGGTGAGGAATTTGGAGAAGACAAGGAGTTCAGGTACTCCCCCAGGTGTTATATAATTTTTAACTATTTATGATATTCTAGGGATCTCATGGAAATATTCTCATGATAGGGTTTGGTCCCCCATATGCTAGATGGAGTCAGAACTACCCTATATATCGCGGAATGGTCTTCAACAAGGTTCATGTATAACCTTAATTGATATTTATACTCCCCAATGAGGTGTGGTTATCAAATGTAGATAAAAAGTTATCGATTTTACGTTTTGTGAGTTAGTGAAATTAGTTCTTTAGTTATATGTGTTAATCAGTTACCCTTAGAAGATGAATCCTATCGATCTGTGCTATGTGAAATAAAGATCTACCTGACAATGGTTACTCATTTCCCTTAAAAAAGTTTAATAAATTTTGTTGAGATAACATCCTATTTTACATTCCTTTTATTTTTTTGGGAATCCAAATTGGTATATTTTTACTCACCCATACAATAGAATTATGCATACTTATTTAGTGTATTGATAGAAAATTAATAGTATAGTTCAAGACTTAAATGACATGGAGCTGGAGGATATGGGGAATAGAGTATATTGATGGTTCTCATTGCTATCTAATCTTTTGTTGGAATTGATGTGATATGGGTTTTAATATTATTTAAAGGGTATAGAGAGATCATATCATTATCCCAAAGGGGGAAGAAATCCTATGAAATATCAAATCCATCATCAAAATATTAAATTTTTTTAAATAAATAATAGAAACACATGTGTTCCTTTAATATAGAATTTTGAATATTTTAATCCTTTAAGGGTTACACTTTTATGTGATCAATGATGTAATAGTCAAAAGGATACTACCTCTAAATTAATTACACTAACCTTAGATCTTCATTCAAAATGAGGGGATTTATATTCTCAAATGATATTCCAGAATCTTTCTCATTAAAGGTTAATAAACAGCCCCAAACTGAAGAGATCTCTAGATTAGGCCTACATGAATCACAATACAAATCAAAAGGGGGGATATCCTCCCTTTTATAGAATCTAACAATTAAATGAAGAGAGGTAGTGTTTTGTATGCTTTTCATGCTAGAAGATATAAGTTACTACACATTATAACTTTTATAACCATTTGGGAACTTAAAATATATACAATATTCATGTATAATAAGAATATGGACTATTTTATGATATAGAACTGAATAAATATGACCAAGAATATGTGTCTGGAATCCAAAATGTAATATCACATATTTCGTGCCCATCATATACTATGATGATGAATAATCATGAACTATGATAATAGAATCTTAATGCTCACATAAATAGTTATGATTTAGGGATATTATAAAATACAACACCCTCAATTTTTATTCAATTTCCAATCATTTGAAACAAGAGTTAAAATGACATAAATACTTAATGAAAAACATTATATCTCTTTATAAATATATCTAAAAATATTTTGGCCATGGTTTATCAAATCATATTCATTTTTTAACAATCACTTTTTCAAAAAAATAATACTTATCCTAAGGCATAACTATGTGACCCTATGAGGAATTATAAAGTTAATAAAGAAAATATGAAATAATAATATCAGAATTATAATAATAGAGCAACATCTAGAAAAATTTTAGTTCTACTCATGATAATAATGGGTTTGGTGAGATCTATATCAAACATACTCATATATTTATATGAACATATACATTTTAATATATATCATATATATCATATCTATAACTATATAATCCATATTATTGTAAAATTGAGTGGCCACTAGATTTGGAACATTTCATTATTGTATGGATCATATCATACATTCATAATTCAATGAAAAAACTAAATAGGATGATGAAAAGATCACATGTTATTTATATAATAGATGATTACATCAGATGTCCCTCTTCTAACTAGCTGAGACAATAAAATGTCACTAATATAATTAGGGATATGAGTTTAATTACTCTAATTAAATGTAGGGATAGATTTATTTCCTCATCATATTCGTGGATAAATCCCATCTTGTTGAGATCCAACTGGTGACATTTTTAACAACATACCAAAACACCCCCTGATTAGATAATCCTCAAGGCTTGTGTAAGAAAGAAAAAAATGTATAAAGGTTATTATTTTAAGTGTCTCAAAAAACATGGGTAAAAATACTTTTTTTAATTATACACCATATGAATATTAATGATTGTACGAAATTCCATGATATATACATTTGTGGACTTCTACAAATAATAAGTCTCCACATCTTATCGCTTGATTACACTACTCAAGCTAATGTTAACACGTAATCAAAACATATAATACTATACGATTATCATAATTTAGGGATAAATAAATATTATACAATTATATGATATTATCATTACATTATTCATGTAATATAAATTGAAATTCACAAGATTGAATGAAAAATATAGATTTCCATTATTATAAAATCCTACCACATCTTAGAACCATTACATAAAATATCTCATATATATTATACTATGAAATTAAATATGAACCTTATATGTATTTTGTGGTATAGTTTTCATCAATTTATTCTCTATATTTTTATATTTATGTACTCAAAATAACATTACATCACCCCTATCAACGATCTCTCAAATGAGATGGTATTTTCGAAGGATATGTTTGGACCATTGGTGAGATTGGGGTTCCTTGAAATGAGTAATGGATCCATTATAATTAAAGTAGATATCATATTTCTCGGGATTCTATGATACAACACAATTTCAATATTGAAATTCATTATCTAAATAGACTATTCCAGAGTATCTGATGTAGTTATGTACTCTACCACTATTGTCATGTCTACTATGATTTCTTGTTTGGAACCCATACATCTAATAAATCAACCATTTAAGAATAAAAATAGATGGATCTATCATATAATATTTATTGAATTGGAAATAAGAATTAGTGTAACCCCTTACATAGAGATCAACATGGCCTCTAAAGACCAATAACTCATCCTTAGTTTTTCTCAAGTACATAAGGATATTCATAAAAAAATCTACTAAATCTCCCCAGGATTATATTGTTATCTACTAGAAATAATCAAAAAATAAATTAAATATTGTTTACCAAAAATAACAAACATATGATTGATTCTATGGTTGATGTATAAGGAGTTTTGTATATCCTTTATAACTTTTTAAAGGGATCTTGAATCTTCATAAAATTCATTCCATATAATGTTACTGAAACACTCATTTTATATTTATTTGTGATAAAACTATAACATTACCAATTTATGTGTGCCGACTCAATTTAAAGAACCACTATGATCTAAATTTATTTATATTTATACCTTTTTTGTAGGATGATTCATCTATATATTCATAAATAATTATTTCCTCAGCCACATTTGTATATAATGTAATGTCATTATATTGCGTTTGATAAGAATTATTTCATCCAACTAAAATAATATAAATACCACAAAACACTCACTAATATTATTTTATATATATGAATCATCAATGTTGATGAAAATAGACTCTTTAATATCCTTACAATACAAGATATTCTAACTCTTATAAAATTATAAATTGCCTAAATGGATTATAGAAACTTGTAAACCTTAACATACTCATTTGGAACATAAAAACATTCACATTGTATAATATATACATAATTGACTAAATTCCCAATAATAATAGTAGTTTTAACCTCCATTTAATATATTGCCTTATTAACATGTTATATTGTAGTAATTTATTTAGACCTATACTCTATCGTCACAACTAGTGAAAAGTTCTTCTCATAGTCAATACCTGGATCTTTTTTGTAATTCATTTCCATCATGTATTCTTTATTTTTTAGACACTATACTAACCATGTCATTTTTATTATTGAGAACATACTTTCACCCAATGGGGTTTTTTCAAGTGCATCAATCGAGTTTCCAACATTGTTAGTATACACTAAGTCCATTTTTGAATCCATCTATTTTACCCATATGTTGTAATCATATCTCTCAATGGTATCTTAGTAGGTTTTACCATCATCACCTATGAACATTGGCTACTCATCATTTTAGATATGAAATCTATATCCCTTTGGATCCTGAAGAATCCTACCAGACTTTAAGGTTATTCTTTAGACTGAGTCATTTCTACTACGACAACTGTTTATGGAAACAACACTTTATGATAATAGGTTTTTATATGAGGTAAAGATCTTTTGAATTTTTTTTAACTCCTTGGTTTTAAACTATTGTGATTTTATAGTGAGGATATAGATGAATAATGGGTGTGTTGGGCCTATTCAAAGCCCAATGCTCATGTTTTAGAGAAATAATATTTTCCACATAGTGAATAGAAACCATGAATCCTAGGATTCAAGTTTCGATAAAATTGTGTGAGGTACGTAGGAACGCTATCAGGGGATAAATAGTTTGAGTAAAACAAGAAACTATGGCCACTTACCTATGTGGGGGATCATTAGTTTTTAGAAGAGGGAATAAATAATGATTTTTGCATAGTTTCCCAAAATGTTTGCATAAACTGTGCCATGTATCTCCTTGGATAGTAAAGAGAACATTGTTGGAACATTTTTTGGCTAACCATTTGAAAAAACAATGAAACTCATACTATTTAGGAGATATTACCATTTTCCACTTAAATTTGTATAATATAAACCCACTATATTTCATTCAATATTCTTGCATTTGGAAGGGGGTTATTAATTTTATGTTGGTGAGTTTCTAAAGCATTCAAGGCCGGATCTGGTGATGTTTCATTCTAAGACCTCCAATTTCATATACAATCACCTCAATATGTTATTCAGTCATTTTTCTCATTTCATCATTGTCCATATAATTTATTATGCTAATTTATTATGAGCTAATATTAACAATTTCTGTGTTATTCATCCATTCCTTTATTTTCATCCAATTTAGTTTTAGTTAGGAGTAGATACTGGATGATTGTTCTACCGCATGCATTTGGTAGGTGGGCAATATCTTCTATTAAAATCATATGGTTTTATAGATCATTTTTGTCATGATACATTCCATAAATTCATGGTGTTTCTCTTAAATTACATGAATGAATTGATTAAATAATTTTCATCCTTTTATGGTTTAGAACATAGAAAAATATTATTATTGGAGGTTGTCAACCTCATCTCAAACCACCCATGAGGCGTGTTTATGTATCTTCCCCCAGAAATACCACCTCATTAGGCATATGTGAGCTCACCATATTTGTGGGAGACATAATGAACTGAATATGATATTTGGAGATGGTTTATACATACTTTTCCATGTGATTACATTTTTTTATAATTAATAAAATTTTTGATGGAAAATGTCGAATGATTTGGATAATGTCATGGATAATGTATTACTAGGGAGTAGACAATGAGTTGGGTTGAACGATAAAGGGAATAGCTAATGAATGAACCTTTAATTTTTAAGTAATCATGTAAACTATGGATGTATATTTATCGTACTAGGGACTATTTCCGAGTCTATGGACATTTATACTCAATGAATCCTAGAGTATATTGGATTCCCTTAAAACTTATTCTTCATGGAACTATATTTTATTAGATTACACATACATTTCTACCCCTTAAATCCATATTTATTGGACTTCCTCGGACATGCTACATGGACATGCTCCTTGGGATCCACCAATTTCATTACTAATTTTTCTATGGAGACACTTCATGGAATTGATGAGAATTACATTGTCATTTTATACCTTGGATATGGCCCATGTAGGCCTGACACTAGATTACTCATCATAGGATATAGTGGATGTTTTATCATGCTTTATAGATGACCCTTGTTACAGGTTCTTGATTACAGTTTATAGACATTATAATATCAATCTTACTTAAATATCACACACCTGTTATATATTAAACAGTATTTCATATTATATAGGAAAACTAGACTTGTTATAGACGTAGTTGGCGGTGTCCTACAATGTGTTATCTCGCACACTATTATATTCACCATTGGGTCCCTAGAATGACTTTGTGGATGCTAGTATGTATTGAGGAAGAACCCACTTATTGATTATTTATTGATCATTGCTTAAGAGAAGAGAATCACATGATCATGATATGGATATTTATTAGATCATTACATACATTCTTTTTCCTTTTTTTTATTTTGATACATGTATTGTGTTGAATTCACATTTCCATGTATTACATGTAAATATTTATAGATTCATGAAATAATAATTTTGTTAAGATATTTCCATAGCATTGTTTAATACTACATCCATATGAATGTTTATATTCCACTACTTATTAAAATTATGATTCCATCTACTATTCATATGATTCACCACGATGATAATATTTTTATTATGGTATATTCTACCAAATATGTCATCTTATACCCATGATACTATTCGATAACCATTATCACATGTGGATTCCTAATTGTGGTCATGTAACCCCTAGACTTAGGGCTCCATTTAGTGGATCACAGGTCCAGATGTTATAAATTATTATTAGAGGTTGTTTCTTTTCTTTCCTTACTATTTTGAGACAATAGAAATAATATTAATATTTCATTAGAACCTTGTTATAAGTCATTCTTGAGAGTATCTAATATATATTTGGGGTAACTACCATTTTTTCAAGAATTATGTATTATCATCCTATATTTTTCCAATTATAGTTGATTTGATTCCACCATTGGGTGATGAACATGATATGTGATATTATTATTATAATTATTTATTATTAAATTTTATAATTAGACATACATGATAAGGAATGATTGATCATGTATCATTTCAGTCATGTATCGAATTCACATTCCATACATATTACATGCCATATATGATGTATTTCTTAACTGAATAAATTTTTTCTATATATTCCTTGTGTGATATAACTATTATCGACAAAAATTTCATGTAAGGAGATAAAAAACATCTGGTTGGGATTAAATGAATGCCACACTTCAATAAATAAGTTGTATAGGCCCTTGTAAATTATAATTGTTGATCCATATAGTTCATCCCTTATGAAACAATTGCTAAATAAATCAGTATGAGCTTAGATGAAATTGAATAAAAAATATCACCATTAAATAGGGATTACAATTTTAATTTAAATATTGTTTTCCTATGTAATGTTAAATTCACACTCTATATATTTGTTCCTTGGATTGGAAATAGGTAACATGACCTAGAAAAAAATTTAAGAGTGGGCTATAGGCAGTGTCTTTTGTCATCTATATAATTCCTCCTATCCACTAGTCCAATATTTAGAATAATGTTGATGGATTTGTCCTATTTGTAGGAAGTATTGTAAATATCATATGTTCATATATAATAATTTATTTATAATTGAATATTTCTTGATGTTGTTGGTTGGAATTGTTGAGATATTCCACTATGAAGACCTCTAGTTGCATACCAAGAGGGTAGTGATGACCATGCTATGTATGTGGTGGGATATATTCCACCAGTAAAACATTCAATAGCGGCACTAGTTGAATTGTATGTTTTTTTGACATGGGTGATGATTTAATGTTTCAATAATGTTTTCTATAGTCTTTGAAAAACATTCTAGGAGCTCAAATCCTACCTCTTCTTTGGTAGGGTTGATCTGTGTGTTCTAGTAGAAGCATGTACCCACTTATTATAGAGATGGTCACCTAGAGGATTCCGAGTTATGGATTGAAATAGTTTTATCAATCTTAGAAAACTAATAGTCTCATCAAGAGAAGTTATTCAATATTACAATGTAAATTATTTAGTGAGATGCTAATCGCTACTGGAATGTTCTGAACAAAGATGAATGGATTCAAGATATTGTTTGGAGGGATTTCCAATCCATATTTTTTGAAAAATTCATTCATGATACTTTGAGAGATGAATAGTTTAGGGAGTTTTTGAATATGAAGTAGGATACAATGAACATTATGGATTATTAAGCTCACATTATTTATCATCAATGATTTTTACTTGTGTATATTTCCATTGAGCCATCTAGGAAGATATCTCAAGAATGATATTATATCATAGGTGAACATGTTTTAGTTGACTAGCATAACTGAGATAGTGAATCAGGTTCTTGTTACTAAACATATCCTATAGGAACATGGGGGATTAGAGTAGAGAATCATAGCTTCTAGACCCAATGGTTTAGTGACAATTAGCCTAAGTCGATGTTTTAAGACTACTTCTGAGTGGATTACGATACACAGTGTATGTGATGTTAGTTATGTATTTTATCAGTAGTGTGGAAGGTTGTTAAACATGAGGATATATTGTGATGGAGACCCATTTGAGTATCAATCCTATAGAACTATGGTCAATATATAGTGTTTTTGAAAGACCCTCAGTCTAGTGGCTAGTGAGAGGGGTGACCATCAACGGTAGATTCGTGAGTGGAATTAATAGCACCATGTTATGATGATATATAGATTACCTATTAATCATTAAGTATAAAGACGTGGTCATGGATAGAGGAATTAGAAAACAGTTTCATCATGACAGCTTGGTGGACCTACTCCAGGTATTCAGGCTAGTTCTCAGGACTATGGTTCATGCCAGATATATTAAGTACATCCTACACCATAAGAGAAGAGTTATACACTGTCAGCAGTGAGAGGTATGAAAATAGTCTCCTAATATCTAGAATCTTCCCTTTTTGATATACGTTCATAACATTCTTTCATACTCTTCCCTGTTGTGAATATCCTTTGGTTTGATGTGTAGTTTTCTGATGGAATGATGAAAAATTACACATTATTAAGAATAAATTCAGAGAGTGTATGATAGTTATTGAGTTCCCCTTCAAGATAGATGAGTATAACTATTTATAAAATCTCATAATCCATGATATTATTGGGTTTTATTTCATTCTTGGAATGGATTATCTAGATACTTATCATGACCATGTTATTTTCTATTTCCAGAGGGTATCCTTCACATTACCATAGAGACATAGGTATATCCACAAGGGAGAGTGGGATTTCTGAGTTGGTAGAGTTGTAAAAAAGCATTGTGGGTTGGGTGGATTCATAGAATAGATTTATACTGTAATTATACTAAGGAAGGTGGAAGACTAAAATGTTTATAGTAGTAGATCATTTCCCTGTTTTAAATATACATTAATTATATGGTTTATATAATAAGTTAGAGGATTAGTATTCCATTGATTTAGTGTATGTAGATGGACTGGATCCATTTATCATTACAGGATGGCCGCTACTGAACTGTAGGAGCTCAAGAGGTAGCAAAAGGATCTGGAAGCCTTGGGGTTTGTACGACCAAGAAATTCCTTATGGGGTTCATCTGTTATTTTAACCAAGAAGGAAAGTAGAACCATTAGGCTATGGAAAAAATACCAAAAATTGAACTAGTTGATGGTTAATAATATATATCCATTACCCCATATCGAAAAACTCTTTGACCAGCTCTGAGGAGTTTGAGTTTTTTCAAAAATTGATTTGTGGATGGGTTATCCCCAAGTATGTTTCAGGATAACAGATATACCATGTACAATGTTTCATAGAATTATGTCCTTTATGAGTACATATTTATTCAGTTTGGCCTGATAAATTTTCCTATTGTTTTCATGAATTTAATGAATATGGGGTTTCACCTATATTTGGAATCATTCATGGTATTTTTTGTGGAATACATATTGTTGTGGTCTTAGTCTCTACACGTCCGATTTAAACACTTTAACCTAATTATGGATACACTAAGAGTGCATTGGTAGTTTTCCAATATCACAAATTTTCAGTTTTTCATATATTAATTTCACTTATTGGGTGTCATCATATAAGAGACATGATATTATATGGACCTAAAAAATGTTAGGGATGTAGTTTCGTAAGAGTATCCCAAGAATGTTTTTGATATTTTTAGTTTATTGTGGATATCTGGATATTATTGGGGATTCATAAAAGAATTACCATTCATAAAATGATCTATTATGGGAAAGAATAATAATGGTGTGAAGTTTATTTGGTCAGACCCTTATGAGATGGCCTTTCAGGATCTGATTGGGATACTGACTTTAATAGCAATCCTGATTCTTCTAGAACCAATAAAAATTTATTAGGTTTACTTTGATTCATCTAGAATCAAGTTGGGAGCTAACATAAGGTTGGGGGATAAATTCATGTCATACCTATCTATAGTTGAGACATCATGAGTGGAATTACCCAACATAAAATCTTGATTTGGATGCCATGGTTCATGCCTTGTGTTGTTGGAGGCACTATTTTATTGGGAGAGCATGGTGTGGTTTAAAAATATAGGAAAATACTCAATTACATATTTACGTTGTGTAAAATGAACCTTAGGTAGAGAATTTTGGTTGAGTATCCCATTTTGGTCTATTTTGATCTATTATATATTCCTATTAATAGAAAACATGCATTAGACTCTCTAATATGGAAGGTTCATATACTTTTTTTCAAGGAGAAGTAGTGAATGGATGTTAATGTTTTTTTATCTGAGATGTGCCTATTGGAGTGGGAAAGTCACTGAAGGAAATTTATCTCATTTGTGGATGTGACTCACACTTTTTTGGATAGTGTATGTATGAGAAAATTTTAGGATATTGAAGTATTAGTCTTAAGGGAGATTGTGAAAGGTGATTAATTACTTAATGGTTGGTCCATTGTAAAGGCTGAAATTCTACATCTACGTAGATATGTATTTGTTCTATGAGACTCCCAAAATAAGATGATGAATTAATTTCATTACTATGTTTGGGAAAATCCTCACAACATCACCAAGATTTTCCTAGAATTATGTCGTCATTATTGGTGGACCAGTATAGAATATGAAATATCATGTTTTGTCAATTGGTGCTCAACCTTTTAGTAGGTGAAGGAAGAACACTAGTGACTAGATGGTCTCTTACAGAAATTAACCATTTAAAAGTGAAAATGAGATGATGATGAAAATAATTTCATTATCATGTTTCAAAGTTCTACCTAAGGTAGTGATTTCATATGGGGTTTTGGGGGAATAATGATAATGATCTTGCATTTCCTACTGAATAGAGAGACCTTCTCTATAGATGATCTTGGGAAACATTATATTCATCATAATTTGAACCTTCATGGGGTTCATCTTTCCACTATTTTGGATAGGGATTCATAGTTTACCTATCTGTTTTGGAAAGTCTTACATATGGAGTTTGTTATAATTCCTCTTTACATCACAACATACCAACACCTGATCGACATCTAGTCATTGAGTACAATACATGTTCTAGGGAAAATTCTTAGGGAATTAATTCTTTATTTTGGGGGGCACTTTGTGAGATGTACATACACCATGTTTAATTAACCTACAATAATAGATATCATGTAACTATACAGATAACTCCTTTTGATGATTTTTATGGTATTTTATGCCAATCCCCTATATAATGGATAGTGTTTTTGGAGGAAGCACTACGTGAACCACGTCCAATCTTAAGGACATTACGGTAGGTTCTTATGATCCATAAATGGATGGAAACAACAAATTAAGGAAGAAATACTACACCAGTAACTATTGATGATCTATAGATTTTGGGGTCTCAAATCGATTATTTTTATGTATCTCTCCACGGATGGGGATTATATGGATTCAAAAATAGGGTAATGTTTCAATGTGATATTTTAGGCCTTTTGAGATTTTGGATAGAGTCGAGCTAGTAGATTATCAATAGTAACTACCTCATTGGTACCGAGACATGAATGAAATATTCCATGTATCTTAGAAATAACATTATATATCAGACTACTCTCATACTCTTCGATTGGATGAGGGTTAAATATAGGTATATTCATCAATTGAGGAACACCTTATATGTATCATTTATTGGATCATGAAATCTCTATGAGTTATGTCGGTTCATTATGTTTTGGTGCTATTGAATCACAACTGTATATAGGATGAGACCTGGGAGAGAGAGGAATAATGTACATATTCAGTGGAAGAAACTATCATCATATGCTTTAACACCCATAAAGGAGAAACATAGGGCCATGTTTTATAATGAGGGAAGATTATAGGATCCCATGTTTTTATATAATTTTGGAATATTTTGAATTTCATTTTAACACCATGGATTTTGACCAAATGAAAATTCCTTGTGATGATATTGAGGAAATAGGGGTGTCCTGCTCTTCATCAAACCCCAGATCCAATGGTTTTGGAAAAATAAGTTGGGTTACATAGTTAGTAGAAACTATGCCATAGAGACTATAAGTATTGATTAAATCATGTGGTGTGGTCTACTCCAATATCAGGGTCTGCTCAATTTTAGGAAATCATGAAACTAAGGCTGCATTTCAATGCAAGGGATACTTGTTTTTTAGTGAAGAAAAAATGAAATATTTGCACATGGTTTCCCAAACCATGTTCATGAAGCTTTAATTGTACCACCTTGGATAGTGATGGGTGCATGGTTCACGTACGGTTTTGCCAACCATGTGGAAAAACCATGAAATTACTATTTGTTGGGTGGAATAAAAATTTATCCATTAAATTATTATATTCTCAGTCCAACCTATTTCTTTATTTAATGTATTAGATGGGTGTGGGGTTTTTCTTATCGTGTTGGTGAGTATTTTAAGCAATAATGGTGGGATTTGGTTCTATTTAACCATCTGACCTCCGATTTGAAATCTGATCATCTGATTGGATTCCTCTTGTTATGTGCTTCGATCCGTGGGGTCATATTTTGATTCTTCTTCCTATCTATGAAATTATTTTTGTGAAATTTAATATTACTTATCCTAGGGTATTTTTTATATTTTATATTTTAATCCAATCTATGTTGATTTAGGAGCCCGTATGGGGAAACTGTTCTACCATGAGCATAAAGTACGCGGATTAAACCATTTCCATGAATTATAGTTGTTTTATAGGTTATCCCCATTATTCCACAAACCATAATTTCATTGCAATGATATTATATTTATTTAATTAAATGATTATATTTTTTATAACCATGTTAGGTTGACCATATATCACCATGGTATGTTTGGAGGTTGTCAACCACAACCCAGACCACCCATGAGGAGTGCTTATGTATCTTCCCCATCATATATCGCCCTACTGGGTGTGTGTGATCTCTCTATCATAGTGGGAGCCTTAATGAATTGAATGTGATATTAGGAGATTGTTTGAGTCTCCATTTCCTTGAAATTAAATATTGTTAAAATATTTCAGTGGTCTAAATAGAAAATGAGGAATGATTTTTAAGAACACATGTCTAGTGTATGACTAAGAAATAAATTACAAAATGGGTTAAATGATAAATGTAATAATTAATGAATGACACTAAAATTTCTTATGTGGTCATGTTAGTGATGTATGGATCAATTTTAAACTGAGGTATTCTTTATCTGATAGGGAAAAATATACTATATGGATCCTGGATTACATTGTATTCCAGGTAAATTTCTACACCATGTAACTGGAATACTTACGATGCCAATGAAATCTTAACTCCTTTGATCTGGCTCGACTGTACTTCCTTAGACATAGTTTGTGGACATTATCATTGGGATCCAATAATGTAGTTATATATTTTTCAAGTGGGATTCTCCATGAACTCGATTATAATTCCATTGTAAAATTACACCTTGGTTTTGGCCAATGTTGGCTTGATATTGTATTACTCAAAATAAGCCATAGTGGATTCTTTACAATACATTCCATATGTCCCATTTTAGGGGTTTTTTTATTATAGTTGATAGAATATAAAGTGTTACTCCTACTTATATTTCAAACACCTATTATATATTTCACATTATATGAACTTATATACACACAGTGGACTTCATATAGACGTCGTTGGTGGTGGAATTAAGAATTTTTTCTCTCACCCTATTTGAGCGACCATAGGGTACTCAAATAGAATTCATAGATGTAGCTAAGGACCAGGTAAAGTTCATGCTTACTAATTCAGGATTGATCATTACATATGAGATGGGGAGAACAAGACTGACCTATAACATGTGATTTAATCAAAAGATAGTTATTTTTGTATTTTTGTAATTTGATACATCTATTGTGTTGGAAGACTATTTCCATGTATTTATTTATATTTATTATATAAAAATTACATACTCAATTTTTATGATATTTCATTGTCTTTATTTACTACTACTTACATCTGGATGTTTATCTTTAATGGGTTACTGATATAATGCTTCCTAATTTTGATCATCTGATACAACAATGTGTTACTATGACTTTAAGGTTATAATCTCCCCATTATACCTTATTAGACCTTCACTACTAGTCAGAAGCCTCTGGAATATGAGGAGGAATTATTATGTCCTTGCAACTCATCAACTCCAGGAACATCTTAGGGGCTCCTAGTTTAGTATTAAATAGATCAACATACATCTTCGAAAAAATACCTATTTAAATGCCTTGAACATATTGAAGTTCAAAATTACTCTCACTGAAACCATGGATAACCTATTACATCTTAATAAAAATTACAATGTGGGATATAAATACCTTTTACTAAATAGGATTATAAAATTAATTTCATACATTCTCTTTGGGAAAATAAAACAACCATGCAATTGATTTATTGTAGAGATTATCAAATGTCAAATATCATATATATGATTCATAACCCAATATTATCATAAATGAATTTTTGGGACATTAATCATTCCATATATCATATAATGTATTTATGACAACATTAGATGATAAATAATTTTGTTTAAAAACAACAGTTTCTAAATCACTACCCAGAATGAAATATGAAGGTCTGAATGAATCATCATTGACAAAATAATGTTTATAAGGTTACAATATCTCTTATATGACACAAAATACTTATATAGAGTTATAAGTGGAGTGAGTTGTGGAACAATTCGAAATTATCTTAGATGATTAGTGGATTCCTAACTCAATTATTCACCTACCCGATCTTATTTGATAATATTAACATAGTTCCCTAGTTGATTTTATACTTTATTAAGAAATTATTTAAACATTTCAAAAAATTTCATATTAGTGTCTCATAAAAAATAACTATATAAACTAACGTCAATGTTAAAAGTGAAAATTTACCTAAAACTGCCAATTTATCATGTTCTCCTTGGATCACATACATCATTATGTATAATAGACAAAAGTCCACTAGACCTTTCACCTTTTTCACTAAAATATTATTTGGTCATTTTTCATCTTCAAAAGAATTTTAAATTATAAAACGATTGATAATTGAATGAGTAGTATAATCGATATATATGGAGACTTTATATGTATTTCTCATTTATATTTCCAACGCGGTAACGACAATGTTTGATGGGATTAGAGTCAACCCTAAATTTATTATTCTAAATGTTATATATAAAATTATTCATATATAGAATGTATCAACCTTTTATCATATTCCTGAGGCCAAATATATTTAAATAAAATATATATAGAAAATCTTATTCATAATTATGAAAAAGAAAAATTAATGTAAAAAATTATATTGAAAATAAATTTTAGTTTTTAGAAGGAACAAAATAACAGTTTTCCATTTCTAGTCATAATCCTCTTGGTAAATATAGATCACATGTGATGACCTATAATGTGATTATTCTTGCTCTATTTCTAGTTCATAACAATGATTCACAATTTACAATTCCCATTGATCTCTATTTTTATATTTATTAGGATAAAATTGTGATGCACACTCAGTATCCAATACCCATGGGTCCAGTTGTATAAATTTATCTATATAACATTCTCATTCAAATTGCCAAAATGATTCTCTTTTTGAACATATATAAAAATAATATACCAATATAGAACTATTTTATAGGTCATATATTTAGGATATATCAAAATGATATATGTATTTCATGCCATAATTTATAATAAAGATATATATATATATGGGTGAGTATCGTGTTTTATATCTATTCATCATGGAGTTTTAATGAATTTAACCCTACTAAAATTGATAACCTCATTCATCATATCTGTTTAGTGATCCGAGACCCATAGTTTATCTTGACATTTACCAGGTATCACGTAAATACAATATGAATATATTTCATATAAATATCTTTTTAATCAGATCATATATGTCATGAAATAATCATGGATACCCAAAATTTGGGAATCCAATCCAGTCTATGTAAAGGATCAATGAGAATTACCAATCCCCACATGCTGTAAACATGTTATAGTGAATAAAAATAATTTTTGATAATGATTTTACCCTACTAAATGATATAAAATTCTTTGTAAAATTTTACAGATAATCCGGAATATTGTGTCCATACATTGGATATCCGTTTAATGATGAAATACGTTGTTCAGAAAATAGAAAATAAAAAGAGGAAAAACTATAATAGACAGCTAATTCAAAATATATTGATAAAATTTGTATAGAAAAATAAATAAAAAATATATTGATGGAAGATTTAGTTGATATATCCTGGATACAAAATAAAACAAAAATATCATGCACAACACCTATTGACCCATGATCACCATCCAAAACAACTACACCATGAGAATCATAAATTAAGAAGAATGTATGCCTGAATTTTCCCAAGAACAATTAACATGGAGCCAAAAAAGTGTCCTCTTAGTATACAAATACCTAATAGGGAAAGTAGGGGAATTGTATATTTTTTGAAAATATTCTATGAATTTATTTTTTCTAAACTTTTGAAAAATACTAGTTAAAAATACAATAATTTAAAATAAGTTACGTAACACTTTAAAAAAATTATAAACATGTATAACATACTCCACATTTTGAAACCAAATTATTCCAAAAAAACATTTATCTTTTTGTAAAATATCTTTTCAGAATGTACTTTTCCAAAACCACATTTTAGATATAATATAATAAAACAGGCCAAAATAACCAAGTAAATCATCAATCTCATATATACAACAAAAAACATGATTTATGAACACCAAATTAGTAAATCAAGATCGCAAATATCATGAAATAGTTTCAAGAAGTAGTGAACAAATACCAATCAGCCTTATATCTAAATCAAATATAAATTAGTCTAAAGTAAATGGGATATAACATGATGATTCAATAATAAAACTAAATAAGTAAAGGAATTGTAATGTATAATGATAATAAATTAATGTAATTAGTTAAATGAAATCATAATCTAGTATAATAATAAAAAATTAAAATTAAATAGTACATAATAATGGGATATTTTTTAAAATCTACCGATATGATTCAAGATGCAATTGAGTGAAACCATACACCACCTCAATAAATGGTGTTCCTAAAAAATAAGTACATAACCTTCTCTACCAAACCACACTGATGGAACACCCGTTTTAGGGATTATAACACATGACTTGGGGATGGTAGGTTTTGAATAAACTAAACTGTCATTGTAAAAACCACTAAATGTATCATAAAAATTCCATAGATCCCCATGATACTAGTAGTAAATGGTGAGGATAGATGTGTAAAAAATACAACACACGTCAACAATGAGCCACAAGGATAAAAATTCCAATGAAATACCATATCAAATGATCTTACAGCCTTTTTAAATAATCCTTAATTTAAATCACTAAGTACCAATAATAATCACATTCATTCAATGAAATAATTTCATAAATAATTCACAGGGATGATGTTATAAGGGTAGCTCATTTTTTTAAAAATAGTTTATATTAATTTCCAATCATGACGTGGGTTTCTAAACTAGTATTTACATTTTAAAAAACACTTTGGAAAACCATTTTAAAACAAAAATTATTTATAAATTTTTTAGGTTCAAAAGGTCTTATATCATACATTAGAAATCACACTTGAGGAATCTCTTAAAACCAGTTTGAAATCATGTATATTTTGAAAAGAAATTTTAAACTAAAGATAAATACTATTTTAGAATGACGATTTTCAATAAATCCAAAATGTGTGAATGAAAAACATCAATAAAAAATTATCAAAACACCA
This sequence comes from Viscum album, assembly GCA_963277665.1. Lineage (NCBI taxonomy): Eukaryota > Viridiplantae > Streptophyta > Magnoliopsida > Santalales > Viscaceae > Viscum > Viscum album. Next base: position 1,399,258 of record CAUJRU010000037.1, read on the forward strand.
AAACCATATATAACGAATAATAAATACAATAAATAATTGAAAACATAGACTAAATTCCATTTAATATGAAATCCCAAATATTCACCCTTTAAAACTCATAAATTATTCCCATGAAAAATAAAAAAAGTTTAAAATATCATTTTAAGATCAATTCCTATGAGAAACCCTATTTATACAGTTAAACGAATCCATTTAATATATAATTTTCATGGAAAGAAATTTTGAAAACCCATGAATAAGATTAAGTTAAATGAAAAATTGAGAAACATGGAAACATAATCCTTGATTAAGAATTTATAATAAAAGACTTTTAATTAGTGGTTTAATAGAGTCCAAAGAGGAATCCATATTCCTTGGGAATCAAATCCAAAGAGGATTATAAATAAAAACCATTATAGTGTTTTTCTAAGAAAACACACCATGATAAGAGAAAAATAAAGATAATAATGATAAAAAATAAGGGAGAGAGAAATGACTATCAAGCCGAGAAGAAATTATTTTAAATAAAATTGGGATAGAAATATGTCAAGAAAAATGGTTGTGGTGGGGGAGGGGGTGTTTTTCTTAGTGATCCAGTTGGTAGGGAATATCATGAGTGAGGGGAAATGGAGGAGGAAAGAGAGTTTAATTCGAAGGAGGGTTGGATTGGAGTTTAATGGTTTTAATTTTTTTTATAATAATATGGTTTCAACATGATTAACAAAACATAGTTCAAACCATGCATTCTTCATTGGAAGCAGCTGGAGAACAATTCATGGTTTTACCACAAGGATAATAAACAATTAAAAACCCATATAGGCATGTCTAAAACATGTTTTAGGTTTTTCATGGGTTGGAATCATGGTTTTCACTAATTGTGAACCCACCATTTCAACTTAACAACATTAAACATTTAATGGAATTCAACCAAAAACTTTTATAAAAGGGAGAATATCAATCAATAAGTAAAATAATATGGGAAATAATGACAGGTTTGTGAAAATTATATCCACTATAATAATTTCCTTCCTCATATATTCACTAAACTCCTATAGATAGAAACATTTTTCAAAACACAGAAAAAACAAAATTAGGAAAACTTGAGGAAATAAAGAAATATAGAATATAAATAATCTAAACTGATCATGGAAAAACAACTCAAGACACATCCATATATCATGAAATAACCATAAAAAATTTGATCTATAACCAGAACCACTATGTGGGAGAGATTCCTTTAATGTGTCTCTCCACCATATAAGGATTAGACATTTCATGGTGGGTAAAAAAACTAATTTTACATGGGAGTAAAATCACAATGTTATATAATTACATTAATTCAAGGATCCTATATCAAATCACTAACCCAATTCCCCATCATAAAATTCATCAAATAGTCAAGAGTCTCTTTAAAAAATCACATGGAGTCCAATAACCCAATTAATGATGGAACACAAAAGAAAAATAGGAAAATTGAAATGATAAATGTGAATTATAAGAGGAGGTACCTTATAAATGACTGGATAGACTACCACTAAGATCCATGATATAATAAAATGTATTTCCTTCAACAACACCCACTCCAGTAAAACGTGTGAATGTGACCCAACCATCTACAATTATCGATTCTTTTTGTGTCTTTTTAATAGTAGGTATTTGTGTTCCAAGATTGAAAACACTAATAGAATGCAGTATATTTATTTTTCATTAATGGAATGGTTTCAATAATATAATATCCCCTTATTATAGATTGACTTCCTAACTCATGTTTATCTTTCAATCGCTTCTCAATTTTTTTGAATCTTCACTAATGAAAACTGAAATAGAATCACCAATCCTAATGGGTATTAGATTAATGATTAACTAAACCATTAATTTTATATTGAACATATAATCTAGTGAATCCTGATAGAATGGAAGCGTTTTGATACTATGTCCTAAATGAAAACCCATTAGAAAATAGGAACATTCAGTAATTCCTTGAACAATTGCTTGGGAGAGAAGGGAATCAACTATTTTAAATGGGTAACATACTCCATCTTCATTTTACCACCCTTGTAATGCTTCATCACTTATACCACCCCTATATGTTCACAATCATAAATAAATTCAACTAAATGAATGTGATTGTAATTAATTCTCAAGACATGATACTCTATAGGAGAATTATAAAGATGATCCTACAAAAATATTTACATGATATTTTATAATGTTTAGAGTAATATTAATTTATGAGGATTATGTTATTTTTAAATGATTTAAGACTGCTTTTATTTTCCCAATCTATTTCATATCCTCTTGTGGTTCTTGGTAACCATAGATGAGGAGTGAAGACTAATAAGTGATTTTCCAAACAACTTTACCCAGTGTATAGGTATGGATGATAATTATAAGAACCACATTTGAACCCTGAGATCCACTTGCCTAGGAATATATTCATGATGTGAATTTTCAATGATCCCTCGGGACCTTTCTCTGAGGGATGGTTGAAATAATAAATCATAACAAAATCCCCAACTAGAAAATTCAAATTCCAAATCATTCCAAATTATGAGAACCCATTTAATCAGATTATAAATACCCCTTTGAAATAACACTACTCTATCCAAAAATTTTATAGATAATTTTTTTTGAAATCATGGTATTTGAATTCAAAAAATAATGAAATCACACGTTCATTATGAGACTTATTTTAAAAATTAAAATCATTCAACTTATTTTAAATCCACCTTGATATAACATTATTAATATTTATAAATCTGATCCCTTTCGTTTTTAATCAATGTTAATGTAATGTAATATCCAACCAAATACAATTAACACACATAAACTCCCTAATTGATTATAAATAAAAATAAAATGTGAAAAAAGGAAATACTAAAGAAAACATGAAAAAATACATTAAATGGGTTAATGGTTGGGCTCAGTTTGGATGCATGATTTTTTAGAACATATGATAACCATGAATCCTCCACTAGGCAATTCTCAAAACCATTCAATAAGGCTTCACAGAATCTCTACATGATTTACCAAACTACATTAGCTGACCACACACCTATATTTTGACTCCCATTTTCACCCCAAATTCTAGAAAATATAAAAATAAAAATTCACCCATATAAATTATGAACAAGAATTGAATAAAAGTACTGAAACCTTTCATTCTATGGAATGAGATGTTTCATCAAGAATGGATGTGATAAATAACCTACTCATGATCTTCCATTTATTTTTTAGAGACCCTATCTTCTATATATAGAACTGACCAGATATAATTGTAGATTTTTTTTACAAACCAATGTGGGCCTCCCATAATATAAGAAGTTGAGCTATACCATGGATAGATGTTACGTTTTTTACTAATCTACACAAGATAGAAACCACTATCATATCATAAAAATAAGTATTTATAATAATGTTACGTAGATTAATGATATGAAACACAGTGAATAATTATACAGAGAATTTGGTATTGTGTGTCCCTACATTGGATGTCTATATAAAAATGAAATCAGAAGTTTCATTAAAATAGTTGACCAAATTAGGAATGAAAAGAAAAATACATACAAATAAAAAAAGTAGAATAACCTGATATTTAAATAGAAATAAACTATTAGAATGGGAAACATGGATGATATATCCCATATAAAAAATAAAACTAAAATAATAACCACAAATCCTCATGACCCATGGTCACCATCCAACAAAACTGATCCATGAGCATCCTGAACTAAAATATCCATAAACTTGAAGATTCTTAAGAACATGATACTAAATCTGGAGTGATCCCCTTAGTCTGTATAAATCAACAGGTGTGACAATGGAATGAGAATACATCCTAGTATAAGTTCACCAAATAGTCCATTAATTTTATCATTCAAAACATTATAGAAATACTTGTTTAACATATGGATATTTAAAATAGGCTTTGTAACACATTAAAACAACAAGTATCACTTACTCCCTATTTCTTCCAAATTATCCTTAAAATAAAACATTTAGTGTTTCATAAAATCTATTTTGAGAATACACTTTTCAAAACCATTTCTAAAACCCATTTTTAGAGATAACACAAAAACAAACCAAAACCCCCACATAAAACATCAAGAACACACATAAAACTAAACTACAATATATATAAATTAAAACTAAGTTAATAAAGGTCAAAATAGGCATAGAATAGTGTATTGAATCAATGAAAGACTACTAATCAGCATTACATAAAGATAAACTATAAAATATTCATATGTAAATGGAATATACCATGATAGAACATTAATAGAACTAAATAAGTAGAATCATACTCAATTATAATGATAAGGAATCTATAGAATGAATGAAATGAAATAATATTTTTATATAATAATGAAATATTAAAAATAAGGAATACCTAATCATGGGAAACACATATTTTTTTTGAGAAGATCCGAGGAGTACTTAGGTGGAACCATCCACCTCCTTAATTGATGATGTTCCTATACAACAACTACGTTACTCAACATACCTAGAATCACCAGTGAAAAAACCGTTATAGGGATCATAACAAACATATAAGGTATTATATTCAGTGAATTAACATAATCATCATATTAACCACCTCTAAATATCCCCCAAAAATTAGAAGGATCACCATGATACTAATAAAAAAGTCTAAGGGAGGACGTTTTATATATCTGATGCATATCAATAATGAGAAATAATTCTAAAAAACTCCAATAAAATACCTAATCCCATCTTCATAAAACATTATTAACTAATTACCTACTTTAAATAATAAATTATTTAATAATATTCACTTCTATTAAATAAATAACATTAAAACATAATTAATGGGGATAAAGTTAAGCTTATAACTCATTTAAATAAAACTATTTATATCATGTTTTAATCCAGAATTGGGTTTCAAAACTAGTAATACAATTTTAAAAACCGGTTTATGAAAAATATATAACAAAAACATGATTTATAATATTATTTTTAAGGTATTTATACTTAACAGGAAAATACATTATAAATCAATTATAAATACCCCTTTGAAAACCAATTTGAAATCATATATAATTTGAAAACACATTATAATCAAAATAGATCCCCAGCATTAAACCATCAATTTTTCAATAAATCATAAAATAATAATGGTGTGACATCAGTAAAAAAATTATGAAAACAACATTTCCATATATAATCAACAATAAACATATGAAATATTTCAAAACATACATTAAAATCCACTGAATATGAAATTCCAAACAAACAGACTTTAAAACCCTTTAAGTTTTCAAATATAAAATTATTTAATGCTAGAAAAATACTTTTTATGACAAATTCATTTGATATAACCCCTTTAGTAATATAAATGAACCCATAAAATATATAATTTCAAAGGAAATAAATTTACAAAACCAATTCATAAAATAGATTTCTATAAAAAAGAGAAAAAACTTGAAACAGCAACCTAGGTCAAGAATGAATGATAAAAAGCATAAAATATGGGGACCAAAGAGTAAAAGGTGGAATATAAAGATCCTATTAATAAAATACCTAAAAATTTAGACCAAAAACCCATCTGGGGTTCAACCAATAAGGTACAACAATAATAAAAAAATAACAATATTGAAATAATAAGGGAAAGAGAAAGGGAGTTAAACCCTTGAACAAAGTATCAGAAATCAAATTATAAGGAATAAAATTGGGGGGGGGGGTCACCTAGGGATCCTAGAAGTAGGGTGTTTTATGTGTGAGGTGAAGAGTAATGGGTGAGGGATTTTAATTTTAATGGTGAATTATATTAATTATTTGGTTTTATAATTAGGGTCGGATCACACCATTACCACAAGGATAACCAAATTGTCCTCTGACCACACATCCATAAATAGAGTTACTTAGAAAACAATTCATGGTTTTCCCAATGGGTTATAAATACTATTCCTTAAACTTGTATGCACATTTGAAATACCCAACATGTTTTACATAGGTGGTCTACGTGGTTTACAGTAACATTGTTCCAACCATGCACCCAGTACTACTATATCAAAAATTTGAAAATTTAAGGTAATTAGACATATATTTCAATATAAAGAGTGATGATAAATATATAAATAATATTATAAAATATAAATGTTGTTATGTGGAAATTTATTTATCTTGGACAGTTGATTGGATAACTCTATATCCAAATCCATCATATGGATTCACTCAAATTTATTCCTCTGGTATTAATTTGGATAGGGTTTCCAATCTTGGTGTAATCTAAAGAAAACAATGAAAAAAAGAAACTAATGGTTTGGATCTCGTTTTTTAAATTCATAACATACATAAGATAATTCATGGGAACCTAATGGTTTGGATCACCTATACTGAATGATCAAGGTCTTCACAAGAGCCTCTATAGAAAGAATATTCTCTCACTTAGAATATAAGTGGTTTCATTAAAAGTATCAAATATTTAATATAAATTATATTTATAATATATATATATATATATTAATATATTTATTAGTGCATGTTTTATTGTTTCAGTTTTGAAATCTTCTAGTGATTTAGTTTTTGAATCCCTATTACAACCACCATGTTAATATTCCCACACCATATAAATGAGTAACTCTTTACAAAACCAATAATTTTTTATACTTATCCAAAAAATAGAATTAAAAAAATTAAAAATATGTAAATGAATATCATGCACACTGTAACACCCCCAGATTTTATGAAAAGTATTCTTTTTAATTAATGTCTTGTGTTGTACGCTACACCAAAAGGAGCTTGCACAACATGCATCCCTGACATGCCTTGCATTACACCCAATCGCGACCTTCCTCGATAGCGTTTGTAGTATGCAATACCGAGTTTCACTAAACGAGATGTTATTATAATATTATTATGAACTAGCCGTTATGAATAGTAATACCCACTTTTTGAAATTTTATAAATTTTATTTTTCAAAATGGACATCATTTTTGGATTCGGAATATCGAAATTAGCTTAGGGTGAAATTTTGGTACTTTTCGGATAACTTTAATATTCTGATGAATAGTAAAAATTACTAAATTTTAATTATAAACAACTTTTTTAATCGAAATAATTAATAGTTATAAATTATTAATTTGAGTGGTTTTAGAGTATATTTATAATATATTTTTACATTTCAATACAATATTGGTCATTGGATGTAATTTCACATTTAAACGAGAAATAAACAAGTGTCAATCTTTTGATAGTTATTATCTCTTAAAAACACGCTATCTATTTTGACGACGGGAATTAATTATTTAATGTAACTGATATGTTTTGAATTTGATAAAATATACATCATTTTTGAATTCATAATATCAAATATATATTAGGCCTAATTTTTTGTATTTTTCTGGAAACATTCATTTTTTGTTGAATATTGAAACCACTAAGTGTTAGTTAAAAAATATGAATTTTTCATAAAACCTAATTTTACCACTTCAGTGAGTGGAATTTTGAAAATCTGAGAGACACGGTTAATAACAATGACTAAAATTTGGTTCAATGAGATGAAAATAATTTTTGGTGAATTGTAACTTTTTACTTTTTTTTACCACGGTTAAAAGTAAATAGGGTAATTAAGGGTAAAAGTGTTATTATTATTACCCTAACACATGTCCTAATTCTATTGTATAAGTTTAATTAGACCAAACAACAACCTTAGGAATAAAATATGACCATTTAGGCCCACTTGGATTAGATTAGGACATTTAATATTAATTTATTTAAAGAAGGGTTAAAATAGTTAAAATCAAAGTTTAATAAGTAAATAATTTTTAATATAGGGTTATACATAAGATAAATTCGACTATAAATATTCATTAGAAAGATAAAAAGATTTCCTAAATAATTATAATTTATTTGTAATTTTTAGACTTTAAATAATTTAATTTATTTATGATACAATGATGATGCAGTAATTATCTTATTAATGAAATATTGACATCATTGATGTTATAAATACCCAAATAAATGTAATTAGAGACTTTTTATGAATTAAAATAATTTTATATGTTAATATGACATGTTAGTATTTATTTAATTAATTTATTTCGAACTAATCTTTCTGTTATGATTTTCAAAAAAATCAATTACCAAATAGTGTCAAAATTGACATAAAATAGTATTTAAAACGAATATTATATTATTAATTGTTATTATATTCCTAAAAATCTAAGGTTCGGCCAATATACTTATATCATGATAGGTGTATCATTAATGGACCACTTGGGAGTTTCTTGAATGTATATGATATGTTTATTAATATAAAAATACAAAGTGACATGGTAAATGTCAATCTAATTAACTAAGAGTTAAAAATAAAAGATAAGGTTAATACAATGACCTAAACTTGTCTAAATTCTATTGGATGAGAGGATTTCTAACCATCCCCACCTAAGATTCTATCTATATCAATTAGGAGCTATTAAAAACCTAATTTGACTTTATAATAAAATAATATTTTTAGTTATTCCAAAGGTGCCCCTCTCCTCCCTTATAAAAGGGCACCTCCTCCCTCTCTTCCTCACACCACTTTGAGCCTTCATGCCTGGCCAAACCCTACCAAAGTCTCTTCTCAACTTCTATATAAACATACTAGAGGTTCTGGTATTATTCAAATACCAATTTTAGTTCCCTAATAGGAGGTCTCAAAGAGGCGCTTCAAAGAAGAGGTAATGTCCCTTACCGATTCATTCAACATTATTTCTTCTTCCACTTATTCTTATTTAGTTGTTTCATTATGAAGTAATAACATCATTATCACTCATATACTGATATGTTATTATTAGTATGAAACAACCCTATTTAACCATATATCCGTCCTACGGAAAACGAAATCACCGCGCGTGCGTATGTACGTAATACCATCTCCACTCCATGGTGTAATCTATTTTCCACCACCACCTTACTTGGATGGGTATAATGGTGAAAATAAATAAATATATATGATTATTGTAAAGTATTATTGACTCTGTAATAGTATACATACACTCTAATAAAATTCCACGATCATGGGAACGATATCATCGCTCGGGCGTACATACGGAATACCGTCTCCACGACGCGATGAGATTCATTATCAATGATTAACCATTCATAAATGATTATAAAGTATATATAATAAATAATCATGAAATATATGACATAATAATGATACTGGATTTATATATATATATATATATATTTATATTTATGTCATCCAATTAATTTCATTCAATTCAATGAGGAGACGAAAACAACGTTCATGCGTACGTACGACCTACCATCTCCAAGAACGGTGTATTTCTTTCCATTTATAGATATATTATATATATGTATATTATAAATATATATTAAATGTTTTATATTATGAAATTAAGTAATAATGATCTAAGTAATCATATGAATAATTACAAGTCAAAACACGGACGACAAATGAAACGATTTTACCCAAAACGCTCTTGAACATAGAATTTACAAAATAAAGGGTAATATAATGTCACAAGTGAACCATATATGATATCATAACAATGAATATGATTCTTTAATAAGTCAATGAAATTATTTAAATCATTATACAGGAGGTTCAGATACATACGAAGCATATCGGACCTAAGGTAAGGGATAATTTTGCAAATCTCATTTTTATCCGAGATTGCTTATTCGTAAGTATTTACTAGGGTTATTTATATCATCCATGTCCATGTTTTATAAAAGTGTTTTCATGTATGTTTAATGTCCTTTTACCAATTTTGACATTTACTACATGGTATTTAAGGAATCTTTCTTTTGTTTACGTTACAAGGTACTTTTTTGACTTTTCCGGCAAAAGTACGAGAGAAATGTTTTTTTAACTTATACGACAAGAAAGGATTTTTACGATTTTATAAAGCCTTATTTTCATGAAGCTTCCTCCAAAATATTTCATGACTATTTTCAACAAAATCTCATTCTTTTAAAATTTCATGGCATTTTGTTAAAAGAAAATGATTTTTAAGAAGAAAGGATATTTTCCTCAAGAATTCATTTCAAGTGCTTTATAAAAACCATTTTCCATCTAAGATGACATTATTTCATATGTGTATGTTTCAAAAATAATGTATCTATGATTTACATGGTTTCACTTTTCTTATTATGAAATAATATCCATTTCTTTTATATGGATTATGTGATGATGGAATGATGTTTGTGAAACCCATTTTATTCTTTAGGTTATGATGAATGATTTATGTTTATGTTGGGGCACAAGTAAGAATGATTTAATTATGAGAAGGGTGGGACCTATATATCCCTCCAATGCATTGGGTAATGATTTATATCTCATGAGATAGACATGGCTGGAATGGTATGTTAATCCGGTTCAGTGTTACAGGACTGAAATGAGGAGTGAACTCGATTCAGAAAGGGACTTTGTCCACTAAGATGGTCTTGGCAGCAATGCCTTGGCTACTATGGAAATCATTAAATGTGATTAATGGATGCCACAATTACATGTTTTATTCCCTTACTATTTTATAATGATTTATGTTCCATTATGATCTATGCCTTATATAGTTCCATGTTTTATGTCGTTGCTCAAGATTTTGATGTTTGAACATTATGTTCATGTTTTTATGTTCAAATGTACATGGTATGTTTTATTTTATCCATGCTTACCCTTACTGAGAATTTGAGCTCACCCTTTTTATGTTTTATTTTCCCCCAGGGTTAAAAGAAAGGTTTTATGTAAGGAAACAAAAAGTGGAAGATCTTTATGGGAGATGTTGAAGGTATTTCACCAAGATTAGAATATTATGTTCCAAGTTTCCAAAGGCACTAAACTATTACGGTCCTTGTGTGTCTGTTTTTTTATATATTAAGTATTCCGAAAAAGTAATGTAATGTCCATGTATGTCAAGCTTTGGGTCTCTACAGTTGGTATCATAGGAAAGGTTTAGTCAACCATTGGAAACTAGGATGTGAAAACTTTAGTGAAATCCCTAAATATTTTTATAAGGTATGTCTAGGGATGTCCCTAAGGATTATTATACGTATAGGTTATAGTAATAGAATTACGGTAACGATCTAAAAATTAAATCTAAGATGTTAGATATTGAAGGTACTCCCCCTTTATTATGTTGTTTTCCCTAGCATGATTTTTGCCTCTCCACTATTTTTTTGGGGTTTTAGATGATGGATGGAACCCGAAGGAACAACTTTGATCAATGAAATGGACAATGCAATGATTGTCCTCCTGAAAAAACAAATGTTATGGGAGATGGAGTGGAAAATCTTATTGTTATACTTACACAAGCTATGAATCATTCTAGACATTTCCAAATGATCATAGAAGGGAACAATAATCTATTGAGTCCTTCATGAGGAAAATTCCACCTTCTTTCAGGGGGTCTTCTAATCCACTTGTTGATGAACAATGGATCAGTAGCACAGAAAAGATATTTTCAGTTCATCAATTTTCTGAACATGATAAGGTCATCTTAGCAGTATATCGTTTGGAAGGTGAAGCTGATCAATGGTGGAATCTTATCAAGAATACGAGGCCAAGATATGAAATTGAGTCCATGGAATGGGACGAGTTCAAGAACATATTTTTCAATAAGTACTTTCCTCGTATTCTTCGAACAAATATGGAGAAGGAGTTTCTTGAACTAATGAAAAAGGATGATGAATCTGTTGGTATATATGAAGCTAATTTTACAAGGCCTGCAAGGTATGCATCTGGCTTTATCATCCAACCTGAAAGTAAAGTTGATTGATTCTTCAGTGGCTCAAAACCAAATCTTCGAAGGGCATTAGCTATAAGAGACTTCAGTAGCTATGAAGAAATTGTGCGATGTTCTATTAAGGTAGAAATGGAAGTTGGTGTTACATATCCATCTCATGGTTTTGATAAGAAACGAAATATGGAGTTCAAGGAGAAATCTCATAATAATGGTGAAAAGAAGATGAATATTTCCTTTTGCTCAAAGTGTAGAAAGAAGCATGGTGGAGATTGTCTTAATGGGACTAGAAAATGTTTTATGTGTGGAAAAGAAGGTCATCGAGCAGCTGAGTGTCGAAGTAATGGAAAAAGGGTTTCTAATGATGTGAATAAAGAAAATACTGCCAAGAACACACCACCAACCCTTCAATGCTTCAAGTGCAATGAAATGGGGAATTATTCTAATAAATGCCCTAATCCAAGGGTTAGTGATGATCGACATGAGCAACCACTTAACGCAAAGGAAAAAAGGGAAGTCACATGCGATCACTATTGGCGATGTTGAATATGAAAACGAACTGGTGGAATGATTAAGTGTTTATGTAATGGGATTCCAAAATAATGTTGTATATAGAATCGTGGAATATTTGATTATTTATGTATTGGTATATTGTGGTTTTCAATAATTTTATGGTACCGATAACCATGGAAAGTGATTGAGATATTTTTGAAAAAAGAGATGATATGCGCATAAGAAGGGAAAAGGAGAAAATGAAATGTCTGACAGTATTCATGAGCTCATGACTGATATAAGGAAATAATTATATCATGGTTCGAGGTTTTGGTATGTGAAATGAGTTAAATTTTGACAGCACTCATGTTTTCACTAAGATTCAATGGGTATTCATTTTTTCAAGAGAATAAATGATTATGGCCTTCGAATGTTTGGAATGTGACCAACAAGACATATCTCATGATATATGGGGATCAACGATGGTATTAACATGCTAGTTGTATGAACTCTTTGGTAATCATTTTCACTATAATATGAGATTGGACAACAGTATTTTGGATAATACTAAAGATTGGAATGGATTATGTTGGACAAAATTTAGTATTGTTTAAGGATAGATGTTTTTTCGATATTATTTATGGGATGTTATAGTAATGTAGTTTTAGAAAAAGGACATCCTGCAGGATGGGCGATAGCCCATCGCGTCGGACAAGGCTGTAGGAATCAAACCCACAACTGAAGTGCGACTGGCCTTTATCGCCTGCCACTAGCCTACATGAAGTCACTGTTTAGTAGAAACTACTTTTATTACATTAAGTAGTATTATATATTAAGTATAAGTTCTTTTAGGAACCATATATTATTAATCTCACTATAGATGGACTTATGTATTTTTTGATAACTTTTCTAACCTTTTGTTTGAGACAGATGGAATGACCCATAATTCTATCACATCATCAACTAAAACAACAGGAATGACAAATTCAACTTCATTTATTTAAGAGATGATGTGGAAATTGTCCAAATAACAACCAATGGTGATACTGTACCAAAATCCCGAAAGTATTTCTTCTAATTCTAATTCCATCAACTTTAGGGAAATGATCTTGAAAACCAAAAAAATTGTCCTAGTGCTCTTATATCTGATGAATCAGATGGTACCTTAGATCATCACAAATTTATGGCTTTGTGATTGATGGATTTTTCATATCCATGTTCTCTACTACTCTCCATCATAACTTGATGGTTAGATTTTTCTTCCATATCCATATTTTCACCTATGTTCTCCTACGTGGAAACCCAGTAATGAGTTAATTTGGGTAACCGTTAAATTTCAGACTTTAGTTTTTAAAACCAATTGTTGGTATTCCTTTTTACGATGTGGGTTTCTATTAAAGAAACTTTCGAGTAGTAAACCATTTATAACCCCGACGAATTTCGAGGGCGAAATTCATTTTAAGGGGGGTAGAATGTAACACCCCGAGATTTTATGAAAAGTATTCTTTTTAATTAATGTCTTGTGTTGTACACTACACCAAAAGGAGCTTTCACAACATGCATCCTTGACTTTCTTTTAATTACATGAAATTGGGACCTTCCTCGATAGCGTGTGTAGTACGCAATACCGTGTTTCACTAAACGAGATATTATTATAATATTATTATGAAGTAGCCGTTATGAATAGTAATACCCGCTTTTTGAAATTTTATAAATTTTATTTTTTAAAATGGACATAATTTTTTTTATTTGGAATATTGAAATTAGCTTAGGGTTAAATTTTGGTACGTTTCGGATAACTTTCATATTCTGATGAAAAGTGAAAATTACTAAATTTTAATTAAAAACAACTTTTTTAATCGAAATAATTAATAGTGATAAATTATTAATTTGAGTGGTTTTAAAGTATATTTAGAAGATATTTTTACAATTTAATACAATTTTGGTCATTGGATGTAATTTCACATTTAAACCAGATATAAACAAGTCGCAATCTTTTGATAGTTATTATCTCTTAAAAACACGCTATTTATTTTGACGATGGGAATTAATTAGTTAATGTAACTGATATGTTTTTTATTTGATAAAATAGAAATCATTTTTTAATTTATAATATCAAATATAGATTATGCCGAATTTTTGGTATTTTTCTCGAAACTTTCATTTTTTTGATGAATAGTGAAACCACTAAGTGGTAGTTAAAAAAGCTGATTTTTTCATAAAAAATAATTTTACCACTTCTGTGAGTGGAATTTCGAAAATCCAAGAGACACGGTTAATATCAAAGACTAAAATGTGGTTCAATGAGATGAAAATAATTTTTGGTGAATAGTAACTTTTTATTTTTTTTACCACGGTTAAAAGTAAATAGGGTAATTAAGGGTAATGGTGTTATTATTATTACCCTATCACATGTTTTAATTCTATTGGATAAGTGTAATTCGACCAAAAACAACCTTAGTAATAAAATATGACCATTTAGGCCCACTTGGATTAGATTAGGACATTTAATATTAATTTATTTAAAGAAGGGTTAAAATAGTTAAAATCAAAGTTTAATAAGTAAATAATTATTAATATAGGGTTATACATAAGATAAATTCTACAATAAATATTCATTATAAATCTAAAAATATTTAACACATAATTATATTTTATTTTTAATTTTTAGAATTTAAATAATTTAATTTATATATGATACAATGATGATGGGGTAATTATCTTAGTAATGAAATATTGACATAATTGATGTTATAAATACCCAAATGAATGTAATTTGAGAATTTTTATGAATTAAAATAATTTTATATGTTAATATGACTTGTTAGTATTGATTTAATTAATTGTTTTTGAACTAATCATTCTGTTATGATTTTCACAAAAATCAATTACCAAATAGTGTCAAAATTGAGATAAAATAGTTTTTAAAACAAATATTATATTATTAATTTTTATTATATTTCTAAAAATCTAAGGTTCGGCCAAGATACTCATATCATGATAGGTGTATCATTAATGGACCACTTGGGTGTCTCATGAATTTATATTGTAAGTTTATTAATATAAAAATACAAAGTGCCTTGGTAAATGTCAATCTAATTAATTAAGAGTTAAAACTAAAAGATAAGGTTAATATAATGTCCTAAACTTGTCTAAATTCTATTGTATGAGAGGATTTCTAACAATCCCCACCTTAGATTCGAAATATATTAATTTTGAGCTATTAAAAACCGAATTTTACTTTATAATAAAATAATATTTTTAGTTATTCCAAAGGTGCCCCTCTCCTCCCTTATAAAAGGGCACCTCCTCCCTCTCTTCCTCACACCACATTGAGCCTTCATGCTCGTCCAACCCCTGAAAAATTCTCTTCTCCACTTCCATATAAACATCCTAGAGGTTCTGGTCTTCTTCAAATACCAATTTTAGTGCCCTAAGTGGAGGTCTCAAAGAGGCGTTTCAAAGAAGAGGTAATGTCTGTTACCGAATCATTCAACTTTATTTATTCTTCCATTTATTCTTCTTTAGTTGTTTCATTATGATGTAATAACATCAGTATCACTCATATACTGATATGTTATTATAAGTATGAGATAACCCTATTTCACCATATATCCGTCCTACGGAAAACGAAATCACCGCGCGTGTGTACGTACGGAATACTGTCTCCACACCGTGGTGTAATCTATTTTCCACCACCACCTTACATGGATGGGTATAATGGTGAAAATAAATAACTATATATTATTATTGTAAAGTATTATTGACTTTGTAATAGTATTCATACACTCCAATAAGATTCCATGATCATGGGAACGATATCATCGCTCGTGCGTACGTACGGAATACCGTCTCCACGACGCGATGAGATTCATTCTCAATGATTAACCATTCATAAATGATTATAAAGTATGTATAATAAGTAATCATGAAATATATGATTTAATAATGATACTGGATTTATGTATATATATATGTATGTCATCCAATTAATTCCATTCAATTCAATGAGGAAATGAAAACAACGTTCATGCGTACGTACGACCTACCGTCTCCATGAACGGTGTATTTCTTTCCATTTATAGATCTATTATATATATATATATTATGAATATATATTATATGTTTTATATTCTTGGATTATTAAATTGTGATCTAAGTAATCATATGAATAATTACAAGTCAAAACACGGACAACAAATGAAACGATTTTACCCAAAACACTCTTTAACATGGAATTTACAAAAGAACGGGTAATATAAAGTCACAAGTGAACCATATATGATATCATAACAATGAATATGATTTTTTAATAAGTCAGTGGCATTATTTAAATCATTATACAGGTGGTTTGGATACGTATGAAGCATATCAGACCTAAGGTAAGGGATAATTTTGCAAATCTCATTTTTATCCGAGATTGCTTATTTGTAAGTATTTACTAGGGTTATTTATATCATCCATGTCCATGTTTTATAAAAGTTTTTTCATGTATGTTTAAAGTCCTTTTTAACCATTTTTGACTTTTACTACATGGTATGTAAGGAATCTTTCTTTTGTCTACATTATGAGGTACTTTTTTGACTTTCCGACAAAAGTACGAGAAGAATGTTTTTTTTAACATATACGACATGAAAGGATTTTTACGGTTTTATAAAGCCTTATTTTCATGAAGCTTCTTCCAAAATATTTCATGAATATATTCAAAAAATTCTCATTATTTTAAAATTTCATGGAATTTTGTGAAAAGAAAATTATTTTCAAGAAGAAAGGATATTTTCCTCAAGAATTCATTTCAAGTGCTTTATCAAAACCATTTTCCATATAAGATGACATTATTTCATATGTGTATGTTTCAAGTATAATGTCTCTATGATTTACATGGTTTCACTTTTCATATTATGAAATAATATCCATTTCTTTTATATGGATTATGTGATGATTTAATGATGTTTATGAAACCCATTTTATTCTTTGGGTTATGATGAATGATTTATGTTTATATTGTGGAACAAGTAAGAATGGTATCATTATGAGATGGGTGGGACCTATATCTCCCTCCAATTAATTGGGTAATGATTTATATCTTATGAGATAGACATGGATGGAATGGTAAGTTAATCCGGTTCAGTGTTACAGGACTGAAATGAGGAGTGAACTCAATTCAGAAAGGGACTTTGTCCACTAAGATGGTCTTGAAGTAATTCCTTTGATACTACGGAAATCATTACATGTTATCAATGGATGCCACAATTACATTTTTTATTCCCATTCTATTTTATAATGATTTATGTTCCATTATGATCTATGCCTTATGTAGTTCCATGTTTTATGTCGTTGCTCAAGATTTTGATGTTTAAACATTACGTTCATGTTTTTAAGTTCAAATGTATATGGTATGTTTTATTTTATCCATGCTTACCCTTATTGATCATTTGAGCTCACCCTTTTTATGTTTTATTTTGTCCCAGGGTTAAAAGAAAGGTTTTAGGTAAGGAAACAAAAAGTGTAAGATCTTTATGGGAGATGTTGAAGATCTTTCACGAAGATTAGAAGATTATTTTCCGTGTTTCCAAAGGCACTAAACTATTACGGTCCTTGTGTGTCTGTTTTTGTTATGTATTAAGTATTCCTCAAAAGTAATGTAATGTCCATGTACGACAAGCTTCGGGTCTCTACACACACAGTATATGAAACTTTTATGTATATATTTATAATTATATGAGATTTATGATATCCACATGTGTAATAATATAACCATAAAAAAATCCAAACATTTCTTGAACAAGGGATAATACTCCACATTAGTCTGTTGTCCAACCCAATGTACCTCTAATGAGGCATAATTTACCCAAGAGAGATTCCAATTCATAATAACCCTATAACAAAACAGGTATAAACTACATTCAATGACGAAATTTAATATATTAATGTTATGTACAATTTGAGGTCAAGGTAGATAAAAAAAATCTTATATTTTCATAACTAACATGTAATTTTAGACTTTACATTTTACAAGAATCAATTAACCAAAAAAATCAAAGAATAAATATTATTCTTGTTTCATAATCAATCTATAAAAATGAATATTCCAAAATAATAAACAAATAAATAAACTAATATTTATTTTTTCAAATATTGAGAGAGAAATATAAACATTTTTTGTCTCATTCAGGCTTGAAAATTATCAATTTACAATTCCTCACACCAAAAATTTATAAACAAATTATAAAATATAAATAAGAATACAAAAAATATTATTTTATTAAAATTTAAAAAATATATTTTATTCTATAATTTGTATTGAAATTATCATTCATATTCTTTTATCGGTATCACAGCTTATGATTGGTTTTTTTTTGTAAGGCTACATTCATATTTGATGATATCCTTAAAATCAACTATATGAAATATACATCTATTTTTATTGGAAAACCTCATATTCAATAACAATATATAATATCACATATCATATATTATTTTTTATAAAAAATCATTTGTATTTTGATATATCATACCCTAAAACATATGTAACTCTTATACTATGACTAAGAGAATATAGAAGAAATCAGACATATAATACAATACGATACAAACCAATGAACATTAATAAATACATGATCTTTGAAAAAAATTGAAAAAAATTTTAATTTATTGACTCAAGTGGATATGATAAAACTAAGGGGTATAGGAAGATCATATTATTATATTAGAAAGATAAGAAAACCTACAAAATTCATGATCCACCACAAAACATTCAACATGTTATACAATGGAATATAGACACATGCATACCATTAAAATAATAAATCGTCATATTTGAGTATTTGAATGAGTTTTGTTGAAATGAATCACTGAAAAAACATATATAAGACACTTTCTTAAGAATAAATTACACTATCCTTACATCCTTTATCGTAAAAAGAGGATTCTTATTCTTTAATAGTGTTCTATAACCTACAAAGATGAAGATTAATGAAGAACCATGAAATAATTAATTGTTTAGATTAGTGTTTCATTCATCATAGTACCCATAAATGGGTGGGGGATCACTTCAATAAATGAAGATATTTGGATCACTGAATTTCATCTCATGGTAGCTGACATACATAATTTCTTATTGAATCCTTCAAAATCGTTTCAAAACATTTACTGTTTACAAAATGCGTGTACAATCCTAATATGAATCATTTTATAATCCTTAACCAATGGAAACCCACTGGTAATACATTTTATAACTCATAAAAGAGGTATCACATATCTCATGCCCATAATACACTATTATGGTGACCAATCATAGGCTATGATAATGGAATCTTCATGCTCAGATCACGAGCTACAATTTAAGGATATCAAAAACCATGATATCCCCTTTTTGTGCATTTCCAACTCCATTGTTCAAGGATGTTCCTTGTCTTTGATTATTTGGATTCTTTATTTTTCATTTCTTATAGATTGGGTTTGTATTTCATTATTTTCATATGTTTCCTATTCTCATGATTGTTATTTTATAAATTTTTTATATTTAAATATATATTTAAATTATAATATTGTTTTTTCATGGAGATGTGTGGATATTTTAGGTATATAGTACAAGTCATCACAAATGTTTGATATTACTTATTAGTTCTTATCTCCATCACATATACTATTAGAGGTAGATATAGATTTTACACTTGGCATAACATGACCATAGTGTTGTCGTAGTGGGTTAGATTTGGTCATGATTATGTTGCAGTGACATTGCTAATTCTAAGATTTTATTACCTTCTCTTTAGTGTGGTCATAGGAGGATGGAGTAGAGTTTTACTGTTTAGGGAAATCCCTATCAATTTTATCATCCTCCTCAGAAGTAGTTATCATAATTATAGTTGAATATATGATTGTTAGGACCACCAAGATAGGGTGGATATAGGAGAGAGAAACATAAAGGAGCCCCAGTTCCATATGGTATAAAAGATAAAAATAATTAAGGTAGAATATATTTTTTATGTTAACATGTGGAAAATTTATTATTGTTAACCTCAAGGAAGTAGAAGATAAAAAATTCAAGGCAACCAAGGTGGATCAAGGTTTATGATTTATTTTTGTACTCCTTTTTATTTTCTTTCTGATATTGCTTACTAACATTAATTTTTGACATCTAACCTAGATAAAGGGTTTGAAATTTTGATGAAAAAACATTAGAACCCACTATAGTTGAATAAAGTACATAGATTTTGGACAATGTTTTTTGAGGTGTGTCATGGTTGTAAACTAATTTTAAGATGAGATTTATTTTCATGGAACCTAGATTCAAAAATAATTTTGAATTTTATTAATATCATTAAAAACTGATAGGAAAACACAATATCTCCAAACACAATGAGGCCTAACATACTTTTGAAATGAAATATCAATTTATAAAAACTAAATATAGGGAATATGTAAAAATCCAACATAGATAAAAGTTTTAATAGTAGTATAAGATTGGAAAAATAATTAGTAGGGAGTTTGAAACCAAGTAACCTTCCCTATAAGCATGTTATAATAAAGTATCATCTACTTGTATAATATTGCAAGTTCAAATGGTATTCCTTAACGTGCTCTATGTGGATGGAATAGTTTTTTGAGAACCATTAATGAATATATATCTATATAAGAAGGAATGATTCCTCCAACCATGAACAATAATAATCAATATTTTAGTGTTTTCACCTCTACCAACAAAGTGTTTGTAGGTCCAATGTTTACATTAAAACTGACCACCATTAACCACTACTAACTCTAACAACACATTAGCATGATATGTTACCATTCAAAAGGGACCTGTATGTGTTGATATTGATATTTTGAGTCAGATAAATCCATTTCACCCCTATCCCTTGAACATATACAAGTTATAATGATGCACATTTATCACCTTCAAAACCAATTTGGTAGGCTTGATGAGAAGATATATTAGTAAAGAGATCCATATAGGTATATTTTTAGGAAACTCCTCATTCATTACACACCATAACACCCAAACTATTTTTATAAACAAAAAATATTCATAATAACCATGAAGATACATATTTAAAAACCACTCTACATATCATTAATAGATCCATACATTATTTTTTTATCCAAAATATATTATAAATATTCCCGTAGGTGTATATATCGACCACATAGTAATAAAATATTGGAATTTGATTCTTTTAAGAGGTAGGAATGACACTGTAAATTTGATTATATAACAATGCCTCTTCCATTAATGCATATATTTGTTGTAATATAATTCTATTAAATTTTTCATAGGAGGAAATATATCTTATTTAGAAGAAATACACTCTATATTAAAGACCATCAGTTAAACTTTTGGATTCATATACTTGCTATAACTGTGAATGGTGTAACATCATTCCACCAATGTCCATGAATTGGTTCATGGATTAGCAGTTTCTACTGAACCTTAGGTGTTCCACCACATATAGTAGAGGATTACAACTAGAATTGAATGTCTATGGTGGTATAGTGGGGAGACAATCACATATATCTATATCAATTATGGAGATAAAAAATCACATACACCAACCAAATAATATAATAATCATACATAAAGAAAAATTCCAACCATTATTGAAATAAATAATACTATAATTAATGAAATATATATTTGTACATGTGAAGCAGTCATACAATAAAACAAAAAAATGTATAAATACACATAATATGGTCTTGAGTCATTGATAAGTCCTAAATCTCATCAACCATCCTAACAACTGAGTCCTAGACCATTAAATAGAATATAAGGGTAATATAACCATATGCATAGCCTAATAAAATTCCAATTGAGAGCTTTATTCACCCTATATTTAATTTTCATGACCATATTAACTTAGGTCTATGTTAATCCTAGGACTATTGAGGACCACCAAGTCCACCTGGCGGATATGTTCACTAGAGTTTTAATGAGAAAAAAAATATTTTACTAATTTTTTTTCAAGAAACTTAGAATATTTTTTAATTACATATCCAATTTTTCATAGAAAGCACCAATACTATTTTACAAGTATTTTTTCCTTTTACATTCCATCATTTACAAATTCAATTCCATTACTTTAAAAATGGAACACCACCACCCCAAAAGGGAATTTCAAATCCAATTTTTAAAAATTAAATGAAAATCCTTCAATCCCAAATTCACCCATTTTCATACATCATTAACAAAAAAATTATAAGATTTTTTTTGGTTTTACCATTTTCATAACTAAATACCATAATACCCCACCATATCAAAAAATTATTCAATTTTTACCACTTAATCAGATCGAAAAAAGAATACAATTATTTTTCAATTCTCAATAATTGTGAACATTTATTTTTAATTCATTAGTATATAAAAATATTTTTCTTTCAAATATATTTTAGAAAGGTTTAAAATTTTATTGGAATCCTCCCAAAATGAGTCAAATTCCATGAATATGGTGTTCTACTTGGAATCATCTCCTTTAGGGGAATTATTTTGACAGTGAAAAGAAAACAACTAGGTGAATTCAGTTTGGCCTAATGTTTGATTGTGAGTGAGGGTGGCTAAATATGCTACCCAATAATTTATATCGGGTTACTATTGTAGTTCTTAATAGAAACCCCAAATTTTTCCCTCATCTATAACTAGGTACAAACATACTTTCTAATGGAATGTGTCTAGTCTGGGTTTCATACCCATGAAACATAGGGTCTTTCATTGGTCGATAGGATGGAAGGTCGGGCTCATCACACCCTATTGGAGGAAATTATTTCATACTCTGGGACTGTCATATATATTTCATATAAATTGATATATATATCCACAATCCTTATTTAAGATAGGTTACCCTAACAAAATTATTATAGGTCAATTATATTTTTATGAAAATAAAGTGGGATGTTGTTCATAAATCCATCTATACATATTCGTGTTTCTTCATCATTTTATCATTAATTAATTTCTACTTAAAAATTAAAGTCATATAACTGGGAACCTCTAAATTTTCTTTCACATATGGAGGTGGTTTATATATCAAGGACGTGATTGGATGATTACGAGGAATCTTACATATCCTTTTTTAATATAGGTATCAAAACCCAAATAGTTTGTTAAACCTATATAGTTTATTTTCACACAGAAAGGAAATATGTGCGGTCACTGAAGAATAAGAAATTTGATCTTGGGGGTCAATGAGACATCTTACATATCATGATTATAGTAGGAATTGGATTTACTATAGTTCATTCCAACCCTTGGGACTAGACCCAATGTAGATTACCTTATATGAGGGATTTTTATATCATTCTACCCATCATGGATTACAAACTTAGATTTCCCTCTCTAGTGGAGATTCAAGATTCTAGTGATATGTTTATTGTAGATCCCTAAGGACACATGACGTATGTTATATTTGAGAAAAAAGGGATATAAATTGATCAGTTTTATTGACTATGGATTTAATAATTAAGTAATGAGAAAAAAGAATTATTGTTTTAATATGGAGAAAAGTCCTTAGGAAGGAATCCTACATATCATAGTTTTATTGTGAATTAGAGTCAACTTAGATTAATATATTCTAAACTTATTGATGGATGGGGTAGAATGATCATCTCATTTGGATGGTTGGGTGTTGATGGGTGAGATTGTAGAGACATGGAAGGACTTACACTAAAGTGGGTTCCGATTACTGATCAGAACTTAAGAAGGAATCCAATATATCCCAATTATTTTTGAAATTAGTGTCATCATAGTTTGATTGGTTTGGGATTACACACTGATGTTGCCCTTAAATATGGGTCATATAATATTATACGAATAATCGGGGCTTACAAGTGGACAATTACATTGTCACTGTAGAGGATTATGATACACAAGATATGATCATTTAACCATCCTATCCCACATAAGATATTATTTTCTTTGAGTAACAAAGGATGAAATATTATTAAATTCATTTCTTATAAATTTAGTAATTATACATTGGGACATCCTTTTGGGGGATAATGTAGAGTTTGGGCCTCAGAGAGGTGTCTAATGTATCCTGGTTATAGGAGGAATTAAATTTCTCTTCTGGTGAATACACATTGACATTTCTTTTCTGGTTAGGGATTACAAACTAAGGATAAAAAAGGTTATCATGTGTTGGTATTACTGATTTACTTGGCATACTTGTCTTCATATCATGCATTTATTTTCCACTAAACAAGCCTTGATTATCTACATTGATACATCAGACTATATTTTCATGGAATGTACAAATATAATTTTAGGATCCAATATAACTTTTGGATGGACATCACATAATCTTACTGGAATGTAAGAACTCTATCACATGATCAAGGTTGTATTATCCAAATTACTTTGTGAGAGATTTCCATATTGTCAAAGAAGCCATCACATGAAAAATCATGGCCAGTCTAAGGGACATCGTGAGACCCGGCTGGCTAGTATTGGATCGTATGACCTCAGATGTCTTGTCTAGAATACATCACAGGAACTGGTAGGATAATCATAGAATCCATCACATGACCCCAACTAACATACTTAAGAGAGAATCATATGATCTAGTTGTCTTTCCAATGTGTTATCAACAAATATGGTTAAAACTAATGGAGGGAATCATGAGAGGTAATGATACATATTTTTGAGGTTGATGCCTGATTCTTGATGACATGTATGAGGGTCATCATAATACCTGATAGGTGTGCCGAGATGACATTGTAAGATTCAGTCAACATGCCTAGGTGCAATCATGAAATGTAGAAAAAATGTGATGGTTCAATCATATGAGTTAGGAAACATGTCTGAAGGACACCAAATGGTTCTGATGGAGAGAAAAAATTGATTTTCTAGATTAAGGTGGAAAGATAGGTCAGAACCATGTTACATGATTTTTCATGTCTAGAGGACTTCACCTGATCCAAATAGTATACTAAAAAAGTGTCGTGGGATCTAGGAGACATGTATTGGTGTTTTTTCATTTCATTGGTGGTTCACACAAAGCACACAAGCATTAGTGTATGTGTTCTTCACATAAGCCTCCCACGTTTAGTATTTTTTCTCGACTTTTATTTCAAATTCCACATATTTTTAAAATGTAATATTTTTTTATGTCTCACGATATTTAGTAGATATTAAGGATTTTATTCACATGAACTTCAATAATAAATCACATGATATATAAATGATTACATACTATTATTTATTCATTCCACATGATCACTTCTATTTTTCCTCCGATCTTACATTAAGGTAATATTTTTGGTCCTGAGGTCATCACCTCAATGAAATATGCTCTGGTGTTTGTGTGCACTGGTGTGAGTTTCCAAGGAAAGATCTATCTCCCTATTCTTAGATGAGTGAAAATTTCTCTTTCTAGGTAGGGTATTTTATATTCATCTTCAACATAGCTATGTACCTATTTGAATAATGAATATATCAAAAATTTCAGCTGGAATTGGTTTCATGCACTTCTTGAGTTCCCAACGTAAATCAATCCTAGGGTGTAGCATGATTTTCAATGACAATTGGGTCATAACATTAGTGACACCTCTATTATATTGTTTCAAACAAATTAGGTATTTTTGAATAATCCATACATATTGAGGGAATTTAATATTTTCATATCTCCATGTTAAATGGCATTAATGAGTCTAGGGCACCTATCAAAAGGCCTTCATAGGATCTGAAATGACATGTATATATAATTTTATGAGATAAGGATGGATTTCTCAATGGAGTTCTTGAAATAAATATGTATTGTCGTTGGTTCTTGGAATAACATGTTGCAGTCAATCTTGGTATGTCGTGTGAGTTTTAGGATCATGAAAAACTCCAACTTCTTCCCTTTTTATTTCATTAGTTTATATTAAAATATTTAGGGTTATTATGAGGTTGTATGAGTGTTGTTGAATAAAATCAATCTACCTCTTGGTGAAGCATCATGTGACCAATGGATGGTCCATAGAAGAAGTGCAATAATTTATTGGAAAACTCCATTTTATTGGCCTTAGAAAGCCGACAGAGGAGTGCGAGGTCATCCACACATGTCTAATGAACTTCGTGTAACAAGGATGTCGATCCAACATGATTTATTGAGATGAAAAGAACATGTTTCCTTGTACTTGTGATGTCTTATAGATTTCCATTTGCACATTTCATGCAGTTTATAACCGCAAGAACCTCCATCATTATCCATTTTATTTCCTGTGTTTATTTTACAAGGGAATTAGTTTTTGTGTGTTTTCTATAGTTTTTTCAAAGACAATAACTCTCTCCATTGGTGATTCATTTTTTTAGTTTTTTGAAAATATGAGGATGAATCCATTTGGATGTGTTCATCCCATTTATAATTTTTTTTGATGTGTTTTTGAGGTGTTTTAAATTTTAAAGTTGATTAATTTGGTGTAGTTTTCCTAGCTACAAATTCATGGACATTTTTCATTTGAGGCGCCATCGCATGATCAGGATTTCCAGTAAAAGGGAATTAGTGGGATCTTCTATAGGATGAGTATTATTAAAGATCATCTGCATGACCATTAAAAGGTAATGTGATCATATTCATCCAATTAGTTTAAAAAATACATGTGATTATGAAAACCTTCTTCTTAAATTTATTTGTGTAAAAAATAACACCAATATTTAGGTATTTATTAATTAGTGACATTTTCGTTTCTCATTTGGCAGTTGTCAACAAATTCATCCCCTCATGTGTAACATCTGTGAAAACAAGGGCTCAGTTCTATGGAATGTAATTTCCCACCATAGTCTTCAGTACTATTGGAAGTTGGTGTCTTAGGTAACGCTTAGTCATACAAGAGATGATTGGTATTTTTCAGGATTCCCTATACATTGGGGAGTGGAGTGGGATTCAGTCACTGGCCTCACATTTCTTCAAAGCTCTCTCACCCTACATCCATCACATTACCTCATTGTGAGACATTCAAGAAAGAATCTTCCATGAGAACTTACCGCAAGAGGTCCTTCACAAGAAAAATTTCCCCCAGAAAAAATTCAAATCAACCGTGATCATAACTTTGGTAATTTATTGAATAGTGGTTAGGGGGATGATTAGTTATCCTAAGGGATTCTCATAATCTGCTGGATCGATCACACATTCCTTCGATAATCATATGGCTTGAGTGACCATGTTAATGTCATGTTATCAAAATACCTTTAAGGGATCATCTAGTTTCACATTTCATTATGGTTTTATGTGTCCCATGTAGTCTTAATGATTTAGGTGGTTTGAGAATTATTTATTTGATTTTAGAATAAATATTTTGAATCATGAAATGCACATGATGATGACGGATTATCCCTTTCCCTTTACAAGATTTCATTTTACCTATTTGACATATTACACTTACATTTGTTCTGATGGCTTGCAAATATCATCTAACATAATTTTCTATATCTAATAAAATATCCATGATCACTATAAATAAATATTTTATCCCCCAATACCACATGAATTTTGATAATGAGTTTTTGAAATAGATTATTCTATTTTAACTTCAATACTATTATTTATCACACCAACTACATCTATACAAGTTCAACATGATAGAAGATGCTTTAATTCCTCCCTCAGATTTATATCTAGTGTCTTTATAGGTTTCAATTTATCTTGACTATATCTAGATTAAAATTACCAAGTATGGCTGACTGGTTACCGTTATATCCAAGGGGTTTTCTTTTATGTTGGAAAAATCAACATTGGATTCAGATAGCATTGATTTTTCTCATCAAAATATTGATCAGAGTTACACTATTATATTCATGTTTTATATGAAAATCCCATGTTGTTGATAGAGATAAGAATTGGATATCTTTCTTGGTGCTAATTTTGATGAGGAATTTTTAAGGAAATTATGGGTCTGAGAAATCTATTTATAGTTTTTTGACTAGTTATATAGTGTCCCTATTTATGAAGTTATACAATAATTTCTATTTATTATCTATCAATAGTTCGATATTAATCAAGAATTTATCTTCCATTGGTTTCTTAGAACCAACTCATTTTATATATCCTATGAGGAGGTGGGAATCAACCAATGGGATATCTACCCATTGGGTAGGATCCCCATTATTGGTGTGATGTACGATGAGAGCCTCACAATTGTAGATTTTTGGGTTGACCCTTTGTAGAACATAGACTATAAGAGGTAAATACAAACCATTGTGGGAGATACTATGATAAATAATCTGAATATATGCTAATTTATCTCTTTTAATTATTGTAACAACATTTTACTTTGTTTCACTGGGGTTAATCCAACTTCTATAACCCCCATTAGTTCCCATCCCAGCAATTTCATGATAGTATTGGATGGTATAGGTATATTTATAAAGATGGGGATCACACTTCATGGGGATATCAAGGGATTTTAGTGATCTAATTAAGCCGTAGGCCGAAAGGATTTATAGAAATGGTTCTGAATGGCTGGATTTTACAAGATGGGGAAAATTGTTTGGGAATATCATTATGTATGCTGGTAATGATGGCAGAACTAGTGGAAGGATGCCGCCTTAATACGGTGGTGCTAAATCTCACAATCCATTACTGAATCCTAGTCCACATTCATCAATGGTGAATCCCCTATAAGATCAGTGTCCCTTTGAATGTTTTATATGGTCTGATAGTGGAGCCTTTCCATTTCTACGAATACAATAATTCCTCAAGGATCCCAAATACCATATCTCGCCCAAAATTATTGAATATTTTTTGGGGTTGGGGTAATGTCACTAAGTGATAATGAGTTTACATATGTTTTGATCTATTCAATTGCTTTCACTTCACCTCTAACACTCACAGGATGGGTCGATCATTGACATAGACAACTAATTTCTTGATGAAAGGCCATACAAGATCTCCCTTAGTGGTGAGGTTCCAGCTACAGGTATGGATGAGCATATCATCTATGATCCATATAAACAATATCAATTTTATTTTCAGGTTGGATGTAACCAAATGGTCTCTCCCCTCCCTTCATATAGAGTATGATGGAAGAGACACCCTAGGATAAACTTCCAATTTTTTATTATGTTGTAATGTGAAGAAACTACAACTTATTTCATTCTTCAGTCCAATGATCTGTCACCTTTTTTACTCATGAATATGCCTAGTCTTGGGTATAATTCTATAAATATGGTGTACTATACTAAATGGTTCTTCATCTAAAAAATAAATTTTCCTCACTGAAACCTATGTTTATGGAGATGATGGAGTTGATTCAATACTTGGATGAGACATAAAGAAATATCCCCCATCATGGAAATATCCATCCTAATAATGGGGGTGAATCTATTTAGGAAATCATCATTGTGAAATAAGAAATGGGTCATTCTTTTATTGAGAGGGGGTTAATGGATAACCATCTTATATTTTTTTCCAGTTTTACCATGTATTCCTCCTTATAGAATTCCCAATTGGTCAGTCATTTAATCTCAGGTAGGATGTAGTCTAATCTGGTATATTATTCATGCTTAAATTTTTTAAGACTCCTTTAGAAACATTTCATGAAAAATGGGAACACCTTCATCTGTTATTCGAAGATTGGGGGTAAATGGTTTTGATTTATAAGCACTATATAAAATTACAATTCACATTATCTTGAATTAGAATGATTCTCCAACTAATTACACTAGTTTATGTGATCACGATGATGAGGCTCCCATTTCTGGATAGATTAAGGAGGCATTTGAGTCATTAGAGTGGATTCGTTAGTTCATACATAAATTTCAATCTGATATGAATTTCTGGAACATGAATATAAAGATATATGAATTAATAATAGCTCTAATAAGGTTTGAGATTTGAACATGATCATACTCATTGGAAACTACTTGAAATAGAGTCATGGAGCTAACTTCTTTAGATGAGAGTATGTGGAACGGGAGAAATGTAGAAGTGGAAGGGTGAACACTACATCAAGGTCAAATTGAAACTTCTCAAAGAAATATTTCTGAATTGGATAGTTCAGTAGATCAATAATTACTACTATTTGATTCACTCTTTTATGAGATTTATGGAGAGACTCTGAAATGTGAATTTTTTTATTACACACAATCAGAGAATTAATTTTTCAAAACATTAATTTTTTCTTTCATGTTTTCTTTAATTGATTATGTGAATAAATTTTAGCTGTTATGATGTCATATGAACCACCTTTGATACCCATCCTATAAGGCCCCAGCCTTAAACCTTACTTAATATTGAATTAAATGAATAATTCACATTGAGGATCTTTTCAGGTTTAGAGTTTTAGAGAATTAGAACATAACTATTACATCTTAAAAGATTACAAAGTAGACACTTCTACTAAGTCTCCATAAAATAAAAACTCTTAAAAAGAAAGATGTCTAGATTCCATGTTTTAGATAGCATGAAATTCCCTTCATCCCATCCTTGACCTTATTCCACTTTAAGTCCTGTGAAAAACATTTCGAAAAACTTGGGGTGAGCATAAAAAGCTCAGTAAGGGATACAAAAAGAATGAAAACTGTTAGTTTTTCAAACATCAAGTAAACCATGTATACTATATCAAAGTAATACCTTCACCTTCATGAAGTAGTAAAAAAAATCTTCACTGAATAAAGTATCATTACTTACCTTTTTGTAACCAAAGGATTACCATAAAACCCATATAAAAAACACATAGAATATATAAAGGTTACTTGGGACATAAACATACTTAAGTGGAATAACCATACGGTCGACTTCCACACATATCACTTAATGGAATAGCCATACGGCCAATTTCTATACATACTTAATGGAATAGCCATACGGTCGACTTCCATACCCAATGCATTGGAGGTTGAAACGTAACCACCCGTCCTGGTATTCACAGCACCACCCGTCATATGGTTTATAACGTAACCACCCGTTAAAATGTCCAAGTACCAGTATAAAATCATAAAACATAAAACCAATATAAAGGAATGATAACATTTCCACATTTCAATCACAATATATCATAAATATATTGACATAATAGAATCCTTTTTCAAAACCATTTTCAATACCAAAATACATAAAAGCGTATATGGTATTTATTTTATTTTAAAAACATTACGGCTTATTGAGGAAGCCAAAGATCAAATAATACTCGCGGTCGCGGAAAAGGTCATTGTCACCGCGTACGTTAAAAAAAACATTCGTTTTTGTCGTTTAGTAAAACGCTTCTTATAAAAAGATTCCTTTTGTATAAAAGTAAAAGTCAAAGGAGTTTATACACCGTATAAAAGAAAGTTGTGTATAAAACGAAATATGCCTCAATGAAAGGAGATTGAGACGAAGTCCCTTACAAAAATCATTTTTTTTAAATAAAATAGATCTATTATGTGTATTCACTATAATTACACATACATAATGTAAAAATACAATATAGGACATAATAATATCATGACATAATTTGAAAGTAGGAGATTAACCCAATGAATGGAAATTGGGTTAAGAAGATCCCTTACCTTGGGTCCGACTTGACTCGATAGTTCTTTAACGTCCTGAATAATAAACTTGAGTTAATTTATACTTGATTAAGAACCTTTTTTAAAGTTCATTATTCTTTTTATATCACTTATTGCCATGTTATAAACATTATTTAACCATTTAAGTTAATAATGTTTGTTTTGTCAATATTTGGTTCTTAAGTCGAAAGTTGACTTCTTACAATTTCATGTTGTTCATGTGGTAAAAAGTTCTTTATATCCAGAATGAAATTCCCGATTTGGATATAATATTTATCATATATATCCAGCATATACATGTATTTATAATATTACATAATCATTTAGAGGTAAGAAATGAAATGCACCGTTCATGGAGACGGTAAGTCGTACGTACGCATGAACGCTACTTTCATTTCTTTGTCATATTAGTGGAATTAAAACTAAATGAGAGGTATGTATATTTTAATTCCAGAATTATATTCATAATTTATATATATCATTAATTATATATATACATTATATACATGTAATTTTAATAGTACATTACATTTGGGGATAAGAAATTAAATGCACCGTTCATGGAGACGGTAAGCCGTACGTACGCATGAACGCTACTTTCATTTCTATGTCATACTTTAATGGAAAGAAAAAGTAATGATATAGAGGTATATTATAATTCTAGTATAACATAATATATAATAACTTTAAATCCATCCTTTACACGTCCCACATATGGCATTAACGAATCACATCACTTTGAAGGGGCGGTAGTCCGCACTTCCTTAAATGAAGATATCGTGTTTACCCATAATGGAAACCATAAAGGTATGCCAAAAATGAAAAATACAGAAGCTTAAAGAAAACATAAACATATTATATATCATATATAAAAATAGTGACATCATAATGGCCACCCTTGAAGGTGTTAAATTAGTATTGAACAATCATCGTTTCGGGAGGCAGAATTTCGCCATCCACGGAAACCGTATGTTCTTTAACCATTTGATGTAGTTGTGTGAGAGTGTAGCTCAAATAAATATTATAACAACATCCTAGTATATTTAAGATACTGGTGTTGTTACAAAAGAAGGAAATAAAAAGAGTTTAGAGGGTTGGAGAAGCAAAATAAAACAAATGAACAAGAGAGAATGAATTACCTTTAAAAGTGTAACTCCTTTGTATTTGAGCCTAAAGACTTCCTTTGAAAGGATTCTGCCCAAAGGGAATCCTCTAGGATGAGAAGAGAGATGTGGAGAGAGTAATTGGGCAGGGGTTGGCCGAGCCAAAGGCTTGAGAAGTGTGTGAAATGAGGTAGAGGTGGGGGCCTTTTAAAAGAGGAGAGGAGGGGCACTTTTGGAAAGTAAAGAAATATTACTTTATTTGAAAATGTTTTTCGGTTTCAAAAGGACCCACATTGAAATAATTCGTGGATAAGGTGATAAGGGTTTGAAATCCACTCATCCAATTGGTTTTGGCCATGTTTAGGTTTTAGATTTTTCATTATCTTTACATTTTATTTAAATCGTCAAATAATGATGTCATCGCTGCATAATTATTATGTCGTATATAATTTAATTTATTTAATGTCTAAAAATTATAAAAAAACAACTATGATGTAGGAAATATTTTTAGCTTTCCAATGACTATTTATAATCAAAATTTGGACTTTTATAACCCCACTCAAAAATTATTTTAGTAAAACAATTTATGTTAGTGTCATTTTCACTTTAACATTAAATAAAAATATATTAATGTCATTTTCCAACTAAAGTGGCTCCATGGGGTCCCCAAGTTGGGCCATGGCTTGTCTTGGTCGGACATGACTCACCCAATAGTTGTAGGACAAGTTTCATAGTGTTTTCACATTCTTATAATACCATTTTACCTTAAACTACACTAATTACCTCTAATCGCGATTAATGAAAAAAAGTTACTATTCACCAAAAAATTATTATAATCTCATTGAACCACATTTTACTTATTAATGACAAACATGTATGTCAGATTTTCAAAATTAAATACACATTAGTGGTAAACTTTCATTTAACTGAAAAATCAGTTTGCTTGATTACCACTTAGTGGTTTCACTATTCATCAAAAATTGAAGTTTTTCAGAAAATTACCAAAAATTCACCCTAAGCTATATTTGATATTCCGAAATCAAAAATGAAGTCCATTTTACAAAATTCAAAACATATAAGTCAAATTAATTAATTTAATAATTAATTCCCGCTGTCAGGACAAATAGCGTGTTTTTGTGAAACAATAAGTATCAAAAGATTGATACCACTTTAAGTCCAATTTCAAAGTGAAATTGATTCCAATGACCACCATTGGATTAACTGGTAAAAATATTTTCTAATTTCATTTTAAAACCAATTAAAATAATAATCTAATCATATAAATAATTTAGATTAAAAAGAGGTTTTGAATTAAAATACAACATTTTACACTATTCATTAAAAAAATGAACTTTATCAGAAAGGTACCAAAAATTTACACAAAGTAAATTTTGATGTCCCGATTCTAAAGAAGAGTTATATTTGGTCCAAAATAAAGTATAAGAGTGATCAAAACTATATTTAATGACGGTTCACCATTAAA
Source organism: Viscum album (assembly GCA_963277665.1). NCBI lineage: Eukaryota > Viridiplantae > Streptophyta > Magnoliopsida > Santalales > Viscaceae > Viscum > Viscum album. The sequence goes on from CAUJRU010000037.1 coordinate 1,433,494, forward strand.
AGGTGATAAGTGAACCTTTAGTGAAAATTAGAGTATATATGCCCTAAAATTGAACTCTTTCCGTATTTTAAGCCTTTATCTTTTATTGGGTAAATGAATAAACATTTAAAAACATATCTAATCATATTTTAGTTATTTCTATCCATTCCCGCCAGTACAACGACTACTCGTTAACTAACATTTAAAATAATATTATTTTATTACTAGTGTGCTACGTAAGTTTCAAAGAAACTCATCGTTGTGTATCGAGTACGCTATCGAACATAGAAACCCCTTTAAAATAAAATAAATATTTAATTCGTAAATATTAATAAATATGAAAATTCTTTATTCTTTATTTACCTGGGATGTTACATCCTTCCCCCCTTTTGGGAATTGCGTCCTCGCAATTTTATTCACTTATCAAAATAAGTGGGGGTATTTATCCCTCATAGCATTTTCAGATTCCCACGTTGCCTCTTCAATAACATGGTTTTTCCAAAAAAACCTTACCTGATGAATCACCTTCTTCCGTAACACTCGCTCCCTGTGGTCAAGAATCTGTACCGGTTGTTCCTCATAAGATAGGTTCTCTTCCAACTGAACTACCTCTGGACTCAAACTAGGAGATGGATTTGGCATATACTTTCTCAACATCGAAACGTGAAAAACATTATGTACCTGAGATAAACTCGGAGGTAAAACCACTCGGTATACAACTGATCCAACTCTCTCCAGAATTTCATATGGTTCAACGAACCTTGGACTCAACTTTCCTTTCTTACCAAATCTCATCACACTTTTCCAAGGAGAAACCTTGAGAAAAACATGATCACCTACCTCGAAAGATAGATCCTTCCTCCGGTTATCCGCATAACTCTCCTGCCTGCTCTGAGCTGTTCTCATGTGCTTCTGAATCAACTGAACTTTTTCTGCCATCTCTTCTACCAATTCTGGTCCCATCAGCTTCCTTTCACCCACTTCATTCCAAAATGCTGGAGTTCGACACTGCTTCCCATATAATGCCTCAAATAGTGCCATCTGTATACTGGAATGAAAGCTGTTATTATAAGAAAATTCAACCAAAGAAAGATGTTAGTCCCAAATTCCCTAATAATCCATAGAACAAGCTCGTAGCATATCCTCCAATGTCTGGATTGTTCATTCTGACTGCCCATCTGATTGAGGATGAAAAGTTGTACTAAAATTTAATTCAGTACCCAACGACTTCTGAAGGCCTTTCCAAAAGTTAGATGTAAACCTGGGATCACGATCCGATACAATGGAGAGAGGAACTCCATGTAACCTGACTATCTCTTTAAGATACAAATGGGAAAGTTGATCAAGAGAGAAAATATCTCGTATAAAAAGGAAATGAGCAGATTTGGTCAAGCGATCAACAATAACCCAGATTGCATTATTACCTCGAGATGTCCTCGGTAATCCCACAACAAAGTCCATGGATATGTTTTCCCATTTCCACTCTGGAACTGGTAAAGGCTGAAGCATCCCTTTCGGTAACTGCTGCTCTGCTTTAACCTGTTGACATGTCAAACACTTCACAGTAAAATCAGCAATGTCTCTTTTCATTCCATCCCACCAGTAATACTCCCGCAGAACTCTGTACATCTTAGTACTGCCAGGATGAAAAAACAACTCATTCTTCAACTGTGAATCACAAGGCACACATAACCTCTTCCCAAACCTCATAACACAAACTTATCCAAGAACTCATGGAAAATTTTATTCATAAGGTCCATGAATACAGAAGGTGCATTGGTTAACCCAAAAGGCATAACTGAAAATTCCTAATGGCCATATCTAGTACAGAATGCAGTCTTCGGAACGTCTGCTTATTTTACTTTCAACTGATGGTACCCTGACCTCAAGTCAATCTTCGAAAAATACTGAGCTCCCTGGAGCTGATACCACTTCATTTGATGGCCCAACATCTGCTGAAGTTGTTGCAAAGGATTTCACCACCCCTTTCTGCTTGTAGTCTGGCTGCATTCCCCCAGTTGAGTTCTTCGTTGGACACTCGTTTGCATAATGACCCATTTCATTACACTTAAAACATCTTAACGTTGGCTTTTCATTGCCTGCTTGATCATCTTCCTTACAGTTACGAGCAATATGACCAGACTTACCACACCGAAAGCACTTAACAGACTTGGATAAACATTCTCCAGGATGCATTTTACCACACCTCTCACAGGATGGATATTTGGTTTTCTTATCTCCTTGCTTCTTTGATGAATTCTTCCCCTTTTCCTGCCAACTAGATCTCTTATTCTGTTGTTTGTCATAGAACACCTGATCATCGGCATACTCCATTTCCACCTTCTCCGTACATCGAACAAGTTTTTCATAACTTTTGAACTCACGAGAAGCTAAATCCCTTCGATATTTTGGATTTAATCCTGAGTAAAAATGATTGATTTTACTATCAAGATCTTGTATGAAGTTTGGAGCATACCTTGCCAATCGAGTGAACTTTTCTTCGTAAGTAGCCACTGAATCATCCTCCTGCCTCAATTCTAGGAACTTTTTTTCCATCCTAAGATGAACCACCTTAGGAAAATATTTCTCAAGAAACATACCTTTGAATTCATCCCAGTGAAGATCCTCAATCTCATCACTATCCCTTATATTTTTCACCATCGACCACCACTGATCAACTTCACCTTCAAAACGGTAAACAGCAAGACTAACCTTTTGATGTTCTGAACACCCCATGACATCAAAAATCTTCTCCGGTGCTTTAATCCACCCTTCAGCTTGCACAGGGTCAGATGATCCTCTGAATGATAGGGGATGTTGCCTCATGAAATGTTCCACCACTAACATGTTCCTCTGCGGTTGATCTGGCTGATCTCGTGCATGGATACCACCACCATTTATAGCCGGAGTCAATTGTCCATCACTGCAACAAACTGTTCAGTTCCGATTCCGACCATCTCAGGTTGCTGATTTGGAAGGTTATCTTCCTCCTGATGTCGTCCCAACATAGCTGCTTTGTTTCCTCTGTGGAAAACCATTCTGAACACAGAAATATCTTAGGCGAAGCAACATGGTAATCCGTAAATGCTATATCATTTCAATCATATTATAATTTAACACTTTTCTAACTCCTAAAGTTGTCTAAACTGACCTCTGATACCAACTATAAGGCCCCAGCCTTAAACCTTACTTAATATTGAATTAAATGAATAATTCACATTGAGGATCTTTTCAGGTTTAGAGTTTTAGAGAATTAGAACATAACTATTACATCTTAAAAGATTACAAAGTAGACACTTCTACTAAGTCTCCATAAAATAAAAACACTTAAAAAGAAAGATGTCTAGATTCCATGTTTTAGATAGCATGAAATTCCCTTGATCCCATCCTTGACCTTATTCCACTTTAAGTCCTGTGAAAAACATTTCGAAAAACTTGGGGTGAGCATAAAAAGCTCAGTAAGGGATACAAAAATAATGAAAACTGTTAGTTTTTCAAACATCAAGTAAACCATGTATACTATATCAAAGTAATACCTTCACCTTCATGAAGTAGTAAAAAAAATCTTCACTGAATAAAGTATCATTACATACCTTTTTGTAACCAAAGGATTACCATAAAACCCATATAAAAAACACATAGAATATATAAAGGTAACTTGGGACATAAACATACTTAATTGTAATAACCATACGGTCGACTTCCACACATATCACTTAATGGAATAGCCATACGGCCAATTTCCATACATAATTAATGGAATATCCATACGGCCGACTTCCATACCCAATGTATTGGAGGTTGTAACGTAACCACCCATCCTGGTATTCACGGCACTACCCGTCATATGGTTTATAACGTAACCACCCGTTAAAATGTCCAAGTACCAGTATAAAATCATAAAACATAAAACCAATATAAAGGAATGACAACATTTCCACATTTCAATCACAATATATCATAAATATATTGACATAATAGAATCCTTTTTCAAAACCATTTTCAATACCAAAATACATAAAAGCGTATATGGTATTTATTTTATTTTAAAAACATTACGGCTTGTTGAGGAAGCCAAAGATCAAATAATACTTGCGGCGGCGGAAAAGGTCGTTGTCACCGCGTACGTTAAAAAAAACATTCCTTTTTGTCTTTTAGTAAAACGCTTCGTAGAAAAAGATTCCTTTTGTATAAAAGTAAAAGTCAAAGGGGTTTATACACCGTATAAAAGAAAGTTGTGTATAAAACGAAATATGCCTCAATGAAAGGAGATTGAGACGAAGTCCCTTACAAAAATCATTTTTTTTAAATAAAATAGATCTATTATGTGTATTCACTATAATTACACATACATAAAGTACAAATACAAGATAGGACATAATAATATCATGACATAATTTGAAAGTAGGAGATTAACCCAAAGAATGGAAATTGGGTTAAGAAGTTCCCTTACCTTGGGTCCGACTTGACTCGATCGTTCTTTAACGTCCTGAATAATAAACTTGAGTAAATTTATACTTGATTAAGAACCTTTTTAAAGTTCATTATTCTTTTTATATCACTTATTTCCATGTTATAAACATTATTTAACCATTTAAGTTTATAATGTTTGTTTTGTCAATATTTGGTTCTTAAGTCGAAAGTTGACTTCTTACAATTACATGTTGTTCATGTGGTCAAAAGTTCTTTATATCCAGAATGAAATTCCCGATTTGGATATAATATGAATCATATATATCCAGCATAAAAATGTATTTATAATATTACATAATCATTTAGAGGTAAGAAATGAAATGCACCGTTCATGGAGACGGTAAGCCGTACGTACGCATGAACGCTACTTTCATTTCTTTGTCATATTAGTGGAATTAAAACTAAATGAGAGGTATGTATATTTTAATTCCAGAATTATATTCATCATTTAGATATATAATTAATTATATATATACATTATATACATGTAATTTTAATAGTACATTACATTTGGGGATAAGAAATGAAATGCACCGTTCATGGAGACGGTAAGCCGTACGTACGCATGAACGCTACTTTCATTTCTATGTCATACTTTAATGGAAAGAAAAAGTAATGATATAGAGTTATATTATAAATCCAGTATAACATCATATATAATAACTTTAAATCCATCCTTTACACGTCCCACATATGGCATTAACGAATCACATCACTTTGAGGGGGTGGTAGTCCGCACTTCCTTAAATGAAGATATCGTGTTTACCCATAATGGAAACCATAAAGGTATGCCAAAAATGAAAAATACAGAAGCTTAAAGAAAACATAAACATATTATATATCATATATAAAAATAGTGACATCATAATGGCCACCCTTGAAGGTGTTAAATGAGTATTGAACAATCATCATTTCGGGAGGCAGAATTTCGCCATCCACGGAAACCGTATGTTCTTTAACCATTTGATGTAGTTGTGTGAGAGTGTAGCTCAAATAAATATTATAACAACATCCTAGTATATTGAAGATACTGTTTTTGTTACAAAAGAAGTAAATAAAAAGAGTTTAGAGGGTTGGAGAAGCAAAATAAAACAAATGAAAAGAGAGAATGAATTACCTTTAAAAGTGTAACTCCTTTTGATTTGAGCCTAAAGGCTTCCTTTGAAAGGATTCTGCCCAAAGGGAATCCTCTAGGATGAGGAGAGGGATGTGGAGAGAGTAATTGGTCAGGGGTTGGCCGAGGAAAAGGCTTGAGAAGTGTGGGAAATGAGGTAGAGGTGGGGGCCTTTTATAAGAGGAGAGGAGGGGCACTTTTGGAAAGTAAAGAAATATTACTTTATTTGAAAATGTTTTTCGGTTTCAAAAGGTCCCACATTGAAATACTTCGTGGATAAGTTGATAAGGGTTTTAAATCCACTCATCCAATTGGTTTTGGCCATGTGTAGGTTTTAGATTTTTCATTATCTTTCCATTTTATTTAAATCTTCAAATAATGATGTCATCGCTGCATCATTATTATGTCATATATAATTTAATTTATTTAATGTCTAAAAATTATAAAAAAGATACTATGATGTAGGAAATCTTTTTAGATTTCCAATTACTATTTATAATCAAAATTTGGACTTGTATAACTGCACTCAAAAATTATTTTAGTAAAACAATTTATGTTAGTGTCATTTTCACTTTAACATTAAATAAAAATATATTAATGTCATTTTCCAAATAAAGTGGCTCCATGGGGTCCCCAAGTTGGCCCATGGATTGTCTTGGTCGGCCATGACTCACCCAATAGTTGTAGTACAAGTGTCATGGTGTTTTCACATTCTTATAATACCATTTTACCTTAAACTACACTAATTACCTCTAATCGCGATTAATGAAAAAAAGTTACTATTCACCAAAAAATTATTATAATCTCATTGAACCACATTTTACTTATTAATGACAACCATGTATGTCAGATTTTCAAAATTAAATACACATTAGTGGTAAACTTTCATTTAACTGAAAAATCAGTTTGCTTGATTACCACTTAGTGGTTTCACTATTCATCAAAAATTGAAGTTTTTCAGAAAATTACCAAAAATTCACCCTAAGCTATATTTGATATTAAGAAATCAAAAATGAAGTCCATTTTACAAAATTCAAAACATATAAGTCAAATTAATTAATTTAATAATTAATTCCCGCTGTCATGACAAATAGCGTGTTTTTGTGAAACAATAAGTATCAAAAGATTGATACCACTTTAAGTCCAATTTCAAAGTGAAATTAATTCCAATGACCACCATTGGATTAACTGGTAAAAATATTTTCTAATTTCACTTTAAAACCAATTAAAATAATAATCTAATCATATAAATAATTTTGATTAAAAAGAGGTTTTGAATTAAAATACAACATTTTACACTATTCATTAAAAAAATGAACTTTATCAGAAAGGTACCAAAAATTTACACAAAGTAAATTTTGATGTCCCGATTCTATAGAAGAGTTATATTTGGTCCAAAATAAAGTATAAGAGTGATCAAAACTATATTTAATGACGGTTCACCATTAAAAGGTGATAAGTGAACCTTTAGTGAAAATTAGAGTATATATGCCCTAAAATTGAACTCTTTCCGTATTTTAAGCCTTTATCTTTTATTGGGTAAATTTATAAACATTTAAAAACATATCTAATCATATTTTAGTTATTTCTATCCATTCCCGCCATTACAACGGCTACTCGTTAACTAACATTTAAAATAATATTATTTTATTACTAGTGTGCTATGTAAGTTTCAAAGAAACTCATCGTTGTGTATCGGGTACGCTATCGAACATAGAAACCCCTTTAAAATAAAATTAATATTTAATTCGTAAATATTAATAAATATGAAAATTCTTTATTCTTTATTTACCTGGGATGTTACACATCCTTTCCAAAATAGCAAGTAAACCTGAACGTCTAGATTATTTTATGTTATAATTTTAACAGATTATTCTCAACAAGTTCTCTTAAATGCCCACAAACATTAGATTCATTACAGATATGTTTGTTCCTATTTTCATAATATTACCTGTTACATAGAATGATAAATATAATATATACTTATAATGGATAGAGATCTTTATTTTTTCAAAGATGATCGGCTTATCAAGCATATCTTTATTTTTAAGATGCCATACGGTGGGCCTCACAAGCTTCACCATTTTTATAGACTAAATCACTAATGCATTTTATTTTAGGATCCTTTATCATGGAACTTTTATTGATTTAGTTTAGGGTATATTTTAACATACCATCTATAACTTTTGTTTTGGTTATTTTATCTCAGACCATATGTCGTTGTAGTTTCAGGTATCTTGGATGGGACGTTCTATCACTATAGTTTATGGTGTTTTAGGTCAGAAATTTTATCACTATAGTTTAGGGTCTTTTGGATCAGACCTTATATCACTCTAGTTTAGGGTATTTTATCTCATCTGTTTTATCATTGTAGTCTAGTGGCTTTTAGATCAGACCTTCCATCACTATAGTTTAGGGTCCTTTATCATATACCTTCTATCCCCGTAGCTTACAATATTTTATAATTCACCTTGTATTGTTGTAGTTTGGGGTATTTTAGATCAGACCTTCTATCAATATAGCTTAGGGCCATTTATCTCAAACCTTATATCAATATAGTTTATGGTATATTACCTTGTGACTTATAATAATGTAGTTTTGGGTATTATAGATTTGACATTTTGTCACAGTAGTTGAGGGTCTTTTAGCTCATATATTTTATCACTACTATTTTGGTTATTTTATATCTAAACTAATAGATGATCATGGAATATGGTGAAAACATTCTAGGAATGACCCAAAACACTATTGGTTATTGATTTATTATGTGGTTTTGATGAGTCTCACAGGTTTTAGAGGTCCTTTCTTACATGGATGTAATCTGTTTAGTTGGTAGGTTAAAGCCATCATGGATTGATATCATGATAAGGAAAACTTTTACCTACTTTTTTCCAAGGGATATGGAATATTTATGGAGGTAATTTTGGTTTGTGGAGAAAAACATGGGATTATTGGTTGACTAGGACTATTAGAGTATGAGTGATATAAGTCATAACCCAAAAGTTTGTGTCCATGAATATTGGATGTGGTATACATATCTGGGATTATCCATAACACTTTGAGGATCTAGGTTCCACTGCAGTGTTTCCAGGGCTAAAAAAGAATTGAATCTTCTTTCTTGTAATGATTAGATGCATTTAGTTGTAAATAAAAGAAATTGTTCGTCGATATTATGGAAAATAAAAGATGATATCCACTATTTTTCGAGTTCCATAGGATATTTTGAAGAATTAAACATCATGATATTATTTTTTGTTTAGTGGAAAGCTATCAGAAAAGTGTTTTGGCTCCCAAGGGTAGTTGATCTATTAATTATAATGTGCAGTCCCTATGCTACGTGGTTTCAAATCATGAGGTATGAGCCATCAAAGATTTATGAATTGTGTGTCATAATAAATTGTTGAGAAAGTGTATAAAATATTGTGATTTGAGGTTTAGGATATCAAATCCAGTCATAGAGGTTGGTAATGATATAGTAAATCCTGGTCCAAACAGCTTAGGTCCGGAGGATGATTTTGGAAAATTATACTGGGAATGTCCCAAAACACATTGTGGTGATGAGTTATACAGTTCTTATATTATGTCTCAAAAGGATCATAATTCCATTTTTGATGAGTGAAACATTTTTTTGACCGCCATAGCTGCATATTCATGTGTCGTAAGCTTACATGAATAGTCAAACAAAGGGTCCCTTGAATCACTGTATCATTTTCCAAGGTTCGTGGAAGGATTACAGTGATCTGAGAAAATCAAATAATGAAAGGATATTTGTGGATTATATAATATCCAATAAGGTTTTGAGCAGCAAAAAATTTGTGTCACAACATAGATAATATATTCTCACGGTGAGGAGATGTGAAAAATCATTACTCTAAATTTTTCATGAACTACGAGATCTAGTAATAATAGATTGGATTTCACAAAGCCTATATATTCTTTAATATGAGCTTTATTCCTTAATTATTTATGCACAAATTATTTCCCTAAACATTAATGACAAAGAGTTTAGTATGTGAAAACATTAATTTTTCTCAGTCCTCGCTTTGAGGAATTTAAAACTGATTTTTTTGTCTCCATCTGTAACAATTTAGTGTTTTGTTATTTGGATAACTATTGGCTAGAGTTTAAAGATGAAAAACATAAAACAATGTGTGGTTGTTTATGTTCATGAATAACATGGACCTAATATGATGGATGATTCATGAGATCCCAATTAGGATACCTAGGGTCAAGAGTGCTCCAACATTCTTCTGAGCAAGATATGAGAATATTGTAAATTGTGGATCCTGGTTCTCAAGTCATGAGTAATGATACTTGTCAATCATATCAAGAATGGACCAGAACACACTTAGGTTCAAAGGGATTCCTCAGTGAAGTCATATATTGCAAGTACCATATATCCATTTTTTGCAGAGTGACGAATTTGATTGATAAACATAGGAGAAAATGAAATATCCATAGACCTACAGTCGTAGTCAATCAAAGGAACCCTTGAATTTAGTTATCATTTTATACAAAGATTGAAATATTTGGGGATACCTGAGGTACTCGAGACATGAATTATTATTTATAGATTTAAGAAATTAAAAGATGGTGTTAATTCCTTGTACTCTGCATGATGAAGGAAAGTCTATCATGGTCCTCTAAAATGGGATGAAAAATTGGTGATGTTATACAAAATTTATCATCATTCAGTTGGGAATTATTTTTCTTCATTGATATTAACGTAATTTAGTAATGTTTTTTTCATGTATTTTTTCTTTAGGGTTATTGATGTTCTCACTAAATAGTTTTAACGTAAAGGGACAAGGATATTTTCATTGATTTATAACTTCATGCAGTAAGAATGTGGGAGACGGAATGAAAAATTGTGCATGATATATTATGTTCACAAAATAACTAAATCTAGGACTGGCCAACTCATAGGAAAAAAAATAATTTAAGACTCATCCCCAATGATGTTGGGGTTTATTTTTTCATTAGTTTTTGTATATGGCACTAGTATTGGATATTTGGGAATGACCATGACTCTTATGATAATAGGAATGAAGCCACACATATCACTTTAAATTTATAATAACTTCTAATGTCTATCCCATATGTAGAGGTGTTAATTAATTATATTGATTGTTACAACTAGCACCAAGATTGGTGATTTGGGTGGAATTTCATATCATGTGATGAAAAAAACTAAGAAACACATAGTTCGTGAGGGACCATGCAGTTCAACATCATATAGAATCGATTTTGGCATCCTAATATGAAAATAGTTATTGTTAATGGACATAATTATATGAATTTGGGTGTCACTATGTATCCTACGGTAATAGAAATCAAGCCATAATTATATCTTGAGGAAGGAAATTCCTATATGAGTCAGGCCTGTTTGAAGGGAGGGGAATTATTATGTTTGTAGTGACTAGACACATGATTGAATATTTGGGCATCACTACATATCCTATAATGTTAGGAATCAAGTCACACATTTTTCGTGAATGGTAGTTTGGTAGGTTATGAATGCCGAAAATAGTTTCCCCCTCGGGTGAGGTCCACAAGAATGTGCAATTTTATGTCATGAAAGGGAATTCAACCATGTAGTTTAACATCATGAGATGGAAATTCATGGTATTCCTTTTAAGGTTTTTCTTTCAAGACCACGATGAGCCTATTATATGTTTTTTATATCTTATTTGTGCGTGATTCCCTTAAATGCATTCCCATGATTACTTGGGCTAGGATATAGGTGAGAAACAAGAAATTGGAATGGTTCCTCCCACCATGCAGAGTTGATCAATGATAGGGAAGTGGAATTTTTCCTCATGTGGTTTCCAGACCAATATATATGATCTAATAATCCCTTTGTATCTAATAAAAATGAGAATCAATCCATACATCGTTCTAGAAAACCCTTGTAGTCTAAAATCTTATGGTAAGGATGTTGATCACCCAACGTGAATGAATACATGTGACATAGAACTATGTAGTTTTACATCATATGGTGAGGATTTTTTATGTTCATTTTACCATCATACGGTAATTACAAGGACCATTTTATGGCTTAATTTCTTTCTTATACGACTTGAGATACAATGCATTTTAAATTCTTGTTGACTAGACTTGGGAGGATGTGTAGGTAAGTTTTTTCTGGCTAGAATGAGAGACATAGTTCATTTTAAAGACATGTTGTAGGGATGACTCTATATAGTTTAAAATAATGTGGTTAGGATGATATGTCCTTAATAACATCCATGTGAACTATTTATTGAGAAATATTTCATTGGTGGGTGACATGAAAGGCTCCCCTTCCATTGGGGCCAACGGGTGGGTTTCATTATAGTAAACCTTATGTACAATGTAAGATCCTTTAGATTTGGGTTCTAATATTAGAGACTTCTTCTTTGGAATAATTGGGTTTCTAATACCCAACATAAATTCTCCATAGATAAATTAATGAAGGTGGTGTTTTTATTAAAGTATTGTGTGACATAATTTTGATGGACTTCAAGATTGTTGAGTTTATGAAACCATTTATCATTGATCCACTCCAATTCATCCATCCAGTTTTTCAATATATGATCATTTGAGAGATTCCCCCAAATGAATATTCATAGTGAGTGAATAAGTACATATTAATGAAACACTTCCTTATCCGTATACACTGATTAGTATGGTGTTTCTTGGGTAGTATCATGCGTGGTGGTACAATAAGCCCATAAATCATAGAAGATGTTGTATATCCTGGATATTTTATCGTTAATCACCATCTTATGGAGTATATTTTTCATAGTCTTTTTTAATACATCAATTTCAAAATTTTCCTCTTCATGATATTGAGATGAGTCATTGGAATTGATATTTTAATCCTAGAATAGTTACTTAAACTATGTGGAATAGGGGACTGTGTTGTTTTTTGTCAATATCATGTGAGCGACTTAGAACATGGTGACGATATGTTACTTTACAATTATGGTGATATTATTCATCTTTACTTATTTTAAGGGTATTGGATCATCAATTTTGGATATGAATTTATCAGTGGTAAGGGTATACTTGAACTACTCAGTTGTGGTTGGGGGATATAGACTTACAACTAACATTCCATAAATGGAAGATGACCTTGAATATTTAGTTGTATGTTGAAATTTCAGGGGTAGATGGATTAATTGTTTATGGATCTTGCATGCATGAAATTTGTTGGTGAATTCAACCTAGTCCTATATCATGTTTTCAGTAATAACCCATCCTTCTGATTTGGTGGTAGAGCCTGGTCCTTAACTGATGATCTGCATTGGAACATGGATGGGCTTCTTCCATGATGGTAAGAATCTCTCTCTCTTTAATCCATCTAAAGAGGATTTCAAAAAATCCACTTTTTATAGATATATTTTCTAATTTGGTTCTTCATGTAGGGTAAATTTTTCTTCTCGCAATCAAACATATTCCCTTTTTTCTAGGTTTATTGGGAGGTCCAGTTTCAGAAAAAAAAAATTATGGGCTCCATCCATATAGGGATATATATTGGTTTATCATGCTCTATGGAAGTGTAATCCTTATTAATTTATTCCACATCACATATGAAGATTTATGATACCATTCTTTGTAGTATGATATTAAAAATTTCTTCCTTCAAATTAGGACCATCCAAAATAATGGCTTTATTAACCAACATGTCAGCATAACTACTATGTGTTTAGGGAACATGATTAAATATGGGGTCATTAGGGAACTATTCCATTAATCCCCTAATGTAGCCAATGTGTGGGGTTATTTATTCATTTTTATTGCAATATTTACCATTTATGTATAATATCATTAGTTACGAATCCCATTTTATATTTAGGTAGTCAATTTGTAAACGTAGGGATAACACCAACCAAATGATAAGGGCATGGTCTTCTTCCTCGTTATTCATGATTCCCTCACATAGTGAGAAATAGAAAGGACAAACTATTTTATATGGATATATAAATACAGTCGTGAATCCAACTTAATTTAGTTTTTGGTTTTCCATCAATTTTTTATAGTATATAGGGATGTTCCATCAAAAACATCTTCCATGTACAGGGAGTATCATGGTCATTGAAGACCTCCTCATTTGGATGCTCGGTTCCACCGGTGTATTTTTTGGAGTAGGATGTGATGAGAGGTAATCAACCAGGTATTTCCCTTTAATTAATCTATATAATATGAAACTAATGTCATAATATTGTATAATGACTTCCCATTAGGCCAAGCTCCCATCTTACATAGGATGAAAAATGATGTACTTGAGTGGATCTATATGATAGACCACGTGGACTTGTGGTATTTCATGTAATACCTCAACTTTTTCAATATGGATATTAGTACAAGGTACCTCTTTTCGACATTATAGTATTAGGTATTGATACCTATCATTTTTTAGATTATGTAGTAGATTCTTTCCTCTCTCACCACATAATTTTTCTATGTGAGGAGGGAACCCAATGAGTTTTCCATAGTGTCCACATAAATGATGATTGGCCTATATTCCACCTGAGTCATTAGAAATGGTGGGTGTAGTAAATACTTAATATTTCAAGGGATCCTTGGAATTCATTGTTTCATTGATTGGTGATTCAATTCTTCATTATCCCAGTAAAAGGGAGATCTTTTATGGCCACATTGGCTATGAAATTATGAATATTTTTGAGGTTACCTTTAATAACTATCAGTTATTTGAGATATATGGTGGTGTAATTGCTAAAATATAACTTTTCTTCTCTAGATCGACCTTGATGTTGTGGATGCATACCACAAAGATAAGGAATATACCCAATGATTCCCCAAAAGATAATTTTAGTATATTTTTTATTAGACCATTATGTCATATTTGATCGAATATTGTTTGATGATAATTTAAGCGATCACATCGCTATCTGAATTTTAAAACCTGGTAATTGAAAATACATTTTTAATCATTTTCTAGAATGGATTAATGAGATAATTCATGGTGTGTTGATATGTTTCACCAATGTTCTTCAATACAAAGGGAATTAACTCATAGAAAAGAGCCCCTAGGACACCTTAACAAAAGTTCCTTGATCTAATTTACTGGTCATATTTATTTAATTTTACCATGAATACCATCCAAGAAGTAAAACCATTGGAATATAGAAGATTCGTCAATAAAGAGATCTATGATAGACAATGGGAAATCTTCCATTGTGTAGGGACAATTAAGGCCTATAAAGTCGATGGAGAACCTAATCTACCCATTTGTTTTTTTGATAGCGAAGATGTTTGAAATCCACATTGGGTATTTCAATTCTCAGAAAATTTTTATTTGATCATGTTTTCAACATCCACATCAACATTGGTAGTATGAAAGGGGTTCATCTTTTTGGCTGCTTTCTTGAAGCCTTAATACTCATCAGGTTGTATGTGATGGGGGGTAGTCACATCTATATTCAGTTAAAGAATTCATTTATAATTCCATTAGAACATATATCAGTTCATATTCAGAAATTAATTTCACATCACTTTCTCATTGAGGGGCATGGATGAACTAATCTGTGTAGGACATAAGACTTTTTAATGTCCCCAAAATGATCTATAAAAACTAATCAATAGAGATGGAGACACCATCCTCGAATACTGAGGGTGTTCCAAAGTCCATCTTCATATTATTCCACCTATTATTTTCTTGACATGCGTTTGAGACTATGTTGCAAACCTTGGGTATTTTCTATCATTACCAAGGTGATAGAGGCCATGAAAAGAGGCATCATCATACCCTTCTATTAAAGTCATTATAGAGAGATTCTAGACCTGATTTCTTTTCAAAATTTCACTAGGGGTAGAAGGGTATTAGAACTCTTGGAAAATGCCTATTACAGAAACCAAATTAATGGGGAGAATAATGTTTTTGTTGAGTATACTCTAGATATTTTTCAAGGTGGTCCCCAATTCCATAGGATTTGCAACATGTATATCATCTTCCTCTACTGGTTGTATTCCTCCATTATTGTAGTAACCTGATTCAACATATGTGGTATCAAAATACTCTAAGGGGGTACTATCACCTTGTATTATTACAACCATTCCAACAATGGAATATTTAAAAAACTGATATAATGTTTAAGGAACCTCCATGTGGCTATGGATCTATGGTCTTCCGATAATGACATTGTACGAGTTGTGTTGATGGATACCCATAAAATCGGTATGATTTTGGAGGTCCTGAAATAGAGTTTTGAGTTTTATATTCTTGAGAGGTCTTTATTCATGAATATCATACCCTTGAATGGTATCTTTATGGGATAAAAATATGATTCACTATATCCCTAACATCAAAGGGTTTGAATCCTAATGAGATTGACTTTAGATATATTATCAATTAGGGCCCTTCAGATGTAAGAATTATCAAGTATTCTTGAATCATATAGGGGTATTATGTGTCCTTATATGGCCTCTATCCTAATAATGTTATGTGAACGAGATAGAGACATGGATTTTGGCTGATATGGTATCCATTCGATAGACCTCAGGTGGAGAGAATTCCATCTCAAATTCCTATGGGTTTTGGAGGATGTTAATGAATTTTTATCTAAGATATTTTTAATGATGGATTACATCTAGGATTGAGAGATTGGCTTGGAAAACTATAAGAGTCATCGAAATATCATACTTTTGTGCCAGAGGTCAGCACTTCTTGATGTGGGTTTACTCATGGAAATGTGTCTTAGAAATCAAGTAATTTGATTTGGACATTCCAATATCTTGTACAGAGGTTATGGGAGCATATTCTTCTATTTGTATGAGTTTTTCTAACAATCCATGTTTCTTGGTATGATCAGATAATCGCACCACAACATGGTAGTCATTCTAGGAAGCTGGGTGAGGATGACCACAGGAGGGTTTGGGGACACCTCCATTCTTATTTTGGGCTTGTTAGAGGATATAAACATGGGTCTAGAAGTATATATATATTTATATGTCATATATGAGTATGTGACTGAAATATTTTGTTTGACCATGGATATACTATCCCATGCAACCTCGGTTCCTATGATTTTAGCCTATCATTTTTCGGCTATGTGCAGACAACTCATATTTTGAGGCATATTCAATATCGAAGAAGGTCTTTATGCAGTGTATCACATTGTAAGAACAATGTATGAAATATCCATGCAATGAGGGTTATGTTTTTTAGGTTACGTTCCATGATTCAGATGATGTAGGGAAGAAATAGGTAACATTAAGAGCTTGCAATGGAGTAGAATACACTTTATATTCTATTTAATCATACTTCCAATGGTCTCACCCAATTATATGATCTATATTTGATGTTACCTTCTTTAGGTGATAGAGCTATTACGGGCCAACACATCTATGCTCTTAGGGTGGCATGTAATCATTCAATGATTTTTTAGTCATCTAATTGATTATTTTTTGTTCATACATTTCTAAAACATTAATCCAACAACCCACTTCTTAAATATAGTAAATAGTTATGAAATCCAACTTCTCTAAGGAGTTATCGTAAAACACCCTTCATGAATTGTCCATGCCTTGAAGAAAATATTTGAAGATTAATATTACTTTATATTTTGAAGAACCTTCTATAGAAAGGTAGGTAGTAGAGATGGTCGATGATGCTAACCTTGTTAGGTTCCTTGAGCTGCAAAAGCATTAGAATTTCATTTACATGGATGTAATGAAATAACTGAGGAATTTTTCATTTGGGAAAGAAATATAAATTATTCATTTGTTCCTAAAACCGAAGAATCCTTGATTTCTATGTGCTTTTGGTTGAGCCAAATTATGTGCTTATCCCTAGTCAATAAGAGGATTATGGAATTTCATGACCTACCCTGTTTGGTGGATTGGAACTGCTACTAGCTTGAGAGTCACAACTGCAGTTTCTATATTACATAGCCTTTGTCCCTATTCTGAGGGAATGGGTTTATATTTGGATACAATTTTCTGAATGGCATCCTCCAAATATTTTTACGTTCTAGAAAACTCATGAAACCCTCATAGATAATTAATTATCATAAAAGTTGTCTATAACTCATTCTAGAGACATTCAACATAGGGTTATAGTAGTTTATCCAATGAGATATGGATAGTGAGTGAGTAGGATAAACATTTCCATTTGGATATGAAGTCATAATCACTCTCATTTTAATGTTTTTTATAGTTTTTTAGGTAAATGAATGTTTATTTCTATTAATTGAGATGAAATAATAATGTAAATTTTGGAAAATGTTTTAAAATCCTAAAACAAATCCAAGTGGTAGACTACCATACCAAAAATGGATGTCCCTATCAGATTCTGTATGGAAAATCTCATCATTGTTGCCTCTTTTCAATCTTAAGTCCCCATCATTGACCCAAATAATGATACAAAATTTGTTAGATTTTTTTCAGTGTCGCCTACTTAGTCAGTAGTGAAAAAGGATGGATTTATAAAATTTGGTTTGGAAAAAGTTTCATATACCAATTTGGGATAAAAATTCTTTTTAGTATTTACAGGTTCACATCGCCCTTCCATGGCTTCCATTCGTGTATCCAGGAATTCGATGCCATTATGCATCATTTGGGGTACTACTATCTGATCCACCTCCCATCTATATAGATTTAGTGAGTTTTGATGAGGTGGAACTTACTTAATATACATTTGATTCATGATTCAACCTTATAATGAATGATCTCCCATGTTTGGGAGAGGGATTCACCATAAGGGAGGGAATTTCTGATCATTTTCATCTTCCCCATTTTTGTAGATAGTATGGATGGATCAAGAGCTAGTATAAAAATTAGATTTCACTCTTTCTGGATGATTAAATATTTCTTGATGAATGAGTGGAGGAATATTTGCCTCATCCTCAAGAATATACCTAATAAGAATAATTTCCATGATTTTCTCCTGACTGAGTTTTATGAGATTTTATATTTCATTATCATATTTTAAAAACTATTCCTCTATAAAATGTACATCAATTATTCTAGGTGGTGATTGGTATTTAGCCACACCATTACCCATTTCTTTTTTAGTGACCCACTATATAGGTGGAAAAATGTTATTTTGAGGTTTGAGGTTTTGGATCCTAGTCTTATACTAGGTGCATACAGCCTTCGTTGGTGCATCCATATAACCCACCTCTCAGGGATGGTTTTCTATGCTGCAACACTATACATTTTAATCTTGATCAAAAATAATTATCATGTTGAAATTGATGAAATTAATATAGTAATATTATAAAATGGTGGTTTTCACATTACTTTCGACTAAATAAGACGATTCTACAATTCCTTCGTAAGGCTTTTATGAACCCATAACATTATTATGTATTTATGACACGTGAATCTAGTGGGATATGATCACGTTTCATATATGATTCACTTATCATATAATATGAGTAATTATATGGAGGTAGTTTTTGATAATGATTGATGAATGTTCGTCATGTAGCAAAGGTTTTTTTTATGGTAGGAGGAACAGATGGGATGAAGACCGTCGATTTTGACCACCAAATATAGAGAAGAATGATTCTATCTATAATTATGTTAATGAGAATTCCCCCAAAACTATGTAAAGAGGGTTATTTAGGGCCATAACTGAAACTGATGGTCCCTGTCATTGATGATCCAGTGATTACATCTAGTGATTTGATGACTCTCAGGGAAAAAATTGAGATATAAATGCCTTTAACCAAACAGAATAGGGTCGACCAGAAACTATTTTTGACTTCCCCAAGACCCTCTCAAGGGAAATTGAACATGGTGATCATTATTGAGATATAAATTTCCCCATCATGGTGGGTGTGGTTTTATTTTCAAATGATGAGGATATTTTTGTAATCCACATAGGAATTAATGATCCAAGGGGTGGAGGCGGTGGAAGATATTCACCCAAACCAGAGGGTTTATTTTTCTCTTGTATGTATACTATGGGATATACTAATATGGAACATTTTATGAGGCACATCTATGATATTTTTAGTGTTTGGGGTGATTACAACCAATAATTGGAATCAATATTTATGAGAAGCTTTCTGGTTGATCATAACATCATCTTCTGTGAGTTGAATGAATTATCATTTGATTGAGAGGATTATTTTAAATTCATATTGGATATCTTATCCATGATTTCAGGATTTCAAGACATTATTTATTTATAATAATTCTACTATAGTGATTAACAAGATCGCATGTTACTCGGTTCAGGGATTGTTCTGGAGGCTATTAAAATACAAAATGTAATATCGAAAGGGTTCTACAAATATGGGGACATAGTGAAGTAAAATGATCAATATTTCTCCCATCATATGATACATATTTCTAGAGATAAATGGTATATCGGTTGATGTTGGGTTGTTGTGATGTGATAAAAAAAACTACGCATGCGTTTTTTATTCTCCTCTACTCCTGGGTTCTTAGACATGGAAAATGGAATCCATACTCAGATAGAAATTTAAGTGTATTGATGAGATATATGTGATAATCATATCTTGAATATGGGAGATTTCTATCTTTTATTAAATGATGACTATCCCACATATTCCATCACAGATAAGTCATGTGTTCCTTTTTTAGATCATTTGGGACCTCATAGTCAGATGTAGCGGAAGGCCAGAACATTGTGGGGAGGTTGTTACTAGATAACTTTCATTATATGTCAATGTCTGCCTCCACGTCATCAAAATTACATTCCTCCATTAGAGTAGACCACATATTAATGTTCTTGGGGTTTATTACTAACTAGAGGGGAGTGAAATTGGATGTTGATGGGGATCTATATGTTGTTGAACCGAGTGTTTTAAGAACATCTCTATATCAAGGTGTCTATGTTTTAGAACCATCTATATAGGGAGAAGTGTGGGAAAGGGGTGCATTTCATTGTCCATTGGAGATATCACCATGTAAAGGTTGACCATTGGGTATGTCAATAGTAGAGTCCCTGCGATCCATATGACCACTACCATTAAAAAGACTATCAAGGTAACGATCATCTTATTATTTTCTTGACTGTTTGAAAGACCCTTGGGGTATTGAGAATGTGTTTTAAACAACCATAAAGACATTGGAATTGAGATGATTATATATACGGGTCATGATCTATGTAATTCTAGGAATATTTTAACCTACATTTTTGAATTTTACATTGATATAACCTTGTTTTTAATGGTTTTAGACTTGTTTATAACCATATGGTGTTGTGAGAGTATGAGAGTAACAGTGAAAAGATACAAGAATATTACAATTATATTTATCATTATTAACTAGATAATGAGCCTATTCTAAGGAATGATCCATTATCAATTAGAAAACCATGGTTAGAATGGTAGTATGAGCCTGATCTTGATCCTTTAGAATACATGGATGGCCTTCTATGGTAGGGATATAGGCTTCCTTTGAGGTAAGTTCCATTCTTACATGGCGATCTACAGTTCGAGAAAGAATATGATCCTTTTTTGAATATAAATACCCCAAAGAATATGTCAAAGCACCAATTGAATGAGAGAAGTAATTTTAGACTCCATTATATTTCCTCGGAAAGATTATGGTCTAGTCATTTGATATAGGGAGTAAAATATTTACCTGACTTTTGTGATATTCTGAAATATTCCATGAAGATTAACTAATATGAATATAAGACTATCCTAAGGAAAGTAAACATATCACATGGTTTTCCCTGGTCATAAATGGTATATGATCATGATTTTGGTCTTTTTAAGTATGTCGATTGACTTTTTTTATAGGAATATGATCTTGTACCACTAAATGTGCACCTATCACTAGGTGATTCATGACCAAATGAGGGATATGATCCCAATATTAAGCCTTTGAAATATTCTTCTATACAATTTTGATAGGAATATTGATCTATCATGAGTCATGTTCTACTCTCACCTAGTGAGCCTCAGTTGGATCGATAATATGATATCAGTCCAATGACTCATCATTTCCTGGAATATGATTATATTCCTCTTTGATGGGAGAAAGAATGTGCAATTTATCCATAGAAACAAAATGTTCATAATGATCTGTGTGTTGAGTTTAACTAACTATGGGGATATTAATATGAACCTATCCCTATATATATACCAGTTTCGTAATATGAGAGTGGAGTTCTTCAACTGTTTCTAAGATTTAATGGAATTTTTGAAAAGTGTGTGCAGGGATATGAGCCAAAAAGTTTATATCTCTACATTACACTGGAATACATATTTTATTTATGTGAGAATATGATCCCCCTTATAACCTCCATAACCCTCCATAATATTCAAATGGGCTTCATTCATGGGGTTTGGGATATGTGCCTCCCCCATGTTCACCATAGGAATATGCCGACAAACATGTTTTTAGTGAGCAAGGATATGATCCTGCTCACTTGTTACCATTGGAATATGCTCAGACCCTTCATCATCAAGATCAGGGATATAATCCCAATGACAATTATCTGGATCCTTCATCCCCATATGTGTCTTCCTTGATTCCCTTGTATGGTAAATAGAGTTTTAAGTGTGTCACAAGGTACCCTCAGAGGGTGACGGATGGGTACCAATGGGATGGTGCAAGTGATGGTGTTTGATAGGATCCCTCCTTAGTAACCCCTGAATTAGAATAGAAATATATTTTACTTATTGGTGCACCATTATTAGAGACTATAGGTGGCTATTTTCATCCTATAGAGATAATATTCAAAATTATTTGGTTATGGTGAAGAGGGATACCAAAATTTCAGCAACATTCTCTAAAAAATTTAGACTCTTCGGCTTTAGTCCATGGAGACCCTCATGGTAATCATCATGTATCGGGACTTAACCACATTGGTGGTTCTCCCAAACCACTGTGTTCGCTACCTAACATTGATTTTGTTTGGTAAGTGAGATAATTTAGTGACCCATGAGGGTTGTAGTTTTATGTGACTTACTAGAATAGTCATTGGATGAATTCAATATCATATATTATGATTCTGTTGAAGAGATTAGAATCTATAGCCATGAAGACAATAAAGAACAAGGTCACCGATTACTGAAGCATCACATGTATAATGTGATCCATCATAAGTTCTTGGTTAACACAGTTTTACTTTTATTCCCAATCTGGCCATTCTGAACATGTGGACATATCCAAGTGAAGATAGTCTTATTTCATGGGAACCATGATTAAAAAGGATCGGTGGTAGGTTTTATTGATGGCTAATCATATTTTTTTGTTATTTCAACAATATGGATCAAAATCTGATTAATCGACCATTCTTCCATTTGAGAGATTCACTTCAAGTTCACTAACATTTTCTACATATAGTTTTCATAAAAATGTCATAATGGATAAAAATATTTTCTTGTTTGAGAGATTAACATTAGGTTCACTATTTTTATTTCGAAGGAGAAGAGACAACTTCTATATGCGTTCGCTTTAGTCTGTCTGTTGACTCTGAGTGGGGGGGGGTTAAATGTGCAGAAAAATCATTTACACAAGGTTACCATTAATTATACTAATAGAAAAATCAAATAGTTCCAAAATCCATAACTATGGCCATACATGCATTCCAATGGCTAGTGACTATTTGGGGTTTCAAACCCAATTACACAAAAGGAATCCCATTTTTTTACAGGATGGTAGGACTGGCTCATCGCACCCTATTGGGGAGACTGGTTGCATACTCCCATAATGACTTACATATTTAATATATGTTCATTAATATATTTTTAATTAGGGAATGTGACTAGTTATTCAAAAAAAATTATTATAGCTTATATAACTATTTATGTAATGAAAGGGGGATCTTGTTGGTGAATCTGTTTGTATGTATCCAAGGGTATTCATCAATTTCTAAATATTAAATTTATACTTATATGATGTATCCTTATAACCATTACGTTCATAATTTTTTGACATATAGGGAGGTGAATAATATTCATTGAAAATTATTGATCCATTTTGAGGAATCCAACATATACTATTTATTCGAAGAATCAAATCCCATGTAGTTGGCTAAACCTGTGTAGTTTAATATCATGTTGATGTTACATGTATGTGGGAACTAAGATATATGATATTTGAGCACTATCATTGATGATACTTCTTATGTATCAAGGTTATTACAAGAATTATACTGTAACGCCCCGACCCCAGCTACCCAGAGCCGGTGCATTACTTCGTAACATTGGCATGATCACAAAAGATCAAGTCTCGAAAGACCGATTAGTTTAGTAGCCTTGGAAACACTAGATACATTCATAAGTCTTTCATTACATCAAAAAGTGAAAAACTACAATAACAAAGTCTCCATAGTCCACACTCATATCCTCTTCCGACTATCCCTGCAGGTCATTCATAAAATACTTCTTCACATCCTGGAAAATATTAAAACATTGAAAGGGGTGAGCTCAGATGCTCAGTAAGGATAACAATAATGCGGAAGCTTTCATAAATAAACATTAACATTTAAGGCAATGTATAACTAAAACAAAAGCCTTTTAAACTTGAACTTCAACATAATATGGCAAAAGTAAAATGAGATAATGCCATTTACTTCTTCACATGGATATTCTACTGGTCGAATAATCACATGCAATATCAATAACCACTTTCATAATGATGGAATGCATAATGCCAGACTATCATAACCACGTAGTCAAGGCCTCGTGCCAAGACCACAAATAAGATTTTGTCAAGGCCTCGTGCCAAGACACTAGTTTGTCTCATGAGACCTGCCGATGCATCGAGGAGCTATAGCGGGCTCCACCCGTCACTTATTAAGTCCAATGCATTCCTCATATGAATAGGTTTAAACATATCATAAACCATAACATAATTGTATCACATAAAACATGCATAAAGGAAACATAACATTTCCACATTTCAATCACAAGATATCAATACAGCACATTGATATAATAAAAACGCTTTCAAAACCATTTTCAATACCAAAATAAAAGAAAGTTAAAACTTTGTATTTATTTTTCATTAAAAAAAAGATGGCTTATAGAGGAAGCCGAAACTCAAATAATGGTCACGGCGGCGGAGAAGTTGTTTTCGCCGCATAAGTACGGAAAGAAAAACATCCCCTTTTTGTCGTTTAGTAAAACGCTTCGTATAAAAAAGATTCCTTTTGAATAAACGTAAAAGTCAAAGGGGTTTATACACCGTATAAAAGAAATTTGTGTATAAAACAAAATATGCCTCAATGAAAGGAGATTGAGACGAAGTCCTTAAAAAGATCATTTTTAAAATAAAATAGATATATTATGTGTATTCAATATAGGTACACATAAAGAAAGTAAAAATACAAAATAGGACATAATAACATCATGACATAATTTGAAAGTAGGAGATTAACCCAAAGAATGGAAGTTGGGTTAAGAAGTTCCCTTACCTTGTGTCCGACTTGACTCAACCGTTCTTTAACCTCCTGAATAATAAACTAGAGTTAATATCTACCTTATTAAGAACCATTTTCAATTTCATTATCCTTTTTATATCACTTATTACAATGATATGAACATTATGTAATTATTTAAGTTAATAACGGTCGTTTTGTCGATCTTTGGTACTTGAGTCAACAATAAGCTTCTTATAATTACAAGTTGTTTATGTGGTGAAATATCCATTATATCCAGAATTATATTAATGATTTAGATGTCATATATATCTTATATATCCAGTATATACATTCATTTATAATATTACGTAACATTTAGAGGTAAGAAATGAAATGCACCGTTCATGGAGACGGTAAGCCGTACGTACGCAAGAACGCTACTTTCATTTCAATTTCATATTTAATGGAACTAAATAATAATGATATAAATGTATAATATAATTCCAGTATAATATAGTGTATAATACCATTTACTCCATCCTTTATACATCCCACATATGGCATTAACGATTCAAATCACTTTGAGGGGGCGGTAGTCCGCACTTCCTAAAATGAAATTATCGCGTTTTACCCATAATGGAAATCATAAAGTATGCCATAAATGAGAAATACAGAAGCATAAGTAAAACAAAAACATATTATATATCATATATAAATATAGTGACATCTTAATGGCCACCTTTGAAGGTGTTATATGAGTGTTGAACAATCATCGTTTCGTGAGGCAGAAATTCGCCATCCACAGAAACCGTATGTTCTTTAACCATTAGATGTAGGTGTGTGTAAGTGTAGCTCGAATCCTTCTTATAACAACATCCTAGTATATTGAGGATACTGGTGTTGTTACAAAAGAAATGAATAAAAAGAGTTTAGGGGGTTGGAGAAGAAAAATAAAACAAAACAACATTAGAGAAGACATTACCTCAAAATCGGGTAACTCTTTTTGATTTGAGCCAAAGGCTTCCTTGGGAAGAGTTATGCCCAAAGTAAGGCTTCTAGGAGTAATAGGGGGAAGTTGGGAGAGTATTTGGGCAGAGGTTGGCCGAGCCAAATGGCTTGAAAGTGTAAATGTGGTGGGAGAGGTGGGGGCCTTTTATAAGTGGAGAGGAGGGGCACTTTTGGAAAGATTGAAATGTTACATTATTTCACAATGCTTTTCGGATTCTAAAGGTCCCACACTTATATAATTCGAGGCTAAGGTGATAAGGTTTCTAAATCTCCTCATCCAATAGGCTTTGGACAAGTGTAAGCCTTGGATTTTGCATTATCTTCTCATTTTATTTAAATCGTTAAATAATGAGGTCATCACTACCTCATCATGATGTCATAAATAATTTAATTTATTTAATGTCTAAAAATTATAAAAAAAAAATACTATGATGTAGGAAATCTTTTTAGCTTTCTAATGAATATTTATAATCAAAATTTGGACTTGTGTAACCCCACTTAAAAACTATTTTAGTAAAATAACTCATGTTTGTGTCAATTTAATTTTAACATTAAATAAATATATATTAATGTCATTTTCCAACTAAAGTGGCTCCATGGGGTCCCCAAGTTGACCCATGGGTTGTCTTGGTCGGACATGACTTATCCAATAGGAGTAGTACAAGTGTCAAGCTCATATCATATTAATAAAACATTGTTTTTACCTTAAACTACACTAATTACCTCTAATCGCGATTAAGAACTTAAAAGTTACTATTCACCAAAAATTATTTTGATCTCATTGAACCACATTTTACTTCTTAATGACAACCATGTATGTCGGATTTTTGAAAATCAAATCACAGAAGTGGTAATATTTCATTTAAACGAAAAATCAGTTATTTAACTACCACTTAGTGGTTTCACTATTCATCAAAAATTGAAGTTTTTCAGAACAAGGCCAAAATTTCACCCTAAGCTATAATTGATATTCCGAATTCAAAAATGATGTCTATTTTACAAAATTCCAAACATATAAGTTGCATTAATTAATTTTATAATTAATTCCCGCTGTTACAACAAATAGCGTGTTTTTAAGAAACAATTTATATCAAAAGTTTGGCAATTGTTTATGTCCAATTTCAATGTTAAATTAATTCTAATGACCACAATTGGATAAAATGGTAAAAATATTTTCTAATTATACCTTAAAACCACTAAATAGTATAATTTATCTGTATAAATTATTTTGATTAAAAAAGTTGTTTTTATGTATTTTTCACTATTCATAAAAAATTAGAAGTTCTCAGAAAAATACCAAAAATTCAACATAGGCTAATTTCGATATTACGAATACAAAAATGAAGTCCATTTTGAAATATAAAATTTCTATAATTTTAAAAAGTGGTTATTACTATTCATAACGGCTATTTTGATTAGTTGCGGTGTGTTAGAACTCGAACTTGCGTACAATGCAAGCTATTGCATTATTGAATGAGAAGCGTATCGTGGAAGCTCGGGGTGTTACATTCTCCCCTCCTTCAATAAATTGCGTCCTCGCAATTTGAAATTTTTCTTTGATAATAAAAGGCTGAAAATAGAAAATACCTTTGTGGAAAACCCACATCGGAAATAAGGTTAATAAATATATAACATTAAAAGAAAGCAGGATAAGTACAAAGGTCACCCGATATAGCCCATTCTAGGATTCTATGAAAATATGGATATGGAGGAGAAACAAACCATCAAGGTCTGATGGAGAGTTATAGAAAACAGGATTAGGAGAATGTTTAACCACAAGAAAATCACAAACTTGTGATTGGTTAAACGGTCATTGAATCCCCAGTTGGAAAAGTTAACCGACAACATTTTTGTTTTAAGTTACCTTTTATAATGTTGAGGAATTTATTTATGAGATTTACTAAGAACGTAGGGGAATATACATACTTGTTATGTATACTTTCATTCGTTAATAAATTTTTACCACAAACCCAACTTTTACTCCAAATGGTAACGGAACTCAAAAATATTCTATTTATCCTAATTGTATAAGGTTCCAAATGTTAACACATACCATTTAGATTAGTAAAACGATTTTGTAATAACCAGGGACTTCCTGTAGGCTAGTGGTAGGAAATAAAGGCTTGTCGCACTATGGTTGTGGGTTCGATTCCTGCAGCTATGTCCGACGCGACGGGTTATTCCCCACCCTGCAGGTTGTCCTTTTTCTAAAAATATAGTATTATAGTATTCCAGAAATAATCTTCAGAAAAGTTTTAACCTTAAACAATACTATTCAAAGTTCAACTTAATCCATCCCAACATTTATAGTTATCCAAAATACCTCTGTCCAAACTTTCTCTAAAAGGTCTCTTAATTCCAAAATCAATTGTAACATCAGATTCCCCAAACAAAGAAAAGTTTCTCTTATTGTCACATACTAAAAATATGATTACCTTAATCATATTAAAACCTTACTGAAACCAACAAGTACTGCAGTACAATCCTTATATAGATCACATTATTCTAATAACCAGAATATAATCCATGAGTCTGAAAGCATCAATACATTAGTTATTCTACTTCAACTGTAGTAATAGCATAAGATTGTCCTTGATCCCTTGGCCTTTTCTGAGGTAAGATTCCTTGACGCTTAGGACATTCATTTGCGTAATGACCCATTTCTCTACAATTGTAGCATTCAACTTTGACAGCCTCTTTCTTTCCCTTGCAATCACGTGCCTGGTGACCTTTTTCTCCACATTTATAACAGACTCCCATTCCTTTTAGGCAAGTACCAGGGTGATTCTTCCCACAATTATCACATAATGGAAAATCCTTCTTTCCCTTTTTCCATTTATCTGTCTCTTGTTCCACCGTTCTCTTCTTCTCTTGCTTTACTTTGTTGTCATAAGACTTAGAGAATTCCTTTTCTGTCTTGATAGCACATGAGACTATATCTTCGTATGATGAGAAGGATTGTGATACTAAAGCTCGACGGAGAAATGGTTTTAACCCATCAAAGAAACGATCAATCTTACTCCTTGGGTTACGTATATAATCGGCAGCATGCCTCGCTAACCTTGTAAAGTTAGCCTCATACTTTGCGACATTCTCATCCTCCTTCTGCCTCAGACTCAGAAATTGCCTTTCCATATCTGCTCGATGGTCACGAGGAAAGTATTTTTCTAAGAAAAGCTCTTTGAACTCCCTCCATTCCATATTCGATACGTCATCATCTTCCTTTGTGTTTTGAATCAGCGACCACCACTGATCGGCATCTCCAGTGAGGCGGTAAACTGCCATGACAACCTTCTCCCTTTCACTACTCCCCAAGGCATGGAATATTTTCTCTAAGGAATTTATCCATTGCTCAGCTACTATAGGATTTGTACTCCCATTAAAGGTTGGTGGTTGTTGCCTCATGAAACGATCTAGCATTGATCCTCCACGTTGCGGATCAGGGTGCTCCATACGAGTAAGGTTGTTATTCATAACCTGCGTGAGTTGTCCCAGTATGGTAATAAGTTGATCAGCACCAGTTGTCTCTCCAGGTCCACAATAATTATCTTGAGCAGGAGGGCAATCCCTACACGGAGTTCGTGCATTGATACAGTTTCCATTCCTTCTACTAGGCGCCATTTCTAAACAATGGCATAAACCAGATTAGTTTATGAATCAAAATACATAATTCCATACTTGTATAATACTTAACATAAATTGAACTATTTATGGATATAATCCATAATCATAAAAAGGTTTTATTTGAGAAAGTATATACTCATAACCGTTCATAGTGGTTTGTAAAGAAAATGAGAATTATCTTAAGCATATCCCCCGGGAGTGTCGTAACCAAGAGTGCAGCAAGGCCCGTTGTCGTGCACCAGTTCCCGTTCGAGTCTAGCTCAAAGCGGTGTTTTCGGGTTTTACCCCTAGGTACATCTGTGCCAGAGCCGCCTCTACCAGCTCGTATCCAGACAGGGATGTATTGCTCGGAAAACTCATAACATCTCTATAATACCAAAATTCTAGGTAGTTATTCTATACTAATCCTCAAAGTCTATCTTTGGGCTATGTGCTCTAATCAGAGTTTATCTAAATCTAGCTTCCAAGGTTAGTACTAAACTGCCTCTGATACCAACTGTAACGCCCCGACCCCAGCTACCCAGAGCCGGTGCATTACTTCGTAACATTGGCATGATCACAAAAGATCAAGTCTCGAAAGACCGATTAGTTTAGTAGCCTTGGAAACACTAGATACATTCATAAGTCTTTCATTACATCAAAAAGTGAAAAACTACAATAACAAAGTCTCCATAGTCCACACTCATATCCTCTTCCGACTATCCCTGCAGGTCATTCATAAAATACTTCTTCACATCCTGGAAAATATTAAAACATTGAAAGGGGTGAGCTCAGATGCTCAGTAAGGATAACAATAATGCGGAAGCTTTCATAAATAAACATTAACATTTAAGGCAATGTATAACTAAAACAAAAGCCTTTTAAACTTGAACTTCAACATAATATGGCAAAAGTAAAATGAGATAATGCCATTTACTTCTTCACATGGATATTCTACTGGTCGAATAATCACATGCAATATCAATAACCACTTTCATAATGATGGAATGCATAATGCCAGACTATCATAACCACGTAGTCAAGGCCTCGTGCCAAGACCACAAATAAGATTTTGTCAAGGCCTCGTGCCAAGACACTAGTTTGTCTCATGAGACCTGCCGATGCATCGAGGAGCTATAGCGGGCTCCACCCGTCACTTATTAAGTCCAATGCATTCCTCATATGAATAGGTTTAAACATATCATAAACCATAACATAATTGTATCACATAAAACATGCATAAAGGAAACATAACATTTCCACATTTCAATCACAAGATATCAATACAGCACATTGATATAATAAAAACTCTTTCAAAACCATTTTCAATACCAAAATAAAAGAAAGTTAAAACTTTGTATTTATTTTTCATTAAAAAAAAGATGGCTTATAGAGGAAGCCGAAACTCAAATAATGGTCACGGCGGCGGAGAAGTTGTTTTCGCCGCATAAGTACGGAAAGAAAAACATCCCCTTTTTGTCGTTTAGTAAAACGCTTCGTATAAAAAAGATTCCTTTTGAATAAACGTAAAAGTCAAAGGGGTTTATACACCGTATAAAAGAAATTTGTGTATAAAACAAAATATGCCTCAATGAAAGGAGATTGAGACGAAGTCCTTAAAAAGATCATTTTTAAAATAAAATAGATATATTATGTGTATTCAATATAGGTACACATAAAGAAAGTAAAAATACAAAATAGGACATAATAACATCATGACATAATTTGAAAGTAGGAGATTAACCCAAAGAATGGAAGTTGGGTTAAGAAGTTCCCTTACCTTGTGTCCGACTTCACTCAACCGTTCTTTAACCTCCTGAATAATAAACTAGAGTTAATATCTACCTTATTAAGAACCATTTTCAATTTCATTATCCTTTTTATATCACTTATTACAATGATATGAACATTATGTAATTATTTAAGTTAATAACGGTCGTTTTGTCGATCTTTGGTACTTGAGTCAACAATAAGCTTCTTATAATTACAAGTTGTTTATGTGGTGAAATATCCATTATATCCAGAATTATATTAATGATTTAGATGTCATATATATCTTATATATCCAGTATATACATTCATTTATAATATTACGTAACATTTAGAGGTAAGAAATGAAATGCACCGTTCATGGAGACGGTAAGCCGTACGTACGCAAGAACGCTACTTTCATTTCAATTTCATATTTAATGGAACTAAATAATAATGATATAAATGTATAATATAATTCCAGTATAATATAGTGTATAATACCATTTACTCCATCCTTTATACATCCCACATATGGCATTAACGATTCAAATCACTTTGAGGGGGCGGTAGTCCGCACTTCCTAAAATGAAATTATCGCGTTTTACCCATAATGGAAATCATAAAGTATGCCATAAATGAGAAATACAGAAGCATAAGTAAAACAAAAACATATTATATATCATATATAAATATAGTGACATCTTAATGGCCACCTTTGAAGGTGTTATATGAGTGTTGAACAATCATCGTTTCGTGAGGCAGAAATTCGCCATCCACAGAAACCGTATGTTCTTTAACCATTAGATGTAGGTGTGTGTAAGTGTAGCTCGAATCCTTCTTATAACAACATCCTAGTATATTGAGGATACTGGTGTTGTTACAAAAGAAATTAATAAAAAGAGTTTAGGGGGTTGGAGAAGAAAAATAAAACAAAACAACATTAGAGAAGACATTACCTCAAAATCGGGTAACTCTTTTTGATTTGAGCCAAAGGCTTCCTTGGGAAGCGTTATGCCCAAAGTAAGGCTTCTAGGAGTAAGAGGGGGAAGTTGGGAGAGTATTTGGGCAGAGGTTGGCCGAGCCAAATGGCTTGAAAGTGTAAATGTGGTGGGAGAGGTGGGGGCCTTTTATAAGTGGAGAGGAGGGGCACTTTTGGAAAGATTGAAATGTTACATTGTTTCACAATGCTTTTCGGATTCTAAAGGTCCCACACTTATATAATTCGAGGCTAAGGTGATAAGGTTTCGAAATCTCCTCATCCAATAGGCTTTGGACAAGTGTAAGCCTTGGATTTTGCATTATCTTCTCATTTTATTTAAATCGTTAAATAATGAGGTCATCACTACCTCATCATGATGTCATAAATAATTTAATTTATTTAATGTCTAAAAATTATAAAAAAAAAATACTATGATGTAGGAAATCTTTTTAGCTTTCTAATGAATATTTATAATCAAAATTTGGACTTGTGTAACCCCACTTAAAAACTATTTTAGTAAAATAACTCATGTTTGTGTCAATTTAATTTTAACATTAAATAAATATATATTAATGTCATTTTCCAACTAAAGTGGCTCCATGGGGTCCCCAAGTTGACCCATGGGTTGTCTTGGTCGGACATGACTTATCCAATAGGAGTAGGACAAGTGTCAAGCTCATATCATATTAATAAAACATTGTTTTTACCTTAAACTACACTAATTACCTCTAATCGCGATTAAGAACTTAAAAGTTACTATTCACCAAAAATTATTTTGATCTCATTGAACCACATTTTACTTCTTAATGACAACCATGTATGTCGGATTTTTGAAAATCAAATCACAGAAGTGGTAATATTTCATTTAAACGAAAAATCAGTTATTTAACTACCACTTAGTGGTTTCACTATTCATCAAAAATTGAAGTTTTTCAGAACAAGGCCAAAATTTCACCCTAAGCTATAATTGATATTCCGAATTCAAAAATGATGTCTATTTTACAAAATTCCAAACATATAAGTTGCATTAATTAATTTTATAATTAATTCCCGCTGTTACAACAAATAGCGTGTTTTTAAGAAACAATTTATATCAAAAGTTTGGCAATTGTTTATGTCCAATTTCAATGTTAAATTAATTCTAATGACCACCATTGGATAAAATGGTAAAAATATTTTCTAATTATATCTTAAAACCACTAAATAGTATAATTTATCTGTATAAATTATTTTGATTAAAAAAGTTGTTTTTATGTATTTTTCACTATTCATAAAAAATTAGAAGTTCTCAGAAAAATACCAAAAATTCAACATAGGCTAATTTCGATATTACGAATACAAAAATGAAGTCCATTTTGAAATATAAAATTTCTATAATTTTAAAAAGTGGTTATTACTATTCATAACGGCTATTTTGATTAGTTGCGGTGTGTTAGAACTCGAACTTGCGTACAATGCAAGCTATTGCATTATTGAATGAGAAGCGTATCGTGGAAGCTCGGGGTGTTACATATACTAACTATTGTTATTTCATTCCCTTGGGACTGTCTGAAATGTGGATTCCCTAATGTGATGGTTTTTATATCATGCCACTCATTGAGGTGTTCATAGTAATATTTCCAAAGGTGATGAAGATTCATTATCCAAATTATATGTTCATTATGACTCTCTATGCCCACATGATCTGTTCTTGGGTTGAGAAACAAGGGAAAGAAAGTTATCATACTCATTGTATATTGATGTGGGACTTATGTACTAATAGAACCCTTATTTGTTTTATTTTGGATCTTGGGAATTAAAAAGTTTCCTACATACCTTGGTTATAGTAGGAATCATTGTGATCACAATTGAATGTCTTCTTAATCTGTTGATGGATGTGGTAGTATAACCTTCCCATGGCGATGGCTGCGTCTCGAAGGTTGAAAGCTCAGAGACATGGTCTGACATACACTTAGGTGGGTGCCCATTTGAGCTCATGACATAGGATGGCATCCCACATATCCTGATTATTGTAGGAATTACAACCATCATTGATTTACTGTTTAGGAAATACACACTGACTCTACCCTTATATTTAACACATATTGTATTATTCCAATGATAGACGTTTACACGTTGAGATTTCCCTTATTGTTGTAAATTCATATGATTCAAATTAAATGTTCATTACAACCCCCTACTACTACATGGTCTACTCAAGGTGTGAGAAACTAGGGATAAAAAATAATCAATTTCATTATTTACAGATTTGAGACTCATGCACTGGGACAAACCTTTGGAATATTATCTATATCTTGGTCCTCAAACACTACTACAAAAATAGGTATTTGCGACGGGGTCCCGTCGCAAATGACCCGTTGCTGAAAACGGTGTCGCAATAACATTTTTTTGCGACGGGCCCGTCGTTAAAGCCCTTTTCTGCGACGGGGAGAATCCTCGTCGCAACTAGTACTCCGTATATTTGTAAAATACTATTTGTGACGGGCCCCGTTGTAAAAACTATTTTTAAAAAAATATAAATAATAATAATACTATTTGCGACGGGAATAGTATCCCGTCGCAAATACTATAAAAAAATAAAAAAATAAATTGTTAATAAATTATTTTAATTAATATAATAATAATCCAATTATAATTCAAAAATAAAAAATAATAAAATATTAATAAATGATTTTAATTAATATAATAATATAATTATAATTCACAAATAGAACTAATAAATTATTTTAATTAATATAATAATAATAGATTTATAATTCAAAAATAAAAAATAATAGAATATTAATAAATATTTTATAATGAGTCAGAAAATACGAATAGAAAAAAAATCATATTTTGATTTCACAAATTTTATAACATAAATACAAACTCTAATCTGAAGGAGGGGGGAGGGGGGATCTGCAGATGGTGGTGGAGGAAACTCCATCCCTAAAGCATGAGTGAGTCGGCACATGTACTCCATCTGCTCCTGATGCTGCTGCTGCCACCGACTCGTTTGCTCCTCGTACAGCTGCTGCTGGCGTCGACGCTCCTCCTCATGCTGCTGACGCAGCTGCTCCTGCTCCTGTCAGAGACTCTCTATCAGTGTAGTCTGAGATCGCAACTGATCCTCATACTGTGTAGCAGAAGAAGATGCACGAGCTCCTCTCGAGCTGGACGCCGACATCGCAGCACTACCATAATAATCTCTGTGAGTGAGTCGAGAGCTGATACCAACTACCCGGCCCTTCTCGAAGGCATACTGGGTGGCCTGCATCCATGCCGGCTCATCAAACTGACGGCCAGTGGTCTGATCTGATGACTCGGCCTGACTCTCAGGCCGGGCCTGTGACGCTGCGGCCTCATATGACTCCTGTAGTTGCAATTTAAAAATAAAATTGTGAATATATTATATACAGTTAATTTTTAAACTTGAAAACAAATAATACTAACCACGATGTGATGCTGACGATCACCTCTGAGCTCCCCAGTAGCAGGATCACTATACATCCTCCGATATACGTCGTACTCCGAAATATTGGGGTTCTCGACAGCCTATAAGAATAAAAAATAAAATGTTAATATTTATAGTTATATAAAATATTTATAAATAATGTACGTACCAGATGCTGTCTATGAGTACTGAAAGAACGACTCCCAGCTCGATGAGTCACCTCCTGTCTCCCCCGATTCTGCCTCCCCACCGATGATCTCCTCTGAAAGGCACCACTCAACCAGTGCGCACATAATCCATCCCATACATGGGATGAAATGTACTCTGGTCGGTGTGCTCTACAGGACTCGTCAAAATCTGACACTCCTGCTTTCTTCATCACAGATTTTCTTAAATTGTGCAAAAACTGACGAAGGCGATCATGCATGGCCACCTCCCATGCCTCGTGGATGGCGTCACGCATGGTATCCTTGATCAGCTACCATAAACCCTACAAATAAATCAAAATATCAAGTTAGAAATGAAATAATTTTCAAAATAAAAATTATTTATTTACATACGTACCAACCAATGGCCGAACATGGCCTACTGCACATCAATGGGAATCTGCTCCCATGTAGTCCACGGCTGAGAGAAAGAGTTGCGCAAAATAGCGATGCCCTGTCCGACTTCTATATGCAAAAAACTGTAAAAATAATAAACATTTATTATGTGAATAGATTAATGAAATCTTAGTCAAATCAACAGGTTATCACACCGGTTATCACACCTCTGTGTGCGTGGATCAAACCCAAGACGTGGACGTCGCTCGGGGACGGGGTCAGGAATCATCAATCGTGCAAGACTGCGCCCCCTCCGCATACTCCCTGGAGCGCCTGCAGGCTGAGGGTCATCTGACAGCAACTCATCCGCATCGAAAGTCAGGTCAGCATCCGCCAACTCACGAAATGTGGAGTCATCCATCTAAAATAGAAAATGTTAATGTTGTTAGCAAATAATTCATAATTACTAATATATATACATATATACATATTATGATTGTATATAAATACCATGGAATTCTATCAGTGTTCATCTTCATCATCATCTTCATATATGTCAATGTCATCTCCATATTCCTCCTCAACATCATCGATATCCATTCGAGTTACATTTGATTCATCTCTTACCATTTCAAATTCATATGTGACATCATTAACATCATCGTCATCACCTACTCTTAAATGTGGGGTGTCGTCATCGATACTCATGTCTCTTTGCAAAAAAGATTGATTTTGAGTACTTTCTTGAAAAACTTCAATTCTTTGCACATCAGTGAAAGCACATTCACTTTGACTAAACTGATTGTCTCGAATTTTGATTTTTATTACAATCCACCAATCAGTCAAGTCTCTTGATGTAACACAGTACTTTGCGTAATAAACATGATGTGCCTGTTGAGCCAATAATAATTGTTCAATTACTACGAGAACACTTTTACATTTAATATCGATGATTCCATGAGTCGGATGAACACACACGCCTCTCTCTGTATCCAACCACCGACATTTGAACATGGTTATGTAATGTTGTCCAAGATAACAGAGTTCAATGATTTCATCAAGTATGCCATAAAAGTCAACTTCATTTTCCCGATGATGAGATCCTCTCAAGCTAACTCCACTGTTCATTGTTTTTTTCGATTCCCCATATGCATGTGTGTGGAATCGAAATCCATTCACCACATATGCATTATAAGTTTTAACAAGTTTGGAAGGTGGGTTACTCAATACACATAGTCGTTTGTC
The DNA here is from genome assembly GCA_963277665.1 of Viscum album. Taxonomy (NCBI): domain Eukaryota; kingdom Viridiplantae; phylum Streptophyta; class Magnoliopsida; order Santalales; family Viscaceae; genus Viscum; species Viscum album. Next base: position 1,470,922 of record CAUJRU010000037.1, read on the forward strand.
AATTTTATAAGCATGTCGAGACACCTAAAAATTTGGGAAATAATTATCAATATAGTAAACTATACATTGAATGAGTCGCTAAAAGATAATGAATTTATGTTACCTGTTTTTGAAACCACTGAGAGAAATTTTTCAGTCGACGTTCTTCGAGAGCAGCTGCTGTAATTTGTGGAATTTGTTTCTTGATATGATTATCATACAACCTATTAAAACAAAAGTTATTTACTGTAACATAAATGATAGAATAAGTGATATAAACACTTACAGTACAACTGATGTCATCTCTTCACAGTTGAGCAGAACATACGTATGAGCTCTATGATGTTCATCATCTGAAAGCCAGCGTTTATAAACTCCACCAAAACCAAGCTATGACTGGTTGAAAACAGATAATTCATTGTCGATTTCATCAATATTCCTCTCGTTCTGTCCCATTCAGTTGTGTTTTGAAGGATACTCAGATTCAAAATAATGGGAGCAGAAAAAAGATATTTCCTCTTGCAAATAAGCTTCTGCAATAGATCCTTCAACAGATGCTTTGTTACGTACTTTTCTTTTCAATTTTTGCATGCATCTTTCAAATGGGTACATCCATCGAAACTGTACTAGACCTCCACATTTGGATTCATATGGCAAATGTAACATCAAATGTTCCATTGAGTCGAAGAAAGATGGCGGAAATATTTTTTCCAGTTTACATATAATTACAACAAAATCTTTTTCATGTTTGCCTAGAGCATCATAATCTGCTGTAGCCGCACAAATTTCCCGAAAAAAATTGAGACATGTCTATTATGGAATCCCAAATCATAGAATTCAATAGACCTATTAATCCAATGGGTAGCAGTCTTTCCATTATAACATGACAATCATGAATTTTTAATCCAGTAATATGACCATTCTTTACACATCTACCCCAATTGGAAGCACAGCCATCTGGAAGTCTCAAATCTGCAATCCACTGACAAAATAATAAACGGTTTTCTTTAGACAGTGTATAAGCTGCTTTTGGTTTCAGTAACCTTTCTGTTCTGACATTCTCAAACAGTTCCAATTCTGGACGCCTGCAAATTTGGGCAAGATCTAAACGTTCATTTACATTGTCTTTGCTCTTTCCTGGCGTATCCAAAACTGTATGAAACAAATTATCAAAACAGTTCTTCTCAATATGCATGACATATAACATGTGTCGGACCAACAAATCAGACCAATATGGAAAATCCCAAAATATGCTATGTTTAATCCAATTGTGTTCTTTCCCAAAACCAAAAATTTTCTGTTGGTTTATTGTGGGACCAAAAGTGATGGGAGGTAATGAAAGTACAACTGATTTTAACTCCGAACCTGATAGCATTTTTGGAGGTCCTTCCCTTTCAACTGTTCCTTTTCTGAAATGAGATCTTTTTCTGCGAAAAGGATGATCAGTTGGAAGAAACCTGCGATGACAGTCAAAATAACAAGGTTTCTTTCCATGAATGAGCATAAATGCTTTGTTCTCTCCCATACATTAAGGACATGATTTTTGACCATGTGTACTCCAGCCAGATAACAACCCATAAGCCGGGAAGTCACTTATTGTCCACATCAATGCTGCTCTCAGTATGAAATTCTGTTTCGTTGCAACATCATATGTACTGACACCAGTACTCCACAATAAATTTAATTCATCAATCAATGGTTTCAAATAAACATCAATATTTTCCTTCGGATGTCCTGGAATTAGTAAAGTCAAAAAGATATATGGCTCCTTCATCAACATCCATGGAGGTAAATTGTACGGAGTTAAAAAAACAAGCCAACATGAATATTGACTACCATAAGATCCCAACGGACAGAAACCATCAGTGGAAATCCCCAGTCGAACATTTCTAGCTTCTAAAGAAAAGGATGGATGCACTCTATCAAAATGTTTACATGAATCACCATCGACTGGATGATTCAAGATTTTATCGGTTGAAATATTCTCTTTATGCCATGACATCATTGTCGTTGTATTCTTAGACATGAATAAACGCTGGAGTCTGGATGTAAGCGGAAAATATCTCAACTGTTTTACAGGAATCAAACCAGACTTCCCGTGTGGTCCTTCTTTATATCTCAGTTGCCCACATGTGGGAAAACTATCCAACGACTCATTTTCCCCAGAATATAAAATGCAGTCATTTGAACATGCATGAATCTTCTGACAAGTAAGTCCCAAATTTAGAAACAGCCTCTTACTCTCATAGTAATTTGTAGGTAAAACATTTCCTTCGGGTAACAGTGTTTTAAGCAAAGAAAATATCTGGTCAAAACAGGTGTTTGACATTCCGTTATCTGATTTGATAGCCATAAATTTTGCAACTGCTTCTAATTTTCTCATCTTGCAGCCAGGATATAATGCATCCTCAGCAGACTTCAACAACTCATAAAATTCAGACGGTGCCAACTCAGCATTTGAAGCTATATTAGCCGGAGTTTCTGTATGTTGAACAGATGAACCTGCAACATCATGTACTAAATCTTGAAACCGGGATGGATCCGGAATCAAGTTGGTATCACCTGATCTGGAACTGCGTTCACCGTGTTGATACCAAAATACATAATCTGGTTGAAAACCAAAACGCAAGAGATGTTCTCCCACTTTTTCAAACGTGTCAAACCTTCTCAATGCACATTTTCTGCAAGGGCATTTTATTTTGTCTTCTGAAACAAATTCTGGATTTGATGCCGCAAATGATAGAAAAGTCTCCACACCCTCTACATATACTGGATTTAAACCAGAACCGTTTGGATTTCTACGTTGATTTATCCATATGCGGTAACCTAATAATGATTTTTGACGACCTCGTTGTTCCATATTTCTCTATAAAATATAAAATCATTACTGGATTTGAATAATTAGGTAGAAAGAACACTCAAGCTAGGATAATTATAGAGTTTAGATCATACATGACTGATGCAAACTTTTTATTGAGATAGACCTAAAAATTGACCCTTTAAGAATCAAATATGTTGAGAATAAAGCAAAACATGTTACAAATATTGATAATTTTAATATTAAATAAATTTTTTATTATTTTCATAGTACTAATATTATTGGTAAGTATTACTAATTATTACTAATTATTGGTAATTATTACTAATTATTACCAATTATTGGTAATTATTACTAATTATTGGTAATTATTACTGATTATTGATAATTATTACTAATTATTGGTAATTATTACTAATTATTGGTAATTATTACTAATTATTACTAATTATTGGTAATTATTGGTAATTATTGGTAATTATTACAAATTATTACTAATTATTGGTAATTATTGGTAATTATTACTAATTATTACTAATTATTACTAATTATTGGCAATTATTGGTAATTATTACTAATTATTGGTAATTAATACTAATTATTGGTAATTATTGGTAATTATTACTAATTAATGGTAATTATTGGTAATTATTACTAATTATTGGTAAATATTACTAATTATTGGTAAATATTAGTAATTATTGTTAAGTATTACTAATTATTGGTAATTATTACTAATTATTGGTAATTATTACTAATTTTTACTAATTATTACTAATTATTGGTAATTATTACTAATTATTACTAATTATTGGTAATTATTACTAATAATTGGTAATTATTACTAATTATTGGTAATTATTACTATTTATTACTAATTATTGGTAATTAATACTAATTATTACTAATTATTAATAATTATTGATAATTATTGATAATTATTACTAATTATTGGTAATTATTACTAATTATTGGTAATTATTACTAATTATTGGTAATTATTACTAATTATTGGTAATTATTACTAATTATTGGTAATTATTACTAATTATTGGTAATTATTACTAATTATTACTAATTGTTACAAATTTTTGGTAATTATTACTAATTATTACTAATTATTGGTAATTATTGGAATTTATTAGTAATTATTACTAATTATTACTAATTATTACTAATTATTGGTAATAATTCGTAATTATTACTAATTATTGGTAATTAATACTAATTAATGGTAATTATTGGTAATTATTACTAATTAATGGTAATTATTGGTAATTATTACTAATTATTGGTAATTATTACTAATTATGGGTAATTATTACTAATTATTACAAATTGTTACTAATTATTGGTAATTATTACTAATTATTTCTAATTATTGGTAATTATTGGAATTTATTGGTAATTATTACTAATTATTGGTAATTGTTACTAATTATTGGTAATTATTTCTAATTATTACTAATTATCGATAATTATTACTAATTATTACTAATTATTACTAATTATTACTAATTATTACTAATTATTACTAATTTTCCTGTAATTATTGGTAGTTATTACTAATTATTGATAATTATTGCTAATTATTCCTAATTATTCCTAATTATTCCTAATTATTACTAATTATTATTAATTATTACTAATTATTCCTAATTATTACTAATTATTCCTAATTATTGCTAATTATTACTAATTATTGGTAATTATTGGTAATTATTACTAATTATTGGTAATTATTACTAATTATTGGTAATTATTACTAATTATTGGTAGTTATTACTAATTATTGGTAATTATTACAAATTATTACTAATTATTACTATTTAGCGATAATTATTTCTAATTATTAATAATTATTACTATTTACCGGTAATTATTACTATTTACCGGTAATAATTTCTAATTATTGGTAATTATTACTAATTATTGGTAATTATTACTAATTATTTGTAATTATTACTAATTATTGGTAATTATTACTAATTATTGGTAATTATTACTAATTATTGGTAATTATTACTTATTATTACTAATTGTTAGTAATTATTGGTAATTATTACTAATTATTAATAATTATTGGTAATTATTGGAATTTATTGGTAATTATTACTAATTATTACTAATTATTACTAATTATTGGTAATTATTCATAATTATTACTAATTATTGGTAATTAATACTAATTATTGGTAATTGTTGGTAATTATTACTAATTAATGGTAATTATTGGTAATTATTACTAATTATTGGTAATTATTACTAATTATTGGTAATTATTACTAATTATTACTAATTGTTACTAATTATTGGTAATTATTACTAATTATAACTAATTATTGGTAATTATTGGAATTTATTGGTAATTGTTACTAATTATTGGTAATTATTTCTAATTAGTACTAATTATTGATAATTATTACTAATTATTACTAATTATTACTAATTATTACTAATTATTACTAATTTACCGGTAATTATTGGTAGTTATTACTAATTATTGCTATTTAGCGGTAATTATTTCTAATTATTACTAATTATTACTATTTACCGGTAATTATTACTATTTACCGGTAATTAATACTAATTATTACTAATTATTACTAATTATTACTATTTACTGGTAATTATTACTAATTACTGGCAATTATTAATAATTATTGGTAATTATTACTAATTATTGGTAATTATTACTAATTATTACTAATTATTACTAATTATTACTAATTATTACTAATTATTACTAATTATTACTAATTATTACTATTTACCGATAATTATTACTAATTATTACTAATTATTGGTAATTAATACTAATTATTGCTAATTATTGCTAATTAATGCTAATTATTTTTAATTATTCCTAATTATTCCTAATTATTCTTAATTATTACTAATTATTATTAATTATTACTAATTATTCCTAATTATTACTAATTATTCCTAATTATTACTAATTATTACGAATTATTGGTAATTATTGGTAATTATTACTAATTATTGGTAATTATTACTAATTATTGGTAATTATTACTAATTATTGGTAGTTATTACTAATTATTGATAATTATTACTAATTATTACTAATTATTACTATTTAGCGGTAATTATTTCTAATTATTACCAATTATTACCAATTATTTCTAATTATTACTAATTATTACTAATTATTACTAATTATTACTAATTATTACTAATTATTACGAATTATTTCTAATTATTACTACTTATTACTACTTATTCCTAATTATTGGTAATTATTGGTAATTATTCCTAATTATTCTTAATTATTACTAATTATTCATAATTATTACTAATTAGTGGTAATTATTAGTAATTATTAATAATTATTACTAATTATTAATAATTAGTAATAATTATTACTAATTATTACTAATTATTGATAATTATTGGTAATTATTACTAATTATTGGTAAGTATTACTAATTATTGGTAAGTATTACAAATTATTGATAATTATTACTAATTATTGGTAATTATTACTAATTATTGGTAATTATTACTAATTATTACTAATTATTACAAATTATTACTAATTATTAATAATTATTGGTAATTATTGGTAATTGTTCTTAATTATGAGTAATTAAATGAATAATTACCAATAATTAGGAATAATTACAAATAATTAGGAATAATAACATTATTAGTATATTTTATTATTAATATTAAAATAATATAATTTTCTAATTTATATACAATTCTTCTTTCATCTGTGTGTTTTCTATCTCCACATACAAATAATACATGTGAAGACAGCAAACACACAGATGAAAAAAGAATTGTATATATATAAAAACTTATATTATTTTAATATTAATAATAAAATATATTAATTATTAAATAATGTTATTATTCCTAATTATTAGTATTTATTACTAATTATTATGTTATAAAACAATGTAAACATAATTAAATTACAACTAATTAAGAATAATTAAAACTAATAAAACATTAAAAATAAATATTAAATTAAAATAAATATAAATACCTTGAAAATTGATCTGAGGTTGATCTCTGATCGTTCTTCTAAACTTCAATATCATCTCCGGAGAAAAAAATTAAACTTGAGAAAAACTGAACTGTAGAAATAAAATTTTGAGAGAAGAAGAAGATGGAATTTGAGAATGATTTGAAAAAAACGGATGGGGGTATTTATAGGTTAGATTAGTTGCGATGGGCCCATTTGCGACGGGTACCGTCGCAAATACCTTAGCCAGCATTTATTACGGTCAACGGTTAAATAGTTATTTGCGATGGGTCCCGTCGCAAATACCTTTTACCGCCGCCGGTTATTTCCGACGGGAATATTCCCCCGTCGCAAATATGTTTCCTGCGATTTGGCGCGCAAAGGGCGCCATTCCTTTTGCGACGGGGAAAGCGATCCCGTCGCAAAATGCTACTTATTTGCGACGGGCAAATACCCCCGTCGCAAATAAGTTTTTAACAGGGGTATTTGCGACGGGATTTATTCCCGTCGCAAATAACCCGTCGCAAATACCCATTTTTCCCGTAGTGAAAGAGGCATCCTAAATATCATAGTTATAGAAGTAATCATAGTTCTCAAATTTCAATTGGTCGTGGCATAAAAAATAAATTTTGCCTTATGGTTGGGGATTACACACTGAGGATGGACACAATTATCAATTCTTAGGATGATCACGTGGCATGTTATTATTATCTTCCTGACATACATTGATTTTCCACACAACATGCCTTGATTTTATTCTATAACATGCGAGAGGAAGTCTTCATGGAAAGTCCAAATATAATCTCATGACCCATTTGACTTTTCCTACGAACATCGTATAATCTGTATGGCATGTCTGATGGGTATCACATGATCAAGGATAGATTTTACATAGGACATCTTGAGACATGGAAGGTTTGTCCTTGAAGCCATCACATGACCTTTCTGGTTTTTTCTGGAGGAGATCACACGACCTAGGTGGATTTTCCTATAATCCATCACATGAACTTGACTGGATTGACTTGTAGAAATCAAAATACCATGATAGATAATTCTGGAAGCCACCATAAGACCCGAGCTGATAAGCTTCATATGTGATTACATGATCCAGCTGACATTCCCTGGTGCCACCATAAAATATGATGGAAACTATTAGAGGGAATCATGAGAGTCAATGAGTCAAAACTAGAGGTTGACTCATGATTCATGCCAACATGTCTAAGGGTCATTATGAGAATCATCAGACCAGGTTCTATCATGATACATATGTAACATGTGTTGGTATCATTATATGAGTAAGGAATCATGTCTAAAGAACACCACAAGGTTTGGATGGTGATCCCAAAGGGATTTGTGAGACTAGGGTGGCATCCTCAAGGGGCTCTATGTGACTTTATTTTATATGTCTATAAAAATTCCCATAATCCAAATAGAAAACCAATAGAGATTTATGAGATTTTAATAACATTTCTAGGTGTTGTCGTGTGTTCTAGGTGGTTCAGGCGAAGCACATGAGGATCAGAGTATGTGTTCATTTTATATGTGTCCACCCTTTTCAGCTAATTTATAGTGTTTTATTAAAAATTTCTTATATTATTATAGTGTCAGATTAATTTAAGTCTATTTTTTTATAATATATTCACAATGATCTTTTTTGTGACATTCCATAAGTACTTCATGTGATTTATGAATGATTAGATGATGTGCTTTATGCATGATACATGATCCCTCTAGTTTTTCCCTAGATCTTACTTGATTGGATGATTTTTTTTGGTTATAGGATCAGTCACTAAAAGAAATACACTATGTTTCTTGTGTGTAATGGAGTGAGGTTCCACAGAAAAGTATGTCTGCCTTCACTCAGAATGGTGGTCATTTTTTATACTGGGATGGAGGATTTATTAGCATGACCAACCAAGAGATTTTCTTCTTTACAGGAACATAACCCACAAATTTTGGTTGGAATCAGTGTCATGTGCTCTATGAGTTCCCACCATAAATCCTTCTGGGGGCATCACATGATTTTAAATGACCATGGAATAATCTTCTAAATACCTCCCCTATTTTATTATTTCCAATTAATTAGATATTTTGGAATTATTCATACATTCCCCCAAAACATTCCTCTTATAATATCACAATGTTGAAGGGACTTCGTGTGACCATTGTACTTATCAAAAGGTATTGAAATGATTAAAGATGACCATTATAGTGAATTATTCAGTATTAGGAAGACATTAACATGGGACTTCATAATATTAAAGTATCTTTTCAAGGGGTCTTGAGAGACCATTTTGCAGACATCTTAGGCATGTCTCATGATTTTTATAACCACTACAGTCTCCCACCTCTTCCCTTTTTATTTCATTTTCATATTTTATAGTGGTAGGGGATCTCGAAATGTTGTATAAGTGTTGTCAAATAAAATCACTCTACCTCTTGGTGATGCATCATGAATCAAATGAAATTAATTATGGAGACACATGATCATTTCAAGGAAAATTGGATTTTTTTCCCTTACAGATCCAAATGATTAGTGTGAGATTGTCTAGACATGTTTGCGGCCCTTCGTGTGACAAGGATGACAAGCTAGTGGTATTTCGAAAGATGAGGCAGATATGTCACTGGGTGATTATGGTGTCTCACATATTTTTATGGGTATGTCACATGTTTTTTACAACTAAAATAAGAATCATTATTATCCCATTTTTATATTGTTTTCTATTTTAAAAATGCTCATGGTCTCGTGATTTATTTTGAGCATTGTAAAATAAAATAACATTCATGATCGGTAATGAATCATGTGAGTTTTAAGACTTAAGGTGGCACCCACAGTTTGGTTTTTTCCCTCCTATTTTTGAAGGAATTTTGGAGGCTTTGTCAATAGTTCCCCAATGGACAAGTTGTGTGACTTGGGTGAGCTTATCTAGATTCCATTTTGTGACTGTTATTTGTTTGGGGCACCCTCATAAGATCACAAGAAACTATAAAAGGGGTTTCATAGGATCTTCCATGGGGTTTTTACCGTGTGTGGTAATCCACACGACCATTCAATGGTCACGTGATCACATTTCTCCCGGCGGTTCCCATGATCCACATGATCCTAACCACATTCTTCTTCCCTTACATTATGGGGAAAATAATACCCTTACTCAGGTATTTACCATTTGTAACTTTTCCTATGGTTATACGGTGGGAGGTAACATGCATATATGTTTTTAAAGGAATATAATTGTTTGTGAGACTCCCTTTTAATGAATTTATTTTAAACTAGGTCAATGAATGATAAGGCAGAAAATACCACAAATCGCACCACTTCTAAAATGATACAATATTATTTACTATGCCTAGAGACCATCTACCTAATTCTTAGACTCTTCTCGTAAATTCTTATCTCAAAAATATGTTCCAAAAGTTCATCTAAGTCCAACAACCATCACTAAAGCCACCATCATTCCTATATAACACTTAAATAAACCACTTAATTAATAATAATATAATTATATTTAGCTAAAAACATTCAAATATTTAATCAAGTTACTTTAGATAGAAATAAGTATAAATGAACTCCTGATTTACTTTTTCTACACCTAAACTAAGATCAACAGTTCCCTAAAATCCTATTCCATGCTCTAGGCATTATCCAAGGTAAATATCTATAAATTGAATCTAAAACCATAAGAAATGGCATTTAATTTAATTGAAAACACTTAAAATACTCCTATGGTGACATACCTCCACCCAAAAGATAGGTGATGACATATAGATGTTAACATGGGACATCCTCAAGCTTGTATGTATAGAAGCACCACTATAAAAAGGTGATTCCACTATCCAATATGGGAATCTTGTATAACTCCATATTACATAAATCAAACCAAAAGAGGTTAAAAAATGATTTCTATTTATGAGGTCCAACAAAAATGGATTTTCTTAAAAAGGCCCCAAAAAATAGAGAAATATCATCCATGTCTTAAATGACGTTCCTAATATGGATTCCACCCAACCACATCCAATTATACAAAAGGTTGAACATCGAATATTCTTCAGCCGACCTATCCCAAAATAACTTAATGCCTCAAACCTAGAGGCATCCCTTGATTTTACAAGAATGATAGTCATATTATAAGTAACAATCTTGGTGCCACATCCCAATTAAACCCTCAATCTACCAGAATCAACATTGTTAGACACATTGATAACCATTACAACATCTATCTAAATCGAGATAATATCATTGAATTCTAACTTTTTTCTGATACCAACATTCAAACTCTAATTTCACTACAAATAAAACCCAACTAGTATATACAACAATAATAGATAATTTACTATTTGTCTACACAGTAGTATCACAATGCCATAACAACTGGCTAAAAATTGTTTCAAGATTCATTGTTCTCTTCTATGAAAGGGCCATATAACCAAAAGAGATATATCACTCCCCCCATAGGAGTTTACTTTTTAGTAAATCCCTAAACCATAACTGAACCATTTTACATGATCCTAAATCATGGAAATGTTACACAAGCGTCTCACTGAGAAACCCACCACTAAAAAAGGGATATACATTCAACAAACCTATGGCGACCTCCATCAAAAAAATATTATCCCCAACCACTCATAGAGTGATTACCCAAAAAAGTCTCATAAGAATTGCATGTGTGAAACTATTCTAAATCCACACTCCAATATTAGACCCAATAACCTATGACACCTCCATTTTGCTTTATCCCCAAATCATCCATTTAATCATACTTAATCCTCAAATATTTATGACTCCTACCATAGTGACACCACATCACTAATCCTAGGCCATGGACCACCATACAAGATATCCCTCATCAAATACATCCAAGGGATCCCATAAATATTGGGAAACACAACCGCACACATTGATAAAAAATTTCACCAGCCCATACTACACACAGTCTACACTTCCCATGCATCAGTCTCTAACAAATTTTTTAACCACACATTACTAGTTTTTGGTATACAGAACACGATTCTGATTTATCATCTTTCCAAGAATGACCATTTGTATTTAACTAGGATACAGATCCTACTGAGATTACATATCAAAAAACAGACTATAGAACTGAATGAATTTGAGAATAAGTGCTTCTCCCAAAATCATCAAAATGATTTTTTTCTTACAACACTTTTCCAGTAACACAACTCATGTAAAAATGTCATAACATGAAGAATTCACCCTTAAATAAAGTACCTATATGCATGTAAGAACTTATCCAAACCCAATAATAGGTCATCCTGGAATGCCCCAAAGCACCAAATCCAATACCTGGAGTCACAACAAATAATGTTTGTAGGCTCTCTCACCTAGTACATAAATGAAGCCTCACAAAAGTCACAACTCCGTAGATGAAACCAAATCCCTTATAAAGTGTACTTTATATTTAACATGATAAGAACACAATAGAGGCTCTAACACATAAGTTTAACCAATATCTACTCTACCCACTCTTAGGTCAAAAACACCACTAGGGTCACATGTAGTCAAAACCATCATGATTCAGGGCCACTAATTAGACTGATGTCACAAAAAGGAAATGGTTTCCAATACCCCACAAAACTCATATTACAAGGTATAAAAAAAACATATCACATTGTCCACATTTCCCCTTCCAAGTCCAGTTCCCACACACTATTACATATACTTAACTAAATTTTTATTTTAAGGTCTCCACATCACAAGTATATTATATTAATTGGGAACTGCTAACATCGATAACAATCCATAAGTAGGGATAAATAAAAACAACCACTTGGTATTCATCTTATATATACATATATAGGATTCAAAATATGTTCTTGTACTTTTAAACACTTCCATTTTACATAATAATAGTCTATCATAATAAGGTATTAGTTAAATGAAATGTTTAGAGAATTTTATAGAGGAAAAACATTTATAAGTAATAAATTGATTTTTATATAGTTGATACCACAAAGAAATCAAGGTAAATTATCTTATCATTTATTTCAATTAATTTAATTTTACCCAAAATTTTCACTACTGATGCCCAGTTAAATGAGAAACAAAATACATTTTATACATGAGAACAATATTTTAGTTGTAATTGGTATTTTATTATGACAAGAACTTAAAGTAAACTGGGAATAATATCACATGGAATGTTTTTATCTTCCCAAGGGATCATTTTAGTTAAATTCTATCATACCTTTATATAGATAAATTGTATAAATGGATAAATACATATTAAATAGATAACCCATGTCATATTCCAGTTAAAAAATCACAAAAATCAGCAAAATGAACATGATTCCTAAACTAACCTCTACTTCCATTCTCTTCTTTGAAAAAAATCCCATAAATAAATAACCTCATGATTATTTTCAATTACCATGGTCAAAATAGACCAATAGTAGAGGAGAAAATCATGAAAAAAATACCACCATTAACAACATGAATTTAAATGGTTTATAATGTGGATAGCCCAAATAACAAATTCTCTACCATGTCCTAACACATTATTATTCTCATATATACCGTTAATACATTAAAAAATAAATATAAAAACATATTTAATCCCACTTTTTAACTCCCTACCATATTAGAAAACTAATCAATGTCCAGAATGATGGTTGCAACTATACCACAGACATTCATTACTATATTCTAGAGGCTACAAACTAACTGTGTGGGTCGATGGTGGAATTGTGGGAAGACTATACAAACATGTCAGAGTATATAAAAAGTGGAAACAAAATAAATCACATAAATCAAGATGATATTCTTGTAAGAAAATATATAGTAATGTTCCGACCATAATCTATATAAATAATGTTTTAATTAATGAAATCTAATGAATTAATGTTAGGAATCCATGAAGAAATACACAATATACAAATTAGAAAAAACCATTTACATGGTCTCGAGTGAAACCCTGGTCGTATCTCTTAGTCCCCAACCTAGAAACCTAAAACCAAAACTATATCCATATAATATATACTAAGGAAACCATGTTCTATAGTGGCCAGAGTAAGGTATGAGTATAAATTATTATGCCATAACTAATGGTTTCCCTAAAATAATCAGTCTATAAATAATGAATGTATAAGTGATTTAGTAAAAAACAAAATCATATCCATTTAAAAATTTAAAAGAAAAATAAAAAAAGAAACACTATATTATATGTCCATGATAACACCTGAGAATGGTACATAGAAGCTTCAACCAGTCTTAGGGAGTCTCAGAGCATGTCACAAAGACATTTTTAACTGATCTGTCATTGAAGGTAATATACCCATCCTTATTAAAACAAATAGTACACATGGGGAATATATTAATCCTCAGAGGCGAACCATTGTTGACCTAGGGGATGGTTTCACCTTGAATTTAATGAGAATAAATACATCCACCCAAGGGAAAATATTGACCCATATCTATTGAGCACCACCAAGTCAACATGGGGGTTGAGTTCACCATGGATTAATGAGGACATGTAAAACCATTTACCAATATCATTACCAAAACCAAGGAACATTTCATAAAATTATTTCCTATTTCTATAAAAAATATGATACCATTTCACAAGTATAATTTAATTCTACATTCAATAATTTATATATTCAATTAAATTACATATAAAAAAAGTAATAAATTACCTGAAATGTTCATTTCCATTCCAATTCAAATAATTTCATATCAACTATATTCAAATGAAAATTCACCCATTTTTATATATAATTAACAAAAAATTATAAAACACACATTTCAGCCTTTATTATTTTCTTAACCAAAAACCATACCAACCCACCATGTAAAACTATCTTTCAATGTTTACAAACACATTTCTCCTAATAAAACATTCTGATTAATTCTCAATTCTTAATGATTATGAAATTTCAATTCACAATCACTGGTTTGTAAAACAATTCTCCCTCTTAAAAAACTTATAATCAATGTAATACTACCCAAAATGAGTCCAAATCAATGACTAATTCATTACAAATGAAATGAACTTAATATGGGAACACAACTTATTAATGGTATTTAAATTAAGGTTAATAAACCCTTCAATGAATTTGATTTAAACTAGGTCAATGAACAACGATTTTTGAATGACTAAAAATTGAATGAATTGTAAAAAAAATAAAAGACTATGGGGTAAGTATAGGGTCCAACTACATAAATTGAAGACACTTCTCATAAATTTCCATCCATGAAACCCACAACCTCATATTTTTTATGACTATTGACCAATTCAAAAAACATCAGTGGTCCTATGTTACATCTAATAAACAAACATAATTAATTATAATGAAATTATTTTTAATTTACAACATAAAACTAATTAACCATGTAAATTCACTTAATAATATGTATAATGTACCCATCAGGTGCATCTTCCAAACCTAATAAAAGAACAACCACACACTACAGGAACATTCCAAACTTTTAACATTAACCGAGAATAGATCCATATCAAGGGAGACCAACAACAAAATTAATTAAATTTAATTTAACCAAAAAATACATAAAAACTCACATGATGAGATAATTTTATCCAATGGATGGTTGATGACACAAAAATATTATCTTAGTATGTCCTCATTTTAGGTTGGATAGGTTCCCTATAATTTCTTGACAATTCCATAATTATTTTATTGAATCATCACTCAGATCCCTAATTAAAAAATATAGAATGAGGAGGATGAGGATAAAAACATTGTCATATAATTACCATAGACTCTTGATTTCAATATACAATGTCCAAAATAATGAAGGCTTAAGGGATATCCTTCAACCCCTAATAGGTGAGAGAAAATGTGATTGATCTTATCTTCTGTGAAATGGGAAAAAATTATTATAAATACCAAAGTGTGGATGTTTGATTTATTTTAAATTTAATTTTTTAAAATGCATGTTAATGGGTTGAAAATATAATTAATGGATCTGTAGAGATATCATAAGGAATCATTATAGAGTGTTGTGAAAAAAGAGTTCAAGGTGTTGAAAATAGGAAAGGCCACACCGTAGTGGTGGTCGTAGCTTTAGATATATAATGAGAATAACATGATCCATGATTTAACATAGATTATAAAGATTTACTTAAAATTATGTCCATTTCATAGTCACCATAACTATGCCATTTTATAAATGGTTGCACCACAATGAATTCTAGCTGTGAGGTTGAGAAAAGAATGAAGGTAATTGATGGAGATGCTAGTGATGTAGGTGGGAACAGACACATGAATGCATTTTATAATGGAATAAAATTTACATTCCACATGGGTATAACTACATTGGTAATAGTCCACTCTATTGGTCTGTATTATATAGGAGTCCAAGAGTGGACCCCATTTATCACATCTAGTGAGTCATAGGGAGGGGATGAATTATATGTGGTGGAAATTTCAATGGAATGAAATATGTGTTAATTCAATTTTATAAGTTACACCATTCCCATATAGACCATGATATTGATGTTTTTCCATGCTAAATTTATATGGACCCCAACACAGACGGGTTTTAGTTCCTTTGATGTTTTTTATCATCCCAAGCCACATCGAAGATGGATGCGTTGTAGCCCATTTGGGTTGGATGGATTAAACACTTAAGATACCCATTATGATATAGAGGGTTTGAAATTGGATGACATAATGTTTTTGAGGTTTCTATCTCTATAAAATACTACTTCAAAATCATGTGTCATTGCTATTGATATTCTGTCATGATAAGAGGTTTCAAGTGATCATGCTACATGAAGTGTGAGGTTAATTTGGTGTTATTTACCAATGTTAAGGGGATATATTCAAATATAAAAGACTATTCTATAGTATGATAGAATAATCTATAATAGAGTGTGTGTAATTAAAGGATACACCATGTTGGAAAGTCCATTCAATTGTTTAGCGTAGGATGTGAAGGCTACACCATTGTAAAATGGATCACACAAGTGAAGTTTCACAATGATATATTATGAAACATATATATTCAAGATATGATTCCATTATGTGTTTTATAGGTTTCCTCATGTTGTTAGTTATTATTATTTATGGATAAATTCATGGTTTTTAATCAGTTGTTTGAATAGACCAATTATGGTGAAATTGGTAAGATTCATTCCACTTGATATCCTTTTCAATGGGAATTTCGTGATGGAAAAAGGGAACCATAGAAAATATCTACACACATCCTTTATATATATAAATCATGGAAATAGATATTTGATTGCGTAGAATAATGATGATATGATATTCAGAGGAAGAAGAAGGTGTGTTTTAGCGAGGTATGTGAAACCTGAATATTTAGAGAACATTGAAGGAATAACCACAGAAAGAGATTATTTGTTGTACCTAATAGAATATGAAATGTTCTATGTATTATGAAAAATAAAAAGATTGTTTATCAAGGTGGATTAACAATTTGGAAAGTAGTATCCTAGCACATCATTAACAAATCATTTATTTATACCTGAAGATGTAATATATGCTAGTGATTCTACAATATGGACCTGTATTTCCATAAAGTATGAAGCAGATCCTTTACACATGTAGTGATCAAACGAATTAACATTTAATTTAGTTACCCTTTTTATTTAGTGAGTTATCCTTAATCATATAAGGTAGTGATATTAGACATATGTTTGACCTAGACATAACCGAAAATAAGTAAGCATAGTAATTTTGGTGCAACAACATAATATTGGTAGCATACTACATTGAAAATCCCTTTAAGGTGAACCATGTAAATACTCTTTTCCATTTTTAATTTTTTTCATATGCACCAAACTAGATCAAGAATCCATAAAAATATCAATTTAAAGAACATAACAAAAAGACCCTCAATACTACTATTACACAATCCTATAGGGAAAGTGAAACATTTAATTGATTCAGTATTTTAGTTGTGATTAATTGTACATACCCGGATTCACCCCTAATAATTGTAATATTGCTATCAATACCATGTATATGTTTCACAATTGGCATCATAGGAATGCACATTTCATTATTTTTAACTATTCTATGTTGACATATAGTTATGTAAAATATATAATCAACATTGGAGGATTAGTTCATTGATTGAAATAATTTAAGTACCTAGAAAAAGGGGTTCATACAGATCATGGGGGACTCTCATTGAGTTTCATGAGATATGGTGGAAGATGAAATTGTTATAATATAATGACTTGAATTCATCATTAAGTTAATTAAAATAAACATTAATACTTATTATTTTGTCAAAGATGAATTAACGAGGGCTATTTATTAATTATTTAAAAAATGGTGCATCATTGAATTTTATCCAATGATGGGTGGATATAATTTTAATAATTTCTTGTCAAGGCAGAAAATATATGTTAGAAGATCCTTATAAAATATATAAATAATAAAATGTATAAGAATAAGTTATGCTAGAAGTTATTTTCTCTATCAGAGCTAAAATATGAACCTAATAATCATAATTGTAACCATCACATATAGAAATTCTGTGAAATGTCATAATCCCTCTTAGAGATGAAAAATATTAATGCGATTATAGAGATGATATGACACAAACATCATGTTGTTATTACAAGGAATGCTCATGAAATGAAAATGGAGGCCAATAGAAAACTCTGCAGGGAGTATACTTTTTAATTATTGAAGATTTATCATTAGAATACAATTGGATAAAGGAATAACAAATTTTTATAAATTTCAGTTTGTAAATAATGGAAATTAATATTAAATATCAATTTTATATTCTTTATGATCTATATAATGATATCAGATTAAAAATTGACATGGATAAGGAATTAAATTCACATGTTATTTCACTATGAAAAATAATTTAATGAAGGGAAATTGAAATTGGGAGATTCTTGTTCTGAGATGAAGAAGAAGGATTCAGTTCTACTGTGAAACAATAAAAAGTTAAATTCCATAATGATTGGTTTAACACATCAAGAGAGAAGGCTGTGATCCCTCTAAAAGCTATAACTATATATATAAATACTATGTATTTTATAAATCTAATATCTCGATGAAAATATTTTTTCCCAAATTTTTTTTGAAGTGTGGTTCACAAATGAAGAAGGTACCAAAGTTATTTTATTGTTGATGAATTGGGAACCTTTTTGGTAGATTCTATAAAGACAACAAGCCAAAATAAGTGAGAAGAACTCCAGCAGTACCAAAAATTTTATCAAGGAGATTCCAAATAAGGTATTGTTCTTATGGTATGTGAATCATTTGGTATAACCTCAGTTATATGTCAATGATAATTTATTATATAACTGAATTTTAGGGAAAAGAAGTCATACATATACAACCTAATCCGACAACTTACATGAAATCTGTTATCCTGTAAAAAAGATGACTATGTTATTAAATCATTTCAATGTTATATAGTATGGAATTTTAATTCCATAATGGGTGTATCAAAATCAAAAATTTGGTTTGTTACAATAAAACTCTAAGAAGAAAACAAGACAAAATTTCATATAAAAACTAGAGGGTTTTCATTTTGTGAAGGAGGAAATGAGTGTGAAGTTGAATCCTCCAAAGAAGTGGTACTCCATGATGTAACTTTTAGTCATCAAGGAATACATTTTCTTATATGGTTATAAATAAAACAGTAAGGGTTAGAAGAATAATATTCAATGGAAAATAAAGTTTAACATGTCATCTACAAGTTATCAAATCCATGAATCCACATTTTCAAGTGTGATCGATTATAATGTTTTGGAAAAACTCAAGCCAAGGAAGGACGATATTGTTAACATCCATGAAAATAAGTATTAATGTGGTAGAATTCAAGGAATATCCTTTGGTAAAAGTATTATTTGATCAAGTACATGTGATGATGAAGAACATGATTATAATATTTCATTCCTTTACCAAAATATGAGTAAGAAAAAATGAATAATGGATGGTGTTGGCTTGGTTCATCTTGAACAAACCTATTCACCAACATGAAGAACATCGAGGCACACATTTCCCTATATTCTGTATTTTTTATAACTATTTGTTAAGAGGTTTAGATAGAAGGGGTTTATAAAATATTTTGGGTTAATATACGTAAACATAACAAGAATTATAGTTTTAGATAATCAAAAGTATATATAGTTTATTATAAATTTTGAAAATTCAAATATGTGCTACAATTTTTACACTAACATGATGTGTCAAAAATGAATTCAAGTGCTAATGAATCAGGGGGTGTTCTTTTAAAAATAAATGGTCATTAATCATTACTAGTAGTTTTTGAATCATGTGGTGATATTAATGGCATGATGTTCAAATGATATCATTTTTTAACTTTATCCACTCTTACAAAAAGTGGTTTCACTTGTCTGTTGAGTTATATCAATTAACTCTTCATACAATATCTTTATCAAATTTGAGTACATTAATTTTATTTAAAAATTTATTTGCGTCGTATGATTTAGATCACATGTTATACATTGAAAGTAGAAAGGAAAAATATTTTATGTTTGTTTCGTTATATTAATTAGTGACATTGAAGAACATGTTGTTATATATAAAAATTATTGTTTCCAACACTGATATCCAATTTAGCAGTCTTAAAAAATTTATTTATATCTTAATATCAATTTCATAAATTTCTTATTTAATCTATTATTAAAATATAGAAAAATAATATTGTATTTATTGACATGTTGTATCAAGGAAATTGTCTAATCAATATGTTGTTTATTCCAAAGAAATAAGTTGTTTTTAAATATTGTAGAATATATCCTTAGGTGAAGAATCAATCACCAAAATTGGAGTTTATCATCCTTGGAATATTTCACTGCATTATGGGTGAAGTGAAGTTAATTTGAGGTTCTCTCTAATAAGAGGACATGGAAAATATTTCCATTAATACATTTGATTATGTATGTTTAAAGATACCCTTTTCATTTTAAGGCTCCTTGTATTTCATTTAAAATAAGTGTGAGAAAAAGATTTCTTCATAATGGAGAAGACCTCATCATTAAGGGTGAGAAGATAATTCCTTGAATGAGGTGAATATGGGCGACAAAGTTTATTTTGTATTGTCAATACAATATAATTATTTAGATTACTAGCAACGCCAAAGGATTGTAATTTGATTTGTTGAAAATGTATTTGATTACCATGATTTGTGTTGGTATTTCAATTAATAAAGTTGGATTGGTTGATAATACATTATGAAGTGTTAAAAAATTGTTGATTGGACATGTAGAGATGTATCAAGAAAACAATATGTATTCTCATTAATAAAAGTGAAAACTGGCTAAAACATGAAATACCTTGCCATAATTGTGGTTGTAGCCATAAATTACCCCACATAGATTATGATCCATTTAATAAATGATATGTTTGAGAGTTACAATAATGTATGTCCATAATGTAGTCACCATTATTATACCATTGTTCTAATGGATTCTCCAAAATTAATTTGGAATGAAATTTTATAAAATGAAGTCAAAACATTGAACAAGACACTGAGGAAGAAGGCGATCATGCACACAAGTGGAAATGTGATCTTGGAAGTTGAGTCTCACACTATAGGGATGGCAGTAGGAAGGAAGGGATCCATACCATAGGTTGGAAGCATGGTAGAGGTTGAGGTAGACCCAATTACACACATCTAGAGAGTAAATGGGAGGTAATAAATTATATTCCTTGGTAATTAAAGAGGAAATTATTATGTGGGACTCATAGATTATAGATTATGTTGTAGTCATGTGATCCATGACATAGAAGTGTGGTTATGCCACTATTATAAGGAAAATGATATAGACGGGATGCAATGCCACTGGGGATTTTGAGATGCCCATAGTACAAAGAAGATACATTATAACCCCATTGGGTTTGAATGATTAAAATCATTATCTACCCCTTATGACATTGAGGTACAAAAAGAATTTCATAAGTGACGTTTTAGAGGTTTTTATCCCCACATGATATAAAACTAAAATATTGTTCCCAAACCAAAATTAATTTTGTGTTAGAAGCAGGTTGTGGAGATCTTACTGTAGAACATATGAGGTTAATGAAGAGTTATTTCTCACGGAGAATTTTATCCAGTCAGTCAATGGGATCCATTCCATTTTATACTGTTACACGCCATTGTGAATATAGTATAATTTAAGGTTGTATAGTGATGGAAAATACAAAGGCCTAGTAAAGCGTAAGAAAAATAATTCTAAGTTGTAGAAATAGGGATCACATAATAAAATATTCATAATGATAGATTCTGCATCTTATATACTTAGGCCATGCCGAATTATGGTACCTTATAGATGTCTTATATGTTTCAACAAGGGGCTATTTATTATCTATTTCAGATAAATTCATTGTTCTTAATGATTATTTAAAATAAGATATTCATGGTGAAATATGTGGATATTAGTTAGTATATTATTTCTTATTTATAAAGGAAAGATCATGAAATACGAGTATGAAAAAGTTGATATATCTATGCACATCCTATATATCCATATAGAAGATAAATAAAGATCTAAATGCGGATCTTATAGAATATATAATTACCATAGGATAAATAAGGTGTGTTCTGTTGAGGGGATATAAGCTTGAAGATATGGAAACCATCAAATACATATCATATGATGTTTGTTGTTTTATTTTCCGTAAAAAATTAGTTATTCCTGGTTGTCTAGAAATATGAAGGTGTTGTGTTAAGGTGTTACTGTAAGTGTGAAATAAAAAACCAAGTGGATTTTTAATAGATAATATATTTATATCTGAAGATGATATCCATGATAGTTGTTCTGTAAAAAGGACATATATGTCGATAAACTATGAAGGTGGCCCCATTCACATAAAATGATACAACAAAGGAATGTTCAAGATAGTTAAGCATGGGAAAATGTGTTCTATCCATTATATTTTATTTTGATGAGCATGGGAATAAGAGTGAACTAGACCAAACCAACAAGATTTGAGTTTAGTATTTTTTGTACTACAACATAATGATGGTATCATGTTCCATGGGATATCCCTTTAATGTGAACCAATTAAATACTCATGTCCATGTTTACGTTATTTATGGAAACCAAAAAAATCAGGAAACGTTAATAATACTTAGATAAAGGGAAAGAATAAGAGACCCTGAAGGTTGATAGGTCAAGATCCTATAGGGAAATTTAGACATTTAACGATTTAAGTGTTTTAATTATGGTTGATAGTTCATAACCTAATTCTACCTCCTCATAGGTAATCTCACTCTATGTACTGTGTATTATTTTAGAAAAATTATTAAGTGGTAGAATAAATCAAATTTCCTTGTGATATTCATGGGTTACCAATCATTTAGAAACATCATAAGAGGATACTAACTATCGGATAGCCTACATCAGCTCATCGATGGCCCACTATACAAAAACCCCTGAGTTACCGACAAACCAATGATCCTTGATAAAATGAAAGGCTTCTTGTCCATCCAACATATTATCAGTGGATGTATATCGAATGGATAGTGGTGTTGTGATAACAAAAAATGGTTTTGTCTCTTCCTATGGAACTTCCCATAACTTCCAACCACCTTCAAAAATTAATCCTTATCTAAAAACACCATTTAGAGGTGTATATACCTTTTGAATACATTATCGATCCCCTTTACATAAAATGAAACATCAACATTTTGAAATTTTAAACATCACTTTGAAATACAAACACATTTATACACACAATGTCTTACAGATGGAGACATCCCTAAACCTTCATGATGATGGTATGCAAACCAAATAATAATATTTCACATTGAATGATAGAACTTTTATCATATGAGATTAATTATTATTTCAGACTATATAAACAATTTATGGGTCTAAAAAATTATTTATTGAATTTGATTTCAAAAAAAAGGACAACCAATGATTGGTTGTATTGTATAAAATATTGTGTTTATAGAACCAAAAGGGGTAGTTTTCTCAAAAATTTAAGAATATTATGTTTAATTCAATAGGTAGATATAATTTCTTCGGATGTACAGATATATTAACCCATATTTAATTAGATCTCAATTATGTAATTTAGGGAATTTTTTAAATGAGGATAATAGAATACCTTCATAGTATTATACGTGATTATAAAAACATTCACTACTGGAAAAGTAGGCTATACCAACGGTTTATAACCATTGGTATAGGCTCGAAAACCGTTGGTATAGGCTATACCAAAGGTTTTCCAAACCGTTGGTATAGGGTATACCAAAGGTTTTCCAAACCGTTGGACAGTTAGCCTTGAGGAAAGCCCTATACCAATGGTTTCATTAAAACCATTGGTATAGGTGTTTGAGAATTTTGGGAAACTCTTTACCAACGGTTCAGAACTGTTGGTATAAGTTTTTTGAGAATTCTGGAAAAAGCTTTACCAACGGTTCAGAACCGTTGGTATATGTTTTTCCAGAATTCTGGAAAAATAATTACCAAGGGTTCAGAACTGTTGGTGTAAGGTTTTCCATATTCTGAACCGTTGGTAAGGATTTTTCCAGAATTCAGGAAAAGGCTTTACCAACGGTTCAGAACCGTTGGTAAAGCTTTTCCCAGAGCTACTGCACAGCAGCCCCCAGAATCCCTCTAGAAGCCCTACCATATACCTGCATAAAAAAGCAGTGCACAACAGCCCTCCAGTATACCCTCCACTATATAACTTCATAAAAAATATGACAAAAGCCACATACAGACTTCAAACAGTATAAAAAACACCTAAAATATCCCAAAAAAACACATATGACAACAATCATCCAGTGGTAATTCACCTCACCCATCAAATTCTAATAGGAAGAATAGTTTGATAAATATCTATTAGAGTTGAATAAGACATTCAAATTGACTCAAATCCCATTTTTTTGTGATACTAGGTTTGGGTATGTAATGATTTGTGATGAATTTTGCATTGAACATGTATTGTTTATAATATATGGTGAAAAGATATTTTTTTAGGAGTCTCGTCACATATGACCCCATGAGTGAAACTACCCAACTCATGAAAAAGAGTTTGCGACTATCGTTGATGAGTGTAAATTTCAGTTGTATTCAATTAAAATGATTTTCTTTTGAAATAAAAGAGAGACTTTGAGTGGTGTCGTCCACACCGCGCCTCAGATTGAGGCAGAGTTGACTCGTACACGTCACAAATGTCCCATGGATACATGTCCGAAATTATCAACAGTATCTGAATGCCTTTAGTCTATTTTCTGTATGTCAGTTGTTGTTTTAACTTAAACTGTTGTCCATTTCAAATAAAAGTGACACACTTTGAGTGGTTTCGGCCACACCGCGCCACGGATTGAGGTGAGGTTGACTCGTACACGTCACAAATGACCCATGGATCATTGTCCTAATGTTTCAATAGAATCCGAAAGCGTTTGGTCGGTTTTCCGTATGTCATTTTTTTACTTAAAAGCGCATCCATTTTAAACAAAATAAAGACACTTTGAGTTGTCCCGGCCACACCGTCCCTCAGATCGAGGCACGTTTGACTCGTAAACGTCACATATAACCCATGGATCGTTGTCCTAAATTTCAACAGAATCCAAATGCGTTGGGTCAGTTTTCCGTATTCCAGTTTTTGTTTTCACTTAAAATCATGTTCATTTCAAATAAAAGTTAGACACTTTGAGTAGTGTCGGGCCTACCGCGCCTTGGATTGAGGCGAGGTTGACTCGTAAAGTATCAATAGTATCCGACTGCATTTGGTCAGTTTTCCGTATGTGGTTTTTTTACCTAAAAGCGCATCCATTTTAAACAAAATAAAGACACTTTGAGTGGTCTCGGCCACACCGGACCTCGGATTGAGGTGGGGTTGACTCGTACATGTCACATATGAGCCATTGATACATTTCCTAAAGTATCAATCGTATCCTAATACCTTTGGTTCATTTTTCATATGCCAATTGTTTTATCCTAAACTGTTGTCCATTTCAAAGAAAAGTGAAAAACTTTGAGTGGTCCCGGCCACACCGGCATTCAGATTGAGGCGGGGTTGACTTGTACACGTCACCTATTACCCATGGATCGTTTTACTAATGTTTAAACAGAATCCGAATGCGTTTGGTTGGTTTTCCATATGCAAGTTGTTGTTTTCACTTAAAATCCTGTCCATTTCAAATAAAAGTTAGACACTTTGAGTGGTGTCTGCCACACCGCGCTTCAGATTGAGGTGGGGTTGACTCGTACACGTCACAAATGACCCATAAATCATTTTCCTAAAGTTTCAACAGAATCCAAAAGTTTTTGGTCGATTTTCCGTATGTCGTTTTTTTACTTAAGAGCGCATCCATTTTAAACAAAAGAAAGACACTTTGAGTGGAACCGGCCACACCATACCTTAGATTGAGGCGGGGTTGACTCGTAAACATCACATATGACCCATGGATCATTTTCCTACAGTTTAAATAGAATCAGAATGCGTTTGGTTGGTTTTCCATATGTCAGTTGTTGTTTTAACTTAAACTGTTGTCCATTTCAAAGAAAAGTTAGACACATTGAGTGGTACCGGCCACACTGCGCCTTAGATTGTAGCGGGGTTGACTTGTACTTGTCACATATGACCCATAGATCATTTTCCTATAGTTTCAACAGAATCCGAATGCGTTTGGTCGGTTTTCCGTATGTCAGTTGTTATTTTAACTTAAATTGTTGTCCATTTCAAAGAAAAGTTAGACACTTTGAGTGGTACCACCCACACCGTGCCTCAGATTGAGGCGGGGTTGACTCGTACACGTCACAAATTACTCATGGATACATTTCCTAAAGTATCAACAGTATCCGAGTGCGTTTGGTCCGCTTTCCATATGTGGTTTTTTTAATTAAAAGCGCATCCATTTTAAACAAAAGAAAGACACTTTGAGTGGTACCGGCCACACCGGCCCTCGGATTGAGGCGGGGTTGACTTTTACACGTCACATATGACCCATGGATCGTTTTACTATAGTTTCAATAGAATCCGAATGCGTTTGGTCGGTTTTCCGTATGTTAGTTGTTGTTTTAACTTAAACTGTTGTCCATTTCAAAGAAAAGTTAGACACTTTGAGTGGTGCAGGCCACACCGCGCCTCGGATTGAGGTGGGGTTGACTCATACACGTTAAAAATGACCCATGGATACATGTCCTAAAGTATCAATAGTATCCGAGTGCATTTGGTCAGTTTTCCGTATGTGGTTTTTTTTCTTAAAAGCGCATCCATTTTAAACAAAAGAAAGACACTTTGAGTGGTCCTAGCCACACCGGCCCTCGGATTGAGGTGGGGTTGACTCGTACACGTCACATATGACCCATAGATACATTTCCTAAGGTATCAAGAGTATCTGAATGCCTTTGGTGAGTTTTTCATATGCTAGTTGTTGTTTTCACTTAAAATCCTGTCCATTTCAAATTAATGTTAGTCACTTTGAGTGGTGCCGGCCACACCGCTCCTCGGATTGAGGCGGGGTTGACTCGTACACGTCACATATGACCCATGGATACATGTCCTAAAGTATCAACAGTATCCTAATGTGTTTGGTCCATTTTCTGTATGTGGTTTTTTTACTTAAAAGCTCATCCATTTTAAACAAAAGAAAGACACTTTGAGTGGTACCAGCCACACCGGCCCTCGGATTGAGGCGGGGTTGACTCGTACATGTCCCATATGACCCATGGAACGTTTTCCTACTGTTTAAGCAGAATCCGAATGCGTTTGGTCTATTTTCCATATGTCAGTTGTTGTTTTTACTTTAAATCATGTCCATTTCAAATAAAAGTTAGACACATTGAGTGGTGCCGGCCACACCGCGCCTCGGATTGAGGCGGGGTTGACTCGTACACATCACATATGACCCATGGATACATGTCCTAAAGTATCAATAGTATCTGAATGTGTTTGGTCCATTTTACATATGCGGTTTTTTTACATAAAAGAACATCCATTTTAAACAAAAGAAAGGAACTTTGAGTGGTACCAGCCACACCGACCCTCAGATTGAGGCGGGGTTGACTCGTACACGTCACATATGACCCATGGATCGATGTCCTATAGTTTAAATAGAATATGAATGCGTTTGGTCTATTTTCTGTATGCCTGTTGTTGTTTTCACTTAAAATCCTGTCCATTTCAAATAAAAGTTAGACACTTTGAGTGGTGTCGGCCACTACTTGAAAGCACATTTTCCATATCATTTTCCACATGCATAAACATGAAATACATGGCTAACTAAGAAAGCTAAGTAAAAAAAAAATAGAAAATGAGTATCACAACACCATGGAATAATAAAGGTATAGGTAGTAGACTAATCATACAATAAGAATCAAGTGCAAAAAATAGAATCTGATTGCAACGTCCCTATGAAGCAGAGGAAAACCCCAAAGTGGAAAACCATGTTCAAAAATAAAGAGTCATACATAATTCAAAAATGTAATGGATCAATCTGCCTCTAATCACCATCACCATCACCACTATCATCATCAGCCTCATCCTCGCTGCCATCTCTGTCCTCTTCGTCGTCCTCATCATCGTCCCCATGCTCATCGTCGGCCTCATCCTCGTCCTCGGCATCATCCTCGCCCTCGGCCCCATCCTCACCCTCGGCCCCATCCTCGCCCCCGTCCACATCCTCATCCTCGCCCTCTTCCTCTTCAGCATCCTCGTCATCACCAGGAACGTCATAATCTCGATCGCCACTAGAGCTTCTGCCTGGTGCATTGGATGATGCACCCATCGACGACATAAATGTCTGACAAGCCGCACTAGCCTCTGGTAGAAGTAATGAAGATAATTCTTTCATCAGTTTCATAAATTCTCTGTCTCTTGTTTGAACTTGTACTTCCAACTCTGTGACCCTTTTATCAGACTGTCTTGGATGCTCCTTGACATGTTCCAAATCGGTGGTACTTGAATGGATACCTGGAGATGACCAATACCTCGTCAGGACTATATTCTTACCAGGTCGGCAGCGTACTCAACCAGAGTGCTCATATTCAAAAACCCAATATAAATGATCGTGTGGCCCAAAATTGTCAGGATCTGGGGCATCAAGAGCCTCTAAAGCAGCTTGTAAAAAATATTAATAGATTATTAAATTTCAACATAGATATTAAATTTTGAAATAAACAAATTAAAACTTACAATCTTCTCTTGGGTCAGTTCATTTACCACAGTTCCATCTTTTTTTCTTCTACTCGAGCAAAACAATTTTTCTCGAGGGATACGTCCTTCAATATTCATTTTGTGCTTCTATAATGACATTGAAACAATATAAAGTGAAAGTATAATCATATATTAATTATTCAATAAATCACGTAATTTAAGTAGGATCCACTAAAAAGGGAAAGTCCTAAAGAAAAATTATAAACAACTATATCGTACATGCTGCCTCTCATGATCTTCCATAGTTGTGCGCCCAAAAGTGTGGAGGTATTGCTTTGAATCAATGTTTTTTTTGTTTTTTTCAAAATATTCCAAAATAATGATTAATAATTAATAAGATTATATTAAGGAAAAATATGAAAACTCTCATTTAAATAACTCAAATGAGATTAATACCTTAAATTTGGCAGTCGCCCAATGGGTAATCACTTGGTGATATTGCTCTATCGGGCATTCTTCCACGATAGGTAATGTCTCTAACTTCGTGCCCACTCTATCACACTATCCATCATACAGCTCATTCTTATAAGCTCTCCAAATCTCTCATAGATCTTTTAAACGCGCTAGTCGTGCACCTTCTCCATCAGGGAAGTTAAACCGAAGCTGAAACCAAATTGATTAGTCCATTTAAATAAAAAAATATACTACATTTAATCCAATATATTTTTTACCCATATTTGTGCCCTCGCGTTATCCTTGACTTCGGGTGGAAGATGTCTCCAAGAGAGAGGGCTGACCGGAATGATATCGGAGTATTTGGCTCGCGACGCCAAAAAACCCCGATATTGCTGCCTAGATTTCTCAATCATTTGTCCATCAACATTGTATTCAACCATCAACTGTGTCTGGCGGTTCCATACCGCACGCAAGCGAGTACGCCCCCTCCCCTGCCTCCTATCTGTAGATGAATCTGTTATTAAAGAAAAATAATATCAATACAAGATAAATATAAATTTTGGTATAAAAATTTGATAGATTTATATAAATATACATGTGGTAGTCGGATCAATGGGTACAGAAGCTGAAGGAATATCCTGTACAGGTGGAGTGTCCCTCGGTGTATGCTCCTCAACAACATAATGTGACGTAGCAGGAGTCGAAGAAGGTGGAATATAATATCTCAGAGGTAATGAACCAGAAGCAAAAGATGATGGCATAGACGTATGGCCAGCTGGTAGTGTAATCATCGGAGGTCTAAATATCTCATATGTCCCTGAAGACACGCCATGATCAAAATAGGGCGTAGAAGATACGTCTGTGGTAGTGGGTCGTCTAACTCTCGCCCCACGAGCCCTCGTACCACCAGCCTCAGTACCGGGACCACTAGATGATCGTCCATCTCTGACACCACCCCCCCTCTTACCACCAACTTCTCTACTGGGAGCAATATAAGGCTCCTCGTCATATATCTGTCTTATAGGGGGTGGATCCTGAAAAAAAGTTTGACAAAAAATTAAACACATGATATTATAAGTTATTGAAATATTTATATTTGAAATAAAATACTCACAACAGGGATGAGTGGAGGAACACCCATCTGTACCATGCGACGATTATTATCTGTCATCTTTTTCCATCTCCTCTCTTCAATGAGTGTCATTTCGTACAATGAAAACAAATATGGATGTAATTAGAAATAGATAACTAATGTGTAACCCAAAAAATATATATTGAAAAACCATTATGATAAAAAGAACATAATGAAATAGAAGATTTATGGTGTTATGAAGTTAAGTACTAGGATACGAACTCTGAATGATGTAGGTGAAACATGTATGTGAGAACACGACTGTATGATTCTATATATTTCCCACCACAACTTCGGGTTCACAATCAACTCTAACAATTGAGATGTTGGAGTCATCATAAGTAATAAACGGATTGATTCCAATTGCAGTAGGTATAGTGTCAACTTCATCATCACCATCATCAAAAAAATGTCTGGGATTTACTTCAATAATTACACCGAATTTAGGATGACGATGATCTTTGACATAAAAAACTTGTTTCACCATTGATGCCAATACATATGGTTCATCGGTGGAAAGAGTGTGAGTCATGTCAATAAATCGAAATCCACAATCATCAATAAAGGTGCCTTGCCTCATCAATGAATCAAACCATTTACATTTCATCATCGTGACTCGACCATGCGAGTAATAATCCAAAATTATTATTTTCTCCACGACACCATAATAAGAAACATTTTCAGAACGAGGTCTAGTGTCCAATGAACTGTCATAACAGTCTGTTGTGGCAGCTAGAATAACACCATTATGCTATGTTCTCATGTTTCTTGATCGTTCAGTGATAATAAATTTGTATCCATTGATCACAAGTGATTTACGAGCACGAACCATGGTATTAGGACCAAAAGACAAAGCTCTTATTTCCTCAGAAACGGAGTCTGTAGGCAAACTCGATACCTAAAATATAAAAAAATAGTAAAATTAATTAAATATTGTTTTTATTTAGTTATTACAGAAATATTTTTACCTTCAATTTCAACCAAGCAAAAAACCCTTTGCTATGCAAAGTCTCCTTCTTTCTCAAAGATAAAGAACGATGCTTTCTATATATCAATTCATTATGTTCCCTACAGATAAAAATAATAATAGTTTAACAAATATTTAAAATTACAAGAGATAAGATAAGAGATACATGTACAATTAACATACTTGATATACTCATCGAACAAATCACAATTGATCAACACTGTGCGATGTGCCATCTCTCACTCTTCAAGGCTTAATGTTGTCAATGTATATGATCCCAGAATTCCTCCTGTCTGAGGAAGTGATGGAAAACTGGGTTCAATTTTCCCATACAGTTCTTCTTCATTTCTCATTGGTCTGTTTATTCTCATAGTATGATCAGACAAATACATTGAGAAGAAATCCATAAATTCTTGAGCCAAGTAACCATTCACAATAAAACCTTTGGGATAATTCCTGTTCCGAACATATGATTTCAATGTGCACATGTTTCTTTTAGTTGGATACATCGAACGAAATGCAACGGGTCCTCCAAGAAGTATTTCGGTCGGAATATGGACAGTTAGATGCAACATGCATGTAAAAAATGATGGAGGGAATATTTTCTCTAACTCACACAAAATTAATGGGTTTTCTGCCAAATGTTTTTGCACGAGGGATTTGGACAACCTCTTAGCACAAAGATCTCTAAACAAATAGCACAACCGAATAACTGAGACTCTTACATTATTGGAGAAGAGACGACAGATTTCTATTGGGATCAACTCATGTAAAAGGACGTGATAATCATGAGTCTTCAAAGATTTCAACTTCAACTCTTTTCTGTTGACCCGTTTTGATATATTGCTTGAATAGCCATCAAAAACATTAATAGTCTCTAGCACTTCCAGAAATTGATTTTTTTAGCAAGAGTAATCATATAAGAAGCACATGGAACTTGCCATTTATTTTCACTGATACAGACAAGATGCAATTTTGGTATGATCCCCCAATCCACCTAGTCGTGCCGAGATCATAAATCATCTTTTGTCTTCCCCTTGACATTTAGAAGAATCGAAAGCAACATTTCACATATATTCTTTTCAATGTGCATTACGTATATTCAATGACGTAACAATTTGGTTGACCAATATGAAAACTTAAAGAATATACTCTTCTTCTTTCCATTGTAACAGGTATCATTGGAAACATTTTTCCTCTTTCTAGATTTCATTACACTCTTCCCAAATGAATAACTAAAATCTTTCAATTCATTAAGCACATCAGTTCCAAACATACGCTGAGGTGGATCGTCATTCTCCATGGTATTGTCAAATCTTCGACGATTGTTTCAATATGGATGATTCATTGGCAAGAATCATCGATGTCCCATAAAACTAAAACTACGAAGATATTTTAGTCTTCTCGATCGAGTATTCTTCATACAAACAGGACATGACAATTTTCCTTTTGTGCTCCATCCATACATCATTGCATAAGCCAGAAAATCATTGATAGTCCACATAAGTGCAGCACGCATCTGAAATATGTCTTTCGAACATGCATCGTATGTGGGCACACCCACATCCCAAAGAAGTTTCAACTCTTTAAGGTTGCATGTATACATCTATATCATTGCCGGGATCAGAAGGGCTAGATATCAGTATACTCAAGAAAGTGTAAGGATTTTTCAAACACAACCAAGGGTGAAGGTTATAAATGTGTATGAAAATCTCCCATGTGCTGTGCGAAGTAAGAATCTTCCCAAATGGATTAAAACCGTCACATGAAAGACCCAGTCTCACATTACGCACGTCGGCTGCAAATTTAGGATATCAAGCATCAAATCTCTGCCATGAAAATCCATCTGCAGGGTGAACCAACTCTTCATTATTCTTTTTTCTCTTGGTGTCATTCCATCGCATTTTTAAGGATATTTCATCAGACATGAAAAGGTTCTGTAATCTGGGGATCAATGGAAAGTTCCACATTACTTTTTGTGGCACGCGAGATGGTGTTCCATCATCTGTTGGCTTCCATCGGGAGGTTCCTCATTTTATACAATCATTTATTTCAGCAGTTTCCTCCCAAAATAAGCTGCAATCATTCGGGAAAGCATGAATTTTTTTTTTGAGAATCCAAGTTCATCAACCAACTTCCATTCCATATAGTGGTTTGAGGGAATATCTGCATCATCTTGAAGTAAGTCCTTCAAGAAGGTAAGAATGTAATCAATTGCAGTATTTGAAATCCCATACATAGTTTTCCCATGAAACAATCCGATTAAAAATTTCAACATTTTCATTTTATCACATTGCTGATATACTGGAGTCGTCGCAGCATCATTCAATTTTTTCACCCTATCAACATCATCATTTTCATTGGACGCATCATGTGTGCTTGTATCGAAATCCTGTTGGATGGACATCCTTTCCTTCTCATGATGTGGAATAAATGGAAACTGATCATATATCAAACTCTCTAATTGATTCATATCATTTGGATCATCAACATTTTGAGATTCCATTTTCTCTCAATTGTGATACCACACATAATAGTTTGTTTAGAAACCATATTTGGTTATATGATAGCTGACTGCTTCACGGCCCAACCAAGGTCTTCCAACACAATTAAAACATGGGCAGTGTATGCGACCACTATCTGAAGCCTTGTCAAATGAAAAATCTAGAAATCTTTTCAAATTATTTTGAAAATCGGTTGAAATCCGATCAGTTTCATACATCCAACTTCTATCCATACTGTAAAAAAAGCACAATAAGTCATTTCAAAGAAATTCAATAATATTAAAGTTTAATCAAAAAAATATTTACGTAAATGACAATTGTTTACTCTACATAAAAGCATAACTGACACATTACTCTATATGAGAATCATATTAAGAAATACAACAAAATACAGTGTATATAAGAAAATAAGATACAAAATTTCTAATGCCTATATTCAAGGATTGACCAGTAAGATATTGGAAGTGTATCAAGGAATACATAATCCTTAAGGGTATTGTTGGGAGTATATGATTTTTATACTTTATCTTCTTCATGTAGATCAGGATGAGGAGTAGGATGAGGATCATGGGAGTGGTGGGACTGTCCAAGGGGGGTGTGGCGTGTCCAGGGGGTGCGGGGGTATCTAGGGGGTGGTGGGGCCGTCCGGGGGGTCGGAGGTGTCCAGGGGGTGGGGGGATGTCT
Source organism: Viscum album (assembly GCA_963277665.1). Lineage (NCBI taxonomy): Eukaryota > Viridiplantae > Streptophyta > Magnoliopsida > Santalales > Viscaceae > Viscum > Viscum album. The sequence continues at coordinate 1,505,509 of CAUJRU010000037.1, forward strand.
AGGGGGGTCGGGGTGTCCAGGTGGGCGGGCTGTCCTTGGGGGTGGTCAGGTTTCCCAAGGGGGTCGGGGTGTATAGGTATATTTATATAAAAAGAATACCCCCACAATAATCATGCAGCCCTGTCATTAGTCTAAACCCCTAGAACACATAAAAGAAGCTAGTATGGACATTTACTAAAATATTTAACACCATATGAATGAAAATACACTCTAAATATAGTTTGAGAGGATATAATGGTGTGTGTGAAAAAAATGATATTAAATAAATTTAAATGAATATGGAACAAATGAGGGTTTATAATACACTAAGAGTACCTCAAACAATCCAAAACCACTATAGCACCACATATTCAACTTCATGAAACAGGACATGGAAATCTTACCTACGTCTTTACTGATGACCCCCTAGTTGGAACACTGTATTTATGGTTCTTGAACACAGGGAACAAACAATGTTTGGTCTCTACCAACTCAATCACTCCCTTGTAGATCATAATCTCGTTTCCCCTTATACTAAAATGGTCTCAATGGAAGCTACTATTAATACTGGACCTAAACCATTTATTCTCCATAAAAAAATAATCAAAGAACCATCGGAGGTATCTCTTATATAACCACAACCATTTTTATCTATGATGTAACGAAATTCACAAGAATAACTTTTATTCAATAACCTTTTGGTATATAATGTGCATCAACAATGGATCAATTATATGGTTCATAACATTCCAATTTATTAATCACCCATACATGATAAAAATTGAACATTGAATTTCATTTAATTACAGCCATCATATTTCATTTAATTCTTAACAAGCATAGAAGCATGGAAATCGGAATCTAATAACTTTAATTAGTCCCCAAAACTTTTTAATAAATTTAACATGAAAAATAAAAAAGTTTAAAATCCAAATAATCACTATGACGTAAAATGATCTTGGAATTATATTGCATAAGTAAAAACACTCAATCATGGAATATATGAAAAGAATATTAATATAAATTATTAAAACAAGATAATAAAGGAACAATGAATGTTAAAACTAAACATGTGATTGAATTTTATGACATATAATAAAAATTTCTTGGTAATGAAACATGAAAGGCACATCAAAAAATTAGATAACTGTCTAATGCAATCTATATGGGCTGGAATATGCATGGACTGTAAATAAAGAACGGAAACATAAATTGGGCTGGAACAGAAATTCAGCTGGAATATGAGAATAGAAATTGGTCTCATCCCACATCAAAATCGAAACTAAAAACTAAGAAAATACCTCAGCCTTGGATGGGATGGAGGAAGAGAACCCGAAGCACCTCCAAAATCACCCAAGCGCTCCCGTTTAGGGCTCTGGATCACGAATGGGGGAGAGGATCGGCTACTGCCAATTTGGGGGAAAGTAACGGTTTTTAAAAACCGTTGGTATATAACTCCATCCCAAACCTATACCAACAGTTCAATGAGAACCGTTGGTAAAAGGTCACCGAAATCCCACTTTTCCCAACGGTTCTCATTAAACCGTTGGAAAAAACACCCCTATACCAAAGGTTGTGATGAACCATTGGTAAAAGCTTCCAAAAACCCATCTATACCAACGGTTATCAGAAACCGTTGGTATAGATGGCTATTCCCAACAGTTTAGTAAACCGTTGGGATATAAGTGTTGGGAAAACACTGTTTTCCAGTAGTGATTTCTCAAAAGAAATGATGAATTCACCTAAAAGCAGATATATTTAATGTTGGATTTATTAATATCCAATTTTAGCCTCTATATTTATTTTATATTATTTCGTTACAATTACATATCTTAATGAATTAATTATTTCAATTGATTAAAATAAATTTTACTCAATGAAATAAAAGTATTATGTTGTGTGTCTCATGAAATGTTGTCCCAAGTATGTAATAAAAAAATTAATATTGGGGGGGGGGACTATAGAAATAAAATAAATATATTTTTTTTAAATATCTACATGTTTAATGGTGTTCAGATATTAAAAATAATGTTAAATTAAAAATCATAGTAAAATAGGGTATGCAGAAAAATTATATGCTATATGAAACACAAATATATTAATAGAAATAAGATTACCTGATGTTTATTAAAATATGAATATATCAATATAATAAGTGGAAATAGAATATTTAATTTTACAATGTTTAAAAAACTAACCATAGTGTATTTCATTACAAACCAAATAGTCTTTTAAGGTATTTACTCATATAACACATTAAAACCAAAGTATAAGGTAAATATGTATAGTAGATCTAATATATCTCTTTCTATAAAACCATGATAATGAATCCATGATTTTATAACCTATCATAATTTATTTCATCCTATTTATGAAATCCCTCAACAAAACCCATTGGTATCATCACACTTTTACACATGAATATTCTTGAGCTCTATATTCCCATTAATTGAATCCCTTTATCGAGAATATTGTAAAAAAAAATTCTTCATATTATAAGTATCCTTTTATCATGAAGGATTGGTATAAAAAAAATTAAAATGTAAATTTCTATGATAATTATATATTATACTGTTACAATAAAATTCATGAAACAGATTTAAAAATAAAATAATTACAGTGATCCAAAGTACTCTCCACAATATGAAATCGCAAATATTTAAATTGGAATAAATATTTTTAGAATATTTGATGTGTAATCAATTATCTTTATGTTCATGATGTTTTAGCTAAGGGTTTATTTATAGAAATATTTTAAAAAACATCAATGGTTGGATTCCAAAAAACATTAGAGTTACACATAACTATATCGATAATAATTTCTAAATATGTTGACAATATTAATAGTTTTCTTCACTTACTGAAATTTTTTCCATGAACCAATACATTACATTAAGAAAATTAAATGACTTAATCTATAATAAGAAAAATATATCAATTTTTTCATAAAATGGTTTTATATCTTTGATATTTTAGTCTCTTAATATTCATTATGCACAAAAAAACAAATTAAGAAAAGACTGAAGATAAATGGTTTTGAAAAAAGGATTGTTATGATTTCAAAAATAAATAAAGTGATTCATTGAATCAATAGTCTCTCCTATTTATAAAAAACTAGACATATATTTTTTTTGAAAATAATATATAAAAAATATCCCTGATATAGTTATAGTTGAGAATTTATCCCCCTTTTCATTGAAATAATGTTAAACAAAAGTTATTAAAAAAATTTACTCACCATATAAAAAAAATTGATTAGTAAAAATAAATACTCTTTGTAAATGAATTGAAAAAATCAATACTGATTGTGAAAATTATAATTTTATTAAATTTATTAAACTTCTTAATTTTTTTAATATACAGATGAAATATAAGAAAGTGGGTAAAAATAAAAAAATAAAAAATAAAAAATTGATTTCTTTTTGGAATTATCCAAAAATTATTTTATATATTTCTAAAACTTTTACAGATCCTTATATCTTCAATATATTTCCTTTTTTTAGGGTTGATGTAATCAAAATTTTCACATAAATTACATTTTTACCATGATTTCCTATCTAAAAAGATTTACTTATAATGTGAGTTAAGTTTAAACATCAATTTCTAAACCACTATAAAAATAATATCACAAATCTATATATAATGGTATACATGATTCTAAATTATCAAACATTCAACACCACCTTATTCAATATAGATTAGTATAGTTCTTTGGCAGCATCTAATTCTATTTATTCTTTTGTTAGGGAAATGTTATGCTTTATAGATGGTCTTCTAGTATTCCTTAGATAGACTCTAATAAATATACATCCAATGAATATAATTTCATCATAGAAAAAAAATATAAATCCATGTTCAACTAAAAGACATGAGATAACAGTTATTGTAATGGATTGTAAATTTTATATCATATAAGTAGTTATCCTTTAATGTATGAGTGGTCCTTTAATATATATGTAAATTTGTATTGCCAGAAACATATATTAGATGTATTATTTTAATAATTAAATTTTAAATTTATTTGAATGGGGAAAGAAAATGCTAACTTTTCTATAAATAATAAATACCAATTATATAAAGTAATTAAGAGATAATACAATATTTTCATTAAAAAATAGTTCATCTTATAAATTTTGGTCATCTCCCCTATTAAACAATAATAAAATGGGAATATTAAAATAAATAAATGAATTATTAAATACAATAAAACATCATGAAGTTAACTTGAAAATAAATTAATTACATTACTCATTCAAGGATAGTTTATGAAAATGATTATTAAAAATTTTATGTATTTAATAAATAAATAATGAATGAAAATGATGATGGTTTTTTTGAAATACTGTTATGATTGAAAAAAATTTCTAATGCAATTTTATCATTTTTATTATGAGGAGTTTTTAATGTAATAAGATATAAGAAACAAAAATTAGAATAAAAATAACATTAGTTTGAATATACTTATCTTATGTTTAATAAATTTGAATTTATAGAAAGATATGGTTTTAAAAAAAACATCAACAAGATGATTTTCCATTCTGAAAAATTAAATAAATTACTTATCCTTTTATATGTTACCTAAGTAAATGGTGTATTCCATCAATATTTTATTCTCTTGAGTGATGTGTGGGTTATTATATATTGAAATAACACTAGTATTATAAAAAAGAATCTAATTTATTTGTAAAATAGAACCAAAATATGTTTGGGTCATGCATCAAAAAACTGCAATATAACATTCCACTGACACTTATTCAACACCAATAGTGTAATGTGTTAAAAATGTTATTTAATTTTGGACCAAGAGACTATGATTTCACATAAGAACTTAAATATTCCAAAATTAGTTTTTATATCTATATTATAGCCTTTAGTGTGAGCATCTGAGAAACTTTTAGGTGTAAAATCATTTTAAGAAGAATAATATAATCCAAGTTATATTTTTTCATTATGATAGTCGAAATTATATTTTAAAATTTTTAAATTTGATTAATTTGGGTAATATATTAATATAAAACATAAAAATACCAAAAAAATAATATATGGTTGACTTCTTTCATGATAATGTAAAACATTGATCATACATATCTAATATTTTTGTTATAAAACTTTATTTAATTCATCAATATGAAGTTTAATTGAAATTTATAATTGAGTACATATTTTTCCATGATTCATTATCAAAACTAAAAAGTATAATTATGTATTTGATATATTTATGCTGAGTTAAGATATTTAAATCTATTATTTGAAAAATTTGAAAACCATAGAAAAGGGTTATGTTTTCCAATCATACTTATTTGAAACTCATTTTTTCATATGTTCATTAAACTATCAAAATTATATGTTTGAGCTATGAAAAAAATAAAATCATCAATATAAATTTGAATAATGATGGAATGTTTTAAAATTTTATTTATAAAAATAGTTGGATCAATACCTCATTTAGAAAAAATATTTTGATGTAAATAACTCATAATTCTATCATTCTAATATCTTGAAGAATTTTCATATCGATAGATTGCATTTGTAAGATTAAAATGATTTTCCTGAAAAGTTGTATCTGCACTTCTAGGTGATTTTTCCATGTAAATGGTCTCATGAAAATATCTATAATAAAACCAGTTTTATCATTGATATTTATGTAATGTTAAATTCACATGCACAGTAAATGATAACATATTCTTGATAGAATATAATCTTACAACTAATGATAATGTTTTACCAGAGTATATGCCTTGTTCTTGATAATGAACCTTAACAAAAATTCATTAATTATTTATAACAATAGTTTAATTCTCATCACATTTATTAATAAAACCCTATTATTATCATATTACCATTAGTTCTTTAGGATATTAAACTAATGTCTACAAATGATTCAATTAAAATTTATTGATCTCATCTTTCATAACCCATGTCTAACTTTCATCATGTAATGGATCATATTCCATTTTATGTTGAAATTATTATAGTAATGAATTATTCCCACATTGATTTGTTAATGATTTTATTTTCATAACCATTTTTCTTAAATCACCAATTATATTATTTATAGGATGAATCCATAAGAGAGATTCATTATTAGGTATAAGGATTAGTGTGTTATTGACTATTGAATGTATATATATATATAATTATGAATATTGGGAATCTAATGATATAACTTATTGAGAGTTTAAAATTTCCAGTTTTATATCAACATATGGTAATCATTTAGGAGTGTTTTTATAAAACATCATTTAGAGGATATACTTTTAATGAAATTACAAAAATTAAAGGATCATTTTTATAAGAATTTACATTAATCATTTCTTCCATGATATTTTCTAATTTATTAAAAATCATTTAATCCCTACTAGTTACAAAATAACTAAAAGAAATTTATTTCATTAAGTTTTAGATCAAATTTATTTAACCAATATTTACTATTCAATATGAATACATTATATCCAAAAAATAGTAATTGAAGAATGTTTATGATTTCTTTTAATGTGAAAATCATAAAATGTTTTATTATAAAATGGGCTGAGTGAAAATATAGTTATAGTATAACATGTAGTAATTTGGTTTTCAACCAAAAAAAATTTAGTAATAGAATACTCACATACCAACAATTTATAAATTTTATAATGAAAAAAATTACTTTATTCAGATACTAAATTTTTTAGTTTTGATTTTTGTGTATTAAAATTACGATTAAAAACCATTTTATAATAAGTGTATTAAAAATACAATATTTCAAACTCAGAAACATGATCAGTCCAAATAGAAATTAAAGTTATTTTTTCACATATTTAAAAGAATGAAAAAATACTGTAAAATTATTAAAAATATTATAATTTTTATTGAAAAATAAACCCGAGTAAATAATGAGTATTCATCCTACAATACATACATATATTATTTTCCTCCAATAATTCTAGTTTGTAAAGACAAAATAAATCCATGTGAAATAAATAAAACTATTTTTATGTTGAGACTTTTCATTAATTATTTAAATATGTACATAAATTTATATTAAAACTGAAGATTATATGAATCTCTAGTTGAATCAAATATTAGTTTGGGTATATCTCAATAATGTATTTTACTATAGAATTTAAGTAAAGTCATATTTTTATGTTGTCAAAATATTCTATCCCATAACCAATATTATTCTCCATTTTCATGTAAAAAAGGTATGTTTTTAGGACTTATGTAATTTAATTAAAGATTTTAAATATTATCATTCATATTGATAGACAAAATTAAAAAACCATTTTAAGTCTACATATATCGTTGTAAATGTTTATAATATATATATATATATATATCATTTCATTATTGAATATTGATTAAACTTTTTTGATTAATATATATATAAATAAATCATTTGAAATCACTACTTTAACAAGAAAAGAAACATCATCAATACTAATTATTTTACACTATGAATTTTCTCAAAATGTTACTCTTCTTCTGTTTAACATTTTCAATTTACGAAATTGGAATTGACTCTAGACATATGTCAATAAAATCCACTATCCATGTTATTTTTTTTCTTATGGTATCCATGATCATTTCATGAAATAGATAAAACTATGTTCTTAGTACCAAAACATTCTTCAGATTAGTTTTATTAGAAAACAACAATTTAGAAAACCACATCATTCTAATTATTGTTTTTTGAACTTATACTTGTTATTTATAAATATTTTATTCTTAAAACAAAAGATTAAAACTTTTTATAGAGAAATATTTAATGTAGTGACCTCCACATTGACATTTAGTATAAAAAGTTCACTATTAGGTACAAAATAAATTTATAGAAAATAAGTTTTTTGAAAGTAAAACCAACTCCATTAGATTTTATAGAGGGTCTTATTTATTTATATTTTATCAAGAAAACTCCCCTAGAAGTCAGGTTTGAGAAAAATCTGTTTATTACAATAATAATTTAATTATCTAAATTTTGATCATCAAAATTACAATAATTAATTTTCCAATTAGTTTACATCGTATTAAATCAGTTTTTAATTCTAATTTTGTTAAACTAATATAAATGTTTTTATTTAATATAGAATTATATTATTTCATTATAAAAATTGAACCAGCAATATAATATGTACACTTTATCGTACTATATTATTTTTCTTTGAGACATAAATATTTTTTCATTTTAGTAATAGTACGTATTAGTACCTCATATTTTGATGCATTAATAACTTTATAATATGATTAATTATCTTTTTTTCATATGATTATTTTCAATTTTCATTTTTACAATTATATGATAATTTTGAATCTAATTTTATATTTCATAATTTTTAGTAGTTTATCATTTCATGTCAATTTTTTCATTCTTCAAAATATTTAATCCAAATCATCTTTTTTAATATCATGTTGCACAATCATCTAATGAACTCTTAGAAGATTTATCACATTCAATAGAAATTTACATGTCTATATCATTCAATATTTACTTTCCTTTTATTTTAAAATATATCATTGATTTTATATTGTTAATCTTAGGATTAGGAGATTTGGGTTTAGTTTGACCTGACTTCGTATATTCATAGCACAACACTTATGATGGTTACTTATTTTATGTTATGTATTTCCAATCATTATGATAATTATTCATAATGTACATATTATTGGAAATAATCATTATTATTTTAATTTGAGATATTTAATTATCACTATAATATTAACCACTTTGATATGAATGATTTTATTTCCTTTTTGAAATATTTTATTTGTATGTGTTAGTGTAATCATGAAAAGTAAATAAATGTGATTACAAAATGTCGATGAAAACACTAATTCATAATCCCTCATCACTTTCTCAAAATAAATGTGTAGTACATATTCATAATTTACTAAAATTCAAATTAAGCAATCCAGAATTAACTATTTCATATTCATAATGCCATATGTGGATGTATTATTTGATTCCCATTATTTTATCATTATATTAAAAATATTTTTAATGACTTGATCTTATGAGAATTTTTTATCACTAAAATCCTAAAAAAATTGTATAACAGTCATAAGATATTAATGTAATTTAGTTACTATTTCTACAGGATCAAAATGAATGTCTTAATAATTAGCTTCTAACATAGTTCTGTGAGTTTCTAAAACTATGTATGTTATAAAATATATAATCTCAACATTTTTTGAAATTTTATTTTTCATTGAATATGATGATATCATGAAATATATTTTAAAAACCATATAACATAATAAATTATAATTAGATTTATTAATTTATTCATATTAATGTTTTCCCTATCAAGAGAAATAATGTCCTTCTCCATTTTTCTTAATTTATTGGCATCATGATAGAGATCTAAAATCTAGTATTATTGATATATGAAGTCATTATATCACATAAATTATCATTATTTGATCCACAAAGGATAGGTTGTATGGACATATTTAAATTTTAATGCTTTCATTCTAAAAAACAATCCATTGTGGAAAAATCTATTTCCTTTACCAGCATCCTTAGTTTATAGAGTCTGATATGGAATTAGGATAATCTAACATAAATTAATAATCAAATAATTTATAAAACTAGGTAAATACCTACTTTGATACCAATTTTATTTTCCAGGGATGTAATTATAATGTAAATACAAGTGTGGGGGGAGGGTTGAATTGTAGTTGTTAAATAAAATTTCAAAATTCAACTTTTTCTCATGTTTAATGATGATAATATTTACAAAATACCAATCAATTCAATATCAGAGTAAAATAGTTCATTTTATGGAAATATAAACTCCTTAAAATAAACTAAAAAAATTTTCTACATATTTTTGTTATGTTTATTCTAGAATATGATGATAAAAAAACAATAGGAAAAAATAAAAAAAACATAATAAGTGGATATTGAGTATACAAAACTCAGAGTATTGGTTTATAACACAAAAACTCTTTTAAAGGACATATATAAACCACACTATGAAACCAATTTATTTGGTAGATCTTTATATAATTTATAACATTCCTTTAAGATGTATGCTTTCGTAAGGTATCTTTTATTTTATAACTTATCTAATAGTTTTCTTTTATATCCCCATAAACACTCAATTAGACATATCATTAGTATCCCTCTACCACGCATGAATGTTCCTAAGAACTATCCACCTATTAATAGAATCCATAAATCTATATGATCATAAAAACAACAATATCATTATTCCTACAATCTGCTGATCTTATAGGATCAACAGAAAAAGGATAAAAATGAAAAATGAAAAGGGATTTAGAAGGAAAATAATTAAATGGTAGATCCTAAAAAACAATTATAATGAAACTGATTTAACTGAATATATTTTCTCTTGGAAATAATAAAATTCAAAGTGTTAAAATTAATAAAAACATTTGGTAACTTGATGCATAAACAATATTCATTATTCTTAAAAAAATATAGGTACATCTCAATTCATATATATCATTATAACAAACTCAAATAGTTGGATTCCAAAAAACAAGGTGTCAACTTCACTAAATTGAAAAAAACATCATCATATACCAATGAACTTTTTATGATTCTTTATATACTATTGAGTTATTAGGAACTGATACAATGATTTAGAAAATCAAATTGATATAATGATGAATGTATGTTAAGATCATTTGATTTTCATAAAATATTTTTTGTTATTTGGAATTATAGTACCTAAATATCATTATGCATAAACATAGGAACATAAGAAAATAGTCCAATCATATAATTTTCATATAATGTGACCTATGATTTCCAAAACAAATAAATAAAATAATCCATTGACTTAATAATATAGTTTTGGATTTTCATAAGAAACAATAGCTATATAATAAAGTATCTAAGCATTAATTGTTGACATGTGAACCTCACTACATAGTTCATGTCATCCCAGAGGAAGGAAGACATAGACCCATTCTACTGAGACTGAACCTATGTTAGTGATGACAATTGGTGACCCTCAAAATCATGTTTCAATAAGGCTGGGGTAAATGACTAGCACTGAGGTATAAATCTATATAATTGGAGACATTTTCCTCTAAAATATATAAAAAGGCAATATAACAGAAAATACCAACCATAACATGAATAATTATGATTCAATGAAAACTATTGTCCTTAAAAGATGTAATGCTGGTATACTATATTGAAAAATCAAGATATAATAGAACTTATATTGCTAAAAAACCTCAAAATCCAAAAAATTCATTAAAACCTAACAAACCATATACCTTTATGATACAAAAACATGCTCCAAACACCAATCTCGTGGTATAAAACCAGTTCTAAAAGTAAAAAAATAACAATAACACCATTATAAAAAACTATGTGTACTACATATAAATGTATATGTGATTATATTTATATAATCATGTCTCCATAACCAAGTGGATTGAATATGTCAAGAAATATTATATATATATATATATATATATATTAATGAAATGATGGATGTCAGTAATCCATCATTATGACTAAAAACTAAAATCCTAATCCAACGTAAAAAATGAATGATTATGTATAGAATACATTAACAACAGTCTTATCATATCACCAAGTGTCATACTGTATGAACAAGTCAATTTTACTCTAGATAATACTCATCATTATCAAGAAATCATATATACATTTTAATTCAATTACATATCTCACTAAAGTGGTCATTATAGTCATAAAATCATCATTTTGTTCATCATCAAGTTGCATTGAAATATAAATTATTCCAGTTAAATCATTTAGGGTAAGTATTTTATAAATTAAACAAGGATATACATGATTCTGAAATATGTTATTAGATATGAACTAAAATTGGAACATGTATGTGATTGTGGTTCATAATTAGTAGAATAATAAAATGATAAATACCAAAACTTATTAGTGCATGTAAAGATGATTTATGAAGAAAGAGATTTCATAAAATGAATGTAATTTCATATGATGAATCAGACAGTTATTATCATCCACATAGATACCATTTATAGAACCATTTTTATAAAACTAAAATTTTTAGAGATAATTAACACATATGATACATGAAAAGCCAATGAATTTTCTCAAGTATTCTAACACTGGAGTAAATACATGTTGTAGCTGAAGAGAATCTACATAAAAAACTAAATTCATAACCATGTGATGTTATTTTTTGTGAGTGTGTGATTTTTTTATTATTTTTAAATAATCCCAAGACCCAAAGATTAGTTTTTCTTTCTCAATAGCATAGTCAGGTGAATATACACCATAGAGTGAAGAAAGAATTAATTTATTCAATGAATGGTTTACTGAAATCATGGATACTTTTAGAGTTAGGGTACAATTTTCTATTAAATTAGTTATCATCATAAAAAAACAATGTACAAATATTAAAAAGGTTGTATAGCCATCTTTAGTGAGTAATACATTGGTTTATTATTTTGAGTTTCATATGTACTTTTAAATTTCATCTATAGTGATCCTATTTGGTGGTTTACTTTTCTTCCACTTCTATGATAAATAGTTACTATAACACATAGAATCCCACCATTTATTTCAAAGGGGAATCATTCCATGTTAATAGAATATGATTTGGGAAAAGAATAACATTTGTGAACAAGGAATCTTATCAGATGCCAGAAAATATTGGTCACTCTATTAAAAAATTTTAAGAAAACCATTTTATTCATTTGATAAGAATTAAAACCTGATAAAATATCATCTATTTTCTAATAGGGAATGGTGGGGAAACCATTTATTTTAATTTATTAAGAATTAACTCACATGAAACAAACAACAAGGGTGTTGTGTAGATTCCATTTTATAAACGAGGAGAATTTCATCAAAACATCTTCAAAAAGGCCCACACGATGTATTGTAACCCATGGTTACTTAAAACAAAAATAATAATGAACATAATTTCATTATGTATATAGTAGTGTGTAATTTTACCATGGTTATCACCACTTGAAAACACACTCCCTAATGGCGAGGAAACATTTTCCACAATTGTTTCGATTTTTGAATTTAATTTATAATCTGTAAATTCTTATAAATGTTATTTTTAGTATTTTTATTAATTAATAAATGGATAATTAATTAATTAATAATATAAGGTCTATAATTAATAACTAAAAATTTATTACTCATTTATTACTAAATACAGGTTGAAAATTAAATGGTAAAATTTGAATACCTTTTTATTATTTATATGCAATTTTTTATTGATTAAAAATGAAAAGGTTAATTTTTTAATAATAGCTGGTAATATGAAAAATATTAATAAATTATATATATGAGGAGAAAATATTTTTAATATTTTCAATTATAAATTGTTCATAATAATTTTGAAATTTTTATAATAGAAAAGTCCTTATTTTTTAACTATAATTATATTATATTTAGATTATGTAAAATATTTAAATAATAGAAATTAAAATATAATTTATTTTATAAATCATTATCATATAAAATATTTAAAATAATTCTATATAATGATGAACATGAAATGCTCATGTTAAAATGAATATAAAGTTTTATATTCATATTTAATGGATGTCCATAATGTTTAAGGAAGAAGTTATAAAAATATTATTAATTAGGTTTAAATTAGTAATTGATCAAAAATGGATATCTAATGTTTGAGTATTTTTATTTTTAATTTCATTAAATTTTATTCTCTTAATTTTTATAATTATAATTTTTTAAAATTATGAATATTTATATGCTGAAATTTATAAGGTAAATGATTTCTAGGATGGATTCTTGAATTTTCATGCTAGGATTAATTAAATGATGAATTTAATTTATTATTGTAATTATCCTTTACTTGTTATTTTAGTAATGAAAATGAATTTTGATTTTGAATATTTTTTATGAATATTAGGTATTATAGTTATGATGAATTTAATTCCATCATGATAATGTCTCCCTAGGTAGTGGGACTTGAGTTCAGACCATGTATCATCATGGAGGATTATTCCTTGTCTAGAAAGGTGAATGGGGTTGGATATCAACATATCTAGGCTTTCTCATATAGAAATTGTAAATCTTCCATAATTATATGTATTTATATGAATTATTCATTTAAATTATGCATTTTCCAAATTTAGATATATTTTAAATTGTTTAGTTTATAAATCTTAAGTATACACACAATAATTTGGGTCATATAAATTGTTACACATCAATATGGTTTGAACATGTCAATATGGTGGAGGAAATATGACTGATAAATAAATTAATAGAGGAATGAATAATGAAGGAAATCATATGAGATAAAATTCAAAGATTAAATAAAATTCCAAATACTGAGTGTTATACTTCTTATAAATGAACATTTTTTAAGAACTCAACCATCCAAATGGTTATAATAATGCTTAACATGAGTGGCCTAGAATTATATTATATAGGGAATGAATGATATATTTGACTATATATTATCATAATTGGTCTTGTTGATATTATCATGAGTGTCCCTTGATTGTCTTTTGATAGCTTATTCTTGGAATTTATTTTGGGTTACAAGACTTGAGAAGCACTAATACTTTTGGATACCATAAGTATTTTTATTGGTTTATCAGTATGATGGATTGCACAATGTTTTATCCATTAAACTATCTGATAGTCACAATTATAGTAATAGTGATGATTCATCATCAAAATAATAATTCATTCTTTATGTGATCAAACCAGTGTATTTCATGGTTAAATATAGATCATGGAATACTAATAGATATGATGTTTTTAAAAGGGTTCATCATTTTAGAGTTATCCTATTTAATAAATATACATATTAATTGGGTTATGAAATGATACTCGTATAACAAAATTTTGTTGTTGGAGATAAATGGATAAAATTTCAACCCTGAACTTGAGATTAACCCATGATGAGGAAAAATTTAATGGTAAACATTTTCTTGATTGGTATCAAAATTTGAGAATAGTTCCCAAAATAGATGCAAAATTTTACATGTTAGAAAAACCTCTACCTAAGTAACTGATAGGTGAAGCTATTAAAAAGGTTTTCAATGACTTTATTATATGTATAAAATATGAATAATCAGTCTCCAAAATCATTTTTATTTCAATGGAATAAAATTTTAAAAAACTTATGAGGACCTATATGGATATCAAAAGATAGATAATTTTAAAAGGCTTTCTCAGGAGAAACCTAGGCATGAACTATATTATGGGTCTATTTTTAAAAAAAATCAAGACTACGTAATAAAAATAAATATTTACCATTTTTCTCAATATGATTAGGAATATCAATTAACTTGATAGAGAACAGGGTTACCACTTATATTTCTGTTTTCCAAAAATTTTATTCATCAATCACCTACTAGAAAGTATCCAGTATATTTTTTTATTCCAATATGAATGAATTTAGTAATTCATTAATAAATATACCAAATATTTTAAGGATGGATAATAATGAAATCAAAGGAAAAAACATAATAACCATGCTCATTGTAATGAAATAAAAAGTCAATTTGTTTTCCAAGAAGGGTGTTAAAAGATGTTTTAGAGATCTCACATGACCAACTAATCTCCATAAGAAGAAGGAAGGATA
Organism: Viscum album; assembly: GCA_963277665.1. NCBI lineage: Eukaryota > Viridiplantae > Streptophyta > Magnoliopsida > Santalales > Viscaceae > Viscum > Viscum album. Next base: position 1,521,030 of record CAUJRU010000037.1, read on the forward strand.
ATGTTTTCATTTTTTAAAGACTTACCATTATATAATATACTATCCATATTGCATATAAGGTTTTAATAATATTAGAGTAGAGTCCACATAAGGTATAAACATTATAGAATTTAATTAGACTATTTTGAAATATTTATCAAATTTTTTATTTAAGTGTTGTAAATATACCTGAGGTTAGAAAAAAGAATATAATAGATGTTTAATGTTTGAATCTTACTTGCATGTTATAGAGGAATAGATTTTATGTATTGTTAATGTGGATGTCTCATTTTTGCACAACATATCATTAGTTGGGTATTATCACATTTTTCTATTGAGAATATAATGTAGTCAATTGTTGATTACATAAAATAATATTGATTATTTGGATAAAAGAATTATTATTATATATCATCATTTAAGGGAGAGTAATAAAATTATTTATCTTTTTTAAGTAATTTGTATCATTGTGATTTTGGAAATTGTGTGATAATATTATTGAATTCCAGAAATTTGTAACTTTGTAATCTCAAAATGTTGAGAATAATAGAACTATGAACATGATTTTTTTAAGGTATTTCATGTAGACAAAGTGGATAAAAGTACAAACCAAAATAATAAATCTAGGATAAATAGTTAAACAATGTTTATTCAAGAATAAATTCCATGCCATTGAAATATAGGGTTCTTAGGGAGGAAGATAATTAATTCCATATGATGGATTATCAAAGATACCTAATAGTGTTTTAGAAACTCCATTGAATTTCCTTGTAATATATTTGTTTTATTGAAAGAAATTCATTTATTTTGAAGGGAATGTGATAATTAAAATATATTTTACATGTGATTCAAGTTTACATGAGTTCAAATTTAATGAATAATTATTTGAAATTATAGATTAGATTTATGTCTTGAAGCAATGAATTTCTATATCAAATTTTAATTTAAAATAATGTATCAATATTAGATAAACAAAACCAATGGACTTCAATCTTGAACTCATTTATTTTATAAAATAATATAATTTTTTCAATTACAACGTTTTTATGAATAAATATTTGAGGTGATTGAATATATACAAATTCTTTTTGATTCATCATATTATATAACATGTTTTTAGAATATGGTAATGATAAAAGTCATTGTAAATATATAATTTATATCAAGATAGTTGTTAAAATACATTGGAATATGATTCCTACCCATTAGTGTTGTATCTGAAGAAAATACGTTGTTCCATAAAAAAATTATTCAAACACATATAATACCACATATAATATAGAGAAAGTAGTTTATATTTTGAATATTTATAATAATAGAAATAAAACTTATTTCTTTAACAAAAGTGGGTTTTTTTGTTATTAAGATATATTGAAAAGAATACAATAAATAAAGAGCATGTGGTAGATTTTTTGGAATTAGATATCTTCATTGTTAAAAAATAATGTATTAAAATATCAAAATCCAAAAGTTTATTTTAATTAATATAATATATAATTTATTAAATGAAATGATAAAGAAAAAAATAAATAGTTAAATTTAGTTATTATTAATTATTGGAACCCATTATAAGATTTAACCACCGAAATTATAATTATATATAATCTTATTATCCAATAATTTTATAATATAGTGATAAATAAAAATTTAAATAGTTACATTAGTTTCCATAACAATGAAAATGTCACTTTATCCTATGAGGGTTTAGAATTTTCAAATAAAGTAACAATATAGAAGTCACATTGTTCCAAAAAAATCAAGGAAAACATTTGAGGGAAAGAGTAACACATATAAAAATGTTTTACTTAGAAAATAGTTATAAGTAGAAAATAATTTCACATCATAAAATTTTATTTAATGAAGGATAGAAGTTTGAATACGTTCAAATAGTTGAATAGTTTAGATTATGTTTCCTATATGTCAACATTATACAAATTTTCTTACTTCATAGATGTTTCTCACTAAGAGTTTGAGTGGGGGTATCATATGTTCACATAAATATATAATTAGTATTACATATGAGCTAATATTTAAACAAAATCATAAACTACATCAATCATAAGGATGATCTAGTAGTGTTTTATATATAATATGATGAGCCAAGGCTAATTTGGGCTTTATTAAATATTCATAATGATACTTTTAAAATATGAAATAAAAAATAGTTAAAATGGAATATCAACATTATCATACGTTCACTCCAGTAATGTAAATATATATAGATATACATTTCATAAATTTTTTTAATAATTGAACTCAGAAAGTATGACTTTGAGTTTATCCCATACTATTTTTTTAATAAAATATATATGTTATAATATAATATTATGGTTAACATGTGTAAGATTCTTGTATAGATATACACTATATAATAATGAGGAAGAAATCAAAGGATATGATTAATTGTTTGTATTGAATGGACAAATAGGTATACCACATGGATTGATATTCAAATTTAATTCCTATTCTAAGAGGGGATTTATTATATTTAATCCCGGACTACTTGAGGGTTATGAGATACCTAACATGAGAACCTAATATTTTGATACCCTATAAAATAAACTCTATATATTGAATTTTTTAATTAGATGGTGGTTTTTTATATAGCTAAACTTGTCATTGGTTTGAGCTTAACCATGTTGGGACTTATCCTGATATTTGGTGAGTCTTCCATTCAATCCCTTGGTTGAGATATATAGTAGATTTTCAGCCACACATAGAAATTAAATGTGATGTTCTAGACTATTTGGATGAGTGACATGTGATGTGACCATCTAGTTGATGAATGAAATATGATATATTCAACAACCAGTTCAATCTATTCTTTAATTATTGAGAATAACTAAGTAATCTATATAAGATTGAAAGAATATACATCCCACAGTCACTCAATGTCATAAAAAATGAAAACATATGTGATTTTGCATTAAAATATTATATATATTAGTGGAAATTTGTTTCTATATACATGTGTGTGATAGAAATAAATCCATAACCATTTATTGCATGAGTACAATTAATGCTTTTCTATAGGTTTCTCGTTTCCTACAGTTATAGATATAGATATTTTTATTTATTTTTAATGATATATAGGTTATTGGGGTGATGCATTGTGGTTGAAAAATGGTGATTGAGTTTGACTAATAGTGTTAATGTAAAAATGTTTTGTAGTTAATACAAAAGTGTTTTTTATGGGAATTTCAAATGTATTTAATACTATGTAATATAATATGAATTCAATTATTTCCTTATAAAAATGTTTTCTAAGATGTCCATAATGGATTTTAGATATCATTCTAAAAGATTTTGTATATGATAAAATATATGTTGAAATAGAAAAAGGTATATAAGGATTTGGTGAATGTTAGATATTGTTGTCTATGCACTAAAATGGGCACCACTATTCAAAGGTTGTGCTGGAGAAGTAGTGCATTAAAATTAGAACCACCATGGTGTGTTGGTTCCTGTAAAGACGTGTTATGAACCAATAAATTATATCAATTAATTTGATCATCTTTGACGACTTGGGTGACCATTATATTCAATGTTGTTATCATTCATGTAATGTTTTCATAAAATGAAATGATTTGGGAGAACATTTATATATATGATTCATGAACTATATATAGAATATAATCAATTATTGTAACACTTGAGTGAATAAAATCTAAAGGCATGTTTTATACTCATGGATATGTAAATCAAGCCACATTTAATGGAAGCACATGTTAGTGTGAGATTTTATTGATTCGTGGCCAATACTGCATATACCTAAAGTTATTTTGTTCTTCCTTTTTTCCACAACGAGGTTCTATAAAACTATGGAATGAATAAGTATTCTATTTAGATGAATAATTATTTAGTCATACCCTGGATACCTCTAATGGTGGGAGGCCTTTTCCTTCCAATTTATTGATCATCATCAAACACATAAGATAAAGATCGAGAAGGCTGTATTGGATTATTTATTAAATTGAACACAAGTTCATCATTTCTAGTTTTATTTGAACATTCATATTTTTTTCCATGGAGAGCCTTTTTATTATTTATTTTGATTCATGTTTTATAATTAAGTGTTAAACTTCCCCATGGAAACCCATCATATGATATGTATTAAACATTATATATCAAAAATGGGATTATCATTCATTATCATAATATAATTTCATCTCTTATTCTACATAATTTTGTTATAGAGGAATAATAATGGTTACTATAATTCTAAGTACCATTGAAACATCATGTCATATATTTAAATTGATCTATAACCATCCTCTTATTACTACTACTTTTTCAAGGTTATATTGGAAGAGTATTAGATTATATATTCACCAAAATATTCGTTATATATCCCATATGTTCGTCCCCATAAAAAATTTTAGTTCATTACTATAGATATACTTTTGTGCATCCAATATTTTAATGTAGTGTTATATGGTTTAGTAACCTAAATAAATATTTTATTCATGTCAAAATCACCATAACAACTAAATTTTGTAACATGAAAAAAAATACATGAAAATAAACTCATAGTTGAACAAAATTATCACCACTATGATCTATACTAAAAAATTATTTATTTTGAATACTCACTTAACTCAAATGGATTTCAATTGAAAAGTATTCATTTTATCAAAAATTACAAAAAAATGGGGTGTCTTGGTAAGCATGGGGCCAACAAAATATTAGAATTACCTTTTCAATATTTTTCTAGGACTGAATATATTAATTTCATGACTATTATGTTTCAATATACAATATCTGAAATGTTTTCATAGAGGAGATAATCACCAGAATACCTATCTATGGTCAACTAAGGCACTAATCTAAAAATATTAATAGTAATAATTTTTTTTATGAGATAAAAAATTGATAAAGAGTTAATGATAATTATTTTATGAGGGACACTCCACTCACCCCAACAAACCTTTGAAATTCCTTTCGAGTCATTCAATGTACCATGTTTCAAGAATGATGAGAGGGTTTGAAATTAATCTAATACAGACTAATGGAATATTCACATTTTGGAATGAATATAGTCGTCAATGTTTTTATAAATCATATTCCTTGATAATTAATCACATTTCATTTAAAATTGTAAAATGCATGTGAAAGTATTTAAATAATTAATTATTTAAAATATTGAAATTTCCATTAATCAAAATTCATCAAATTCATATATAATTCAAATAATTTTGTAACAAAAATACAAGCTCAATTTACCCATCATTAATTTTTTAGGGTTCATTACTATTTTAAATTACCATTGTACCCATTAAGATGAAAAATTAACAAAATGGCCTTATAATTTCAAAAACTCTTAATCTAAAATTTTCTAGCCTGGATATTGGTTTTTAATTATACACATAAAATATTGAAAAAATTATTTCAGGGATCCATATGAAGAGTTATATTTATTTCATTTGTTTTTGGGATTGGATAGTTGTATTAGAGGTTTATATCAAACATTTCATAGATTTCAACTCCACTATCATCTTCAACCGGAAAGGTAATGATGACACATGTATAGATGAATTTAAAGAACTTTTTAAATTATATAAAAAGAAATATATTGGTGATCTAGTCCAATGACGACATAAATGTGGTATTTCATACGAAGAATATCATGAAAAATATTAACATGGATTATACACATCTTGATGTAGGACAGAGAAACGACTATATATGGGCCTAGACAATTAAAACCCCATAAAAATAATAAATTTACCCATGGTTTTTATATTACAGTTGTTTAATATTTCATATAAAATATTAAGGCATTATTTTCATGATAATTATTTTATATTATAAAAACATCAAAAGATATTACAATATTTCTTCAACTAGGAAGTATTTAATTTTTTTAAAGAAGATTATTTAACTTTTTTACATGTTATGAAATCAAGACCACATATACTATAGGGAAGGATAATGGGGTTGAAGATGCATTCATTCAGAAGTCATGTGGTGATGTTTCTAACAAGGTTAGATATAAGTGAAAAGGTGGGCAAAGTAATTAGAATATTTATATCTCATTATTGACAATACTAATAGTTGATCAAATATTCATTTATAATAACCGTTGAATTTTTATTGAAAAATATGGTAGATTAATGGTTTTGTGATCATAAAATAACATTATGTAGGGACTATATTATTTATCATCATAAACTAAATGGTTTGTTTCATGGTTTATATAATAAAATCATTAATAAGTGATAGTTATTTATATGTAGGGAGATACAAAATTATCTAATATAGGAAAATCATGGTTTAACCTTTGTACGTATATCCTAGAGCTAGAAAAATGTATATATATATCCTAATTTTACATTGGTGTTTAGTAATAAAGATGTATATATATGAATATATAGCTACATTACTATCATGTCAGTAGGTAAAGAAATGACATCAATTGTTTATTACGTTATTGCAACCATATAATAATATACAATGAAAATGGGAACAAATTTTTAAGGATTTAATGATAGTATTACCTGATGGTATAAGTGGATTTGAATCTATTTGGGTCACCATGGATATAATGTTCAAAAATATTCATTTTTATCAATAATTGAAAATTGTTGAATTGATAGTTTGGATCCGGATTATATAGAATATATAGTTTTTTGGGAATGGAGTGACCTAGAAAATCGTATATAATCTTAACTGTCTTAATACATTTAAATCTCTCTCAGTGAGATTAATGGGATCATGGGGCCGATTAAAGAGACCTTGAAAAATATGTTATCAAAATAGATATTAGAGGAGACTTTGATTTAATTTGATCATTCCATTGTAGTATAGTTATTTACACTATGATATGGGGTTCTCAAACAAAAATCACTATATATATTAATGCTTTTATATAACTCTTACATTGGGAGAGTACTATGTCATATTTTTCAGATTAGTTTATTCATAAGCTATGAATATTATTTTAAATTGTATTTATTATGAATATCATCATATTTAATACCTGATCCCCATTTTTTATAAAGGAAAACATTATTATATTAATACTATAAAAAAATTATCATTTTAATATCTGATGAAAATAAACGTAATTTTATAGTAGTAATATTAATTTTGACTATACATGGTCAATATGACCATAGAACAATTTTATTAAATTATACATTTGAAATAAGATTTTATGAAAAAATATTAAATTAATTATTTAAGTACTTAATAATTTATTTATACTAATGTGTATTAATATTTCAAAACATTATATTATTAACTAGTAATGTTAATGAATGAAATATAATATCATTTTTAGGTAATAATATGTTTTGTTTGAAGAAAACTGTTTTATTTCCATTAAACTATTTTTATTGAAAAATGTATAATGTCTATATGTTTTAATTAATTAAAATAATATTTAATTATTATTTATTCAAATGAAATGTATAGAATATATATTTTAAATATATGAATTTAAATCTATATAATGATGATTACATAACATGTTGTGAATATAAGAACATCTCATGATTGAAAAAATATATTTTCTTAAATACTATTTTGACCGGAATTATTTCTTTGTTTCTAACTAAGTCATAAAAATTATTTTAATTGAGATTAAGAAAATATATGAAATTTTAAAATTAATATTAATAAAACAAGTTAGTAAGGTAAAGTTAATTTTTTTAATCATAATGATTCGTAAAAACTATAAGAATTAATTAACAATCTTATCTTTAAAATGTGGATTTGCGGGTAACAAGTTATTACGTTGTATTTAAATTTCTATACTAATATAATTTCAATATTATATATTTGATTTAATATTTTAAATTATTAGGTACTAATTATCTAATATTTATAATTTTATTTTCGGGGTAATGTATTAATTTCCAATATTAAAAAACTAATAACCGCCATAGATGTAAAAATTGTAAAATTAAACATATATGATAAGAGAAAAAATGATTACAAAATGTTTTAAATATGGTATATCTGATTATAAACCTTAAATTCCCACCACTACATTATATATCTACTTTTGAGGCTGTTTGGGTGAGATTGAATCCCCATTATTAAATTGTTTTGGGTATCTCCAAAAATTCTACTCCACATCATTTATAAAACGGAACTACCCCCTCATATAATAAGAACCATAATTCCCCTTTGATTGATCAAAAAGAGAAACTAACTATAGAAAATATACTCATATATATTATATAGGTTCTTTTATTCCTAAAATACTGACCCTAATGTCCATCAGATGTGATCTAATGGAGGTTTCTCTAAGAGATGGTAATAATCTCGATGATGTTCTTTTTTTTTCTTTCGACTTTTACAACATTGAAATTTTTAATGACACATTAAATATAATAAAAAATCATATAAGATATAATGAGATGTTATTTTCCTTAAAAAATAATATTTATCCATATCCATCTGCATCAAATGGGAAACAAATCCCTCGCTCATGTGTACGGCAGATTACCACCTTATAAACCAATGTAATATGTTTTTCATCAAAGGATCAAATTGATATAATTAATTATAGAAATAATAAATATATAAAATAATTATAACAATATATTGATTTTTTAAATTAATATTTCATCCACTTCATTACAGTTTCACCCGTTAAACTATTAATATCGTTGATCATGCATGTGTAAGACATATCATCTTTATGAATCGATGTGATTCATTTTCCCAAACAAATTTCCAATAGTTGTTATTAAAATTTTATTTAATTACTAATTATAAAACTTTTTACAATGTTATAAATTTTTAGATTATCTGAATATATCATGAACAAAATAATGATAACATTCATTAAAAATCACTCATGAAAAATAGGGAAATTAACTCATAAAACAAGGGTAATACTAAATGATTGTAACCAAAAATGTTGTAGAATGTCATAATATGATCATATATGATATTAAAAAAATGAATTTGGATTTTAATAAAATATTACCAAGAATGAAACAAATATACTAGGAGATAAATCATTTTTAACCAAAAAAAATGTGAGGTATGGGATTTTATAGCGATTTCCATTTCTTTGAGACATATTTGTTAATATGAACATGTTAACTTTACATGGGGTATATATTGACAATTTTATTTATATAAATTGAATAAATATTTATTAACGATAAATAATATTTGAATTCAATTATATTATTTCCATGGGTTGTAATTTAAATTTTTTTCTAAGAGGTAAGAATATTTTTTACAATCTCACTTGTTTTGGGGATTACTTTTACCAATTTTTAAAGAATACTATAGTTTTTACATTATAAGATCTTGTAAATTTCATATTATATAAATATTTATGGGTTTTATATATTTTCTTCCCATTTTTATCTATTTATTAATTGAATCATGTGAATATAATTTATATAGAAAGGCATATTTATTTCATTTTAAATTTGATATATTTATCTTTCATGTAATTTTATCTTGAAATATAATTTAGAAGAATCTTTTTATTTAATAAAATAGTTTATTAATTACTTTTTAGTATATAATTAAATTTTTATTTTTTTAAAGGAATATTAATTATATTTTAAGAAAGGTAATTTTATTAATAATAGTCAGTAGAAATGTTTTTAACGTATATGGTGATAACAGAAATCCCCACCATCATAACTAATTTACAAAAGGTAGATAATTATTCACATTTTAAATAGTCTTAAATGGATTTTTTATGAATTATTATTTTAATAAAAAACATACAATCTTTTTATTCTTAAAAAGGACACAATATTATTTAGAAAGCCAATATTGATGATAAAAAAATGGTGAACTATCATTTTGGGATTAATTTTGTGATTGTTAACATTATCTTGATACAATCTATTTCTTATTATAAATTTTAATTAGATATAACACTTTTACTAAATATCCACCTACTGTATATCATGGATATGATTATTAATTGAACTGTATAAAATTTCTACAAATAATTATATTTCACTAAATAAGAACTTATGGACTTTGAAAATGAATCAATATTTACCCACATAAAGGGATTGAGGGGTTTGGAAATGTGAATCTACAAAAAAATAATTTACACTTAAATATAGGGAGAAATGAATAACGATATGGATTGTGAATTCATAATATAAATATTGCTCATGTGGATGAGATAAATTCAATAAATGAATTTAGAAGTCTGAAGGTGTAAATGTTGATTAAATAAATGGCATAATGGGTTGGAAAAGAGGTTCCCCATTGATAAAACACTATTTTAGAAGTAATAGGATAGTAAAGTAGGGAATGAAAATATTTTAACCCATCTTTTAAAATACATTCTACATAAGAGATTATTGATCATAAAATTGGAAATGGAGAATTCCATTACCTCAATGTGTTTCTTCCCAAGACATGAGGATAGAACCTGGAGGACTTAAGGACACCTTATAGGGACTCTTTAAGAGGTAAAATGACTAGAACTGACTTTATTGTTAATTTTTAAGAGTGATTAATGGTAATTTGTGTGTATTAATAGATAATGGTAGGGGAATATAATATTAATTTGGTTTTGGACTCTATATAACAACCACATACCATCCCAAGGTTATTACCCATGGATCTATAAAATTGGAGTGGATTTAATTAGTTTTATTAGTTGAAGAAATGAATCCTTGAAAGTAACACCATTGTTGATTTGTTTGTGAGTCATGATTATAAAAAATTGATTTTAAACTATTATAAATACAATATATATATTATTTAGCATTCATTAAGGGTTTATAAAATTAATCAAATAACCTCAAAACACCATTTTAATGGTGAAACATGATTTTGTACATGGATAATATTTATAGTATTTATTAAAAAAACTATTAGAATAATATTATGTCATAATATATACCATATATTTATACCATATTTAATTTTTACCAAAAAAATATGACTATATGAGAAAATTATGAAAGAATCACTGATAGATAATTTCCACATGCTGATTTCAAACATAATATATATTTTTTCAGAATAATTCTATAAATATTAGATTTTAAACATTTTAATGGCCACATTTTCTACCAAGACGCTCTATTATCCTTTCATAACTGATTTATGGATTCTTCATCACATACCTTAGATGGCAACCCTATTCTCCCTCCCTTATAGATTCAGGGCTTCTTCACCATTGTACCTAGGTGGGGGCTCGTCCATCACTCTGTTCTACTCATCGCTCCCTTACTTATCTTCTTCCATATACAGGTCGTAGTTTTTTCTTGACGAAAATTATTTTTTTGGTATTTCAGTTCATTTTCTATAGATGATGAATTTCTATAGCTAAGGGTCTCATTCAACCCCATCACGACTGTTTTCACCTTCCTCGTCACGCTAGAATCCATTTTTAGCCCAAAACAATGATACAAATGGATAATTGGGATTATGAGTTGGAGTAGTTTGGGTGACCTATTGTATCATGTTCATGTGTGGATCTCTTAGTTTAGTTATAATTCATCACATTCTCTAGATTTATTTTATTCACCAACTAATCATGCCACAAAATTCACTACACTTGACCCCATTTGTTTTGTGTGATGACCCTCATTGGTGGTTAAGGTCATGTTGGGGGTGTTTTAGTATTCAAAACTAATTGACTTATGATTATGGTGTTGGATTTTAGATGTGTTGGATCAACTCATGTTTGAGTTAATTCAATCATCTAGAGTTGTCTCGACAACCGAAAGTTTGACTTGGGTGGTATCAACTTGTTTTAGAGTTTTCTAGGGGGTCCTATTGATGTTTTATGATCTTATCTTGTTATTAATATTACAAAGTTGATAATACTAATATTTATGGTCTATTATTGCGTATTTTATATCTACCTAGGTTTAGTGTTCTTAGATGATGTTTTGGGGTTGTTATTGAAGGTTTTAACACCACTATCTTCATTAGTTTTTATGGAATGTTATAGAAGTGATGATGTTTGATCCAGAAGTCAGTTTTGGAAGTCGAGGAGAAGTCATGGGGCACTATAATGAAACTGGGCTTAAAGTGTCTCATATACATACTGAATTTGATATTTTAAATTTTAAATTTTGTATTTGAATTTTCAAGGTGTATTGGGTCTTTAGATGTCTATGTGGGTTACCGCCTAACTCCATAAAAGTCAGTTTTCTATAAATACAAAAAAAGAGTTTGGATTGCCAGAATTTACACTATTAAATAAAAAACCTATAAATTAAAAAATAATGATAATTTATTTGATAATAATATTTTTTGAACCATATAATAATTTCATTTAACTTTATAAAATTATTTAATATTTAATATTTAAAATTACTAGATAATAATATTTTACTAAAATATTAATTTTTTCAAAAAATATTGAATTCAGAAAAAGTAGTGTCTTGATTAAAACTATATATTTCCAAAAACCAATAAATTGTCTGAAATCAAATTGGAATATATTTTTATATGACATATTATTTAATCATTATAATGTAATAATAAAATATAAATATTGTCATTATTTTATTAATTATTAAAAAAAATCATACTATTTGGGTCTAGATATATAGCCATTTATTACAACAGTGAATTCCCTAAGGGTAAGGTGTGAGATAGTGGGATTTTATTAGGTTGGTTTAGCTTACATGGTTAGGGATATTATCTTAGTGAGCTTTAACATATCCCATAAAATGTTTTTCTTATGCTTTAGTTGTTAAATGTTAGCAAGGGCTTGGTCAAGTGAAAAACCATGATTGTATCTTCCTTAGAAATAGTGATAAATGATCTTCCTTAGGTATGGTCCAATTGGTTGAAGGCATCAATACTTCATTATAAAAAAAACTAGATTCATCATCACCCTTAATATATACTAATCATACAATAACTATATAATTTCAATATTACCAATGTGTATGATGTGTAATGAGGTTTTAAATATGATATGATATAACTTATAATGGTAAAAAATATTCTAATTAGTCCACGTTTTTATATAACTAAACATCTAGAAAGATTTTTTATTTAAAAGGGAGTTTTATTTATAAATTTTCAGTTCATTAAATTAATCTTCCTTCATAAAATTATCCCTCAAAATTTTCATAACCCGATAGTGGAGGGTACTTATATTTTTTCCAACGTGCTTCCTCATACTTGTGGTTTCACCATAACAATTTGGCCATGATAGTTGAATTGTTTCATAGAAAACTGTCTCTACTATATAAGATCATCACTGAATTCTTCTTATATGAAAGAAAATTTTTCAATGAAACTACATTAGGATTCAATATATGTGAGGGATCGGGTATGTACTTCGTTGGTATTGATATGTAGAATACATCATAAACTTGTGTCGTTTTTGGTGGAAGTGCTATCCTATATGCTATTTATTCAATATGCTCATGTATCTCTAGTGGACTGATGTTCCCAAGGATAAGAATATATATCTTTCTAAACCACAAGTGTTTCATCCATATTGAAATTCAAAGGATGAATTTATCACTATCATCAAACTTCAATCCCCTTCAATTTTTTTCGACATAGGTCTTTTGATGAATATAATTTTTCTTTATATATTATTGTATGGATTCATCCCTTTCTATCATATCATTAAAAATATTAGGTCCACATATATTTTTTTATCAAAAAATTGTTTATAAAAATTAAAATTTATATATTTTTTCCCATATAGTTCTAAATATGGAGTTACTTTATTAATTGATTAAACATTTATATTGTAAGAGAACTAAACAAATGGAAGATATTGATACCATAATGTGGTAAATTCAATTGATTATGATTTTATCATGTCTATGAGTGTCTGAAAGGTCTATTCATATTAATCAACAGTTTGGGGGTGATAGGTCGTACTGAAATTCAATTCAGTACTCAAAACATTTTGAATATTTCTAAACAATTTTGAAGTGATCCATGGATAATGATCAGAAATGATTGAAATTAGTACCCAAGTAGCCTCACCACTTATTTTAAATATATCATTTAATTTTGGGTAAGGTAATAATTATCATGAATGGTGATGAATTTCAAATTCTTGGTATGTTGATCTACCACAACACATATAGCATTGTTTACTTTGGATGTCTTCTGGAGACATGTAATAAAGTATATAGTGATGTTAATCCATTTCTATGAGGGTATAGAAAATTATTACATCATTCATTTGGAATTTTTTCAATATTATTTAATATATAGACATACAATGAAATTTGAAGTATATCTAGGGAAATCCCTCTTCATGTTATCCCACCAGAGGATCTCTCAATGATCATGACACATTTTGGTGCTCCCTGTATGGATGTAAAAAGATGAGATAATTACATTATAGAACAGATTATTCTATATCTCATGAGAAAAAGGAACAAAATTTATAGTTCTAAATATAATTACACCATCTTCATTGATGTTGAATTTAGGAAACACACTTCAATTACTAATTTTACCTTCTTTTGAAGAATTGTATCACCCATTTGTGTCTCATTGCTCCTCTCTTGGATAGATGGTTGGAATTTTTTGGGAAAGATATGAGTTATTGAAAATAGCTATGATTTATAGATCTATCCATATCATATATAAGAATATATATTCTTTATTAATCAATATCATAGACTGAGTTGTGGGTTCTTTATTACAAAGAGTGTTAACTACCATAATCTCACTTGCAGGATGGTAGTGAAAAGGGAAATCATAATCCTTGATTATCTCCAACCATATTCTATAATGCATGTTAAGATCCTTATATGTGAACATATAATTCAAAATTTAGTGGTATATATATATATATATAATTTACCCCATAAATATAGTATCTCTATAACATTTGAGAGAAAATTATTTCAACTATCTTCATGTAATGTGTAAGAAAATTATACTCATGGAAATTTTATAGTTAATATTATTATGAAATAAATTTAATACTTTTAATGAGTACAAATCTTTGTGAATTTAAGTGTTACTGGCTATAAATGGGAATCCAGTCCCCATTAGAGGGTAAATTTAGCATAGGCTCACTATCCAACAGCTTTTCTAGTATGTGAAAGAATTCTTCACAATACTATATCCAATTAAACAAAACTCTATTTCAATTTAACTTATTTAGTGGACTATAAATTCATGAATTTTTTTACAAACCATATATTGTATCTTGAAAGACCAGGGAAACTATTCAAATCAGTTAAAATAGTAGGATATGGACACTATTCCATGGCCTTTTTCTTGGAAGAAATGAGATTCTATCACTAGCCACGATGTTACCCAAGAATGATACATAGTGTAACCATAGTTAGTATTTTCTAAATTTACCAAATTGAATCTCATTATATTGATTTTTTAATATGACCCTTATATTATATTCTTTTTAATGGAACAATTAGAATATATTATAGAATCATAAATAAATAATACCACAAATTTTTCATTGTAGTTCTTAAAGACTCTATTAATCAAATCCATATATATGGAAGTGTCATTGGTCAATATTAATGGAATAAATATAGTTTTGAAACAATTATATGATGTAAAAAAAGTACAATTTTATATATCTTCCTTATTCACCCTTAATTGAAGATACATAGATTGATGATCAATCTTAGAAAAAAAATGAGCTCCTCAAAGAAATTCAAACAAATCATAAATCCCCAATAGAGTATATTTGTTCATCAATGTGACCTTATTAAGTTATATATAGGTAATTAATAACCAAATTTATCCCTAATTATTATTTACAATGAGAATTGGTTCTCTGCATGGTGATACGCAAGGTTGAATAATACCCTTTTCCAAAATATCTTATAGATTATTCTTTAATTCCATTATATCCACATATTCTATTATATTTTGGGTATTCTATACTAGATTACATCCATGTATGAGTCTAATTGATCAATATATTTTTCTTTTTTGGGGTTTTCTATGTATATATTTATGAAATTAATCAATTTATTATTGAATGATGGGAACATTTTCTATATGTAAACTTTCATTTTATCCTCCTAATTCTCCAATCATCTCTACTAAGAATGTTGTAGGAGGTAATTTTAGAATATTATTTGGTTAATATATATCCCTGTTGACGAAAACTCTTGGTTTTCCATTAATGTCCACTAAAATATTCTTTCCTTTGTATTTGATCATATAATTATAGTCTCAGAGCCAGTGAATCCCTGATACAGATTTAAATTCTACAATGAGAATTACTAATAGTTTTTTATGAGATTTTACTATCCAATGTTTTTGTAATAGTGTTTGTAGACATAATTTCTTCTTTAATAATCTTTATGGGAGTATTAATTGATAACATTACTTTTATTGGTTCTAGGTTTGATTCTATATTCATAGAAAAAATGTATGATATAATGTAATTCATGGAACTACAGTAAAACAACCTACTTTCTAGCATTGTGAGAATAACAATTGTACCTTCCTCCACATCATTTGATGCCTATAATTTAACCATTGTGATAATGAATGCACAACCATGATCCCTTGGCCTAGGGGGATGTTGGTGATGGGTTCTATTCATTATATTATAAATAATACATTTATTTGAAATTATTTCATGTTTTATACAATTGAATCATTTAAATTTAGGATGTACTTGCACCATATTTCCTTTATCTTTTTCATCAGACAGTAGTGGATTCCCCTCACTCCAATAGTTTCATGATATACAAACAAATATTATAACCATATAACACATTCCACTAACAAGATATCAGTTCCATGAATGATTCATCCCACATTTGTTGCATGTGGGAAATTTCATTTTCTTCCCTTCTCTTCTCAAATCAAATTTGTTTGCTATGTTTACCTATATTTCAATTTTCATTTCACTAGGCATATATAAAAAATTTGTTTTTACAAACTCCATTTAAACCATCATATCAATCCACACAATCTCCTTATAGTTATTAGTGTCTTGATTTTATAAATTCCTCTAATGAGATGTCCTAGTCTTCTAAAGAACCTATCAATAATCCCCTTATGATACATAATAATTATAAAGGAATATCGAGAAAGTCATGTAATGTAAATTTCTAAACATCACAATGATTTATTTTCTATATAATTCATCTCCAATATTTATTGTTCTACATTTATTATCATCAAATAGAGAATATATTTATTTAAAAAAATTATCTTATACTATTTCCAATCCATCGAATCGAACTCCACTATTGGCTTCATGTTCTGAATCAGTGTCCACTACTAAACAGCTTCTCTTTATATATAGTATACCAAAAAAGCAAATTTCTATAGCTTTATGAAATTAATTATCAAAATTTAATCTCTATAGAGGCAACCCATTATTTTAAAACTAATGGATCAAATGAATAACTAAATGAATGTGGTTTTCGATGCACGAACTACACAACTACATGTTATTTCTTTTAAAGTAAATATCGCCACTCAACATGATTCAATTAATTATTCATAAAACTATATAATAGATGCGTCGTCCTCATGAATTTTTCATCTCCAGCTTCCACTTCATTAGGAAGGCCCTAGATGCATTATTCGTTTCAATAATCAATTACATGATTCCCCCTTTCCCAATTATGTTTATAAAAAGGAAAACCTTTGGGAAGAAAATGTTAACTTCCCAAATACTAAAATTTTAAAGCAAGTTAATGTCCAAGAAAAATTTTTCAAGAGCCACATTGACATGTCATATCCATATATGGATTTTATTTCATAGAATCCTCTTGATTATTAATTCAATAAAAAATTTAAAATGACATCCTATATTTAGTCTTATATTAATGGTTTATTCAAGTGTTTTATAATTCTGATTTCCACACAAAAATAAACATTTATTTGATAACAACTTCAAAATCTAACTCTTTTAACACATAAAACATTAATTATATAGTAATACATTTATCCATATAGATCATATGTTAATGTTAAGTTAATTCGAAATAAACATCCAAATACATTAAAAAGAAAAAAAAATTATTTTAATTCACTTGAAGGACTAATCATTGGTTGAACATAAGAAACTTTTACTGCATTTCATATCCCTGAGACATGCACCAAAAGAATGAGGTGAGCATAAATCCTAGTAAAGTAATAAAAAAGTATATATCTAGTATGTGACTATGATGAATATTGATAAGAAATGATTATATGAATATGAGTAATATCAAAAAGGGAAATCATGAATCCTAACATTTAAATATGGATACATCATAAAAATGGTTCAGTTATAAGAATATCAAAATGGCTTATCACCAAGGTGTCATAAATCATAATTACCAAGGTTATTCACTAATGTATCGTAAACATTGTAATTTATATTGAAGTTTTATTTACCTACTACATTAGAGTTTTTCTATGGAACACCCTATATATTTCATAATTAATGTGAGCCACATCGATCAAAATAAATCATTTCATCAATAACCCAATGAAAATAAATAATGTGTTTCAGATAAAAACACTGAGTATAAATTCTCTTTAATATTTCCACATTAAATTATTTTTAACGCGCTAAAATGGAGTATAGGTTTCAAATAAGTAAATAGTATAATTAAATAATTTATACATACATTTATGGAAATACCAATTAATAATTTGAGGGTTCTTTATTAATAATATAACAATTTCTCACGTGAAAGAGAGGAATTAATTAAATTAATACCTCAACCTGATAGTATAAATGTGAATTAAGGAAATTGAATAATTGGGAGGAACAAATGTCCCCCATTGATATATTGTTTCAAATAATGGGATAAAAATAGAGGGTATGCAAATATTTTAATCCATCATTTAGAAAATATTCTACAAAAGAGGTATATAAATGGAAAAAATAAACATAAGATTCCAAAAAAAGGAAGTGTTTCTTCATAAAAGATGGGGGTAGAACCTTAAGTACATAAGTAAAACATTGTAAGATAATTTATGACATAAAATAATCATAAAATATTACATTATGGATTTTTAGTATATTGAAATGGGAATGGGTGGTATTTATATTAAAAGGGAAGAGAATTTATTATTAATTTTTTATTTGGACTGTATATAATAATTTAATCCAGACCAAAAACCATACAATGTTTTTTTCAATATCTTCTACAAAGGAGGAGTGTATTTTGTTATTTTATATTTTTAAGATGAAAAATACTAAAAAATACCCTTGGTTACATGCAATTGAGCCATGTGTATAATGAATTTTTTTTAAACATAAAAATAAAATAGTGGTTTTGGAGGATTCATTCTGGGTTTATAAAAGTAATAAAATAAAGTTAAAATAAAGTATTTAAAATGTGAAAATTCATTTTGGTAATGGATAATTATTATACTATTTATTGTATCACTTTTTGGATTTTATGATATCCTAATACATATTGTATATTTATATGGTATATAATTATTACCCAAAAAATTATCATGACTTCGAAAATTTTGAAAAATTTACCATTGGATAATTTCAACATGATAGTTAAATAAAATTAAATTCATTTTATCAAAATAATTATATTAATATGATAATTTTCACTTTTAAATCACAATAGAAATTTATTGAAAAATTAAAGGATTTTTATTTGGCCATAATTGTCTTTGACCCTTATAAAAAAATAATTTTACTTCTTTTAATTATTTTATCATTTATATTTAATATTATTTAATAATAATATTTTTGTAAAATTTTATTTATTAATTTTTTTCTAATTCATAAAAAATTGATTCGTGACTGAAACTATATATTTTCCAAAAAATAAAATCTGTGGTTCATCACATAAAAATATAATTTTCACAAAATTATTATTTAATCATTATTGTGTAATAATAAAATATTAATACAAACATTTTATTATTAAAACATAAAATATAAAAATTCATAATTTTAGGATTTATATACATTTATATTTATTTAATTAGTAAATTACCAAAGGGTAGGGTGTGTGATGATGATATTTCTTTGTTTGGTTCGATGTACATGGTTTGGTTCATGATATTCAAATGTATAAACATCTCTGATAATTAGTTTCACACATGCTTTAGTTGTTGAATCTTTTAATGGGATTTTTCATGGGATAATCCTTCTGATTATATCTCCCTTTAAAGCACTAATAAAGAGGATTCATAGGGTAGAATCTTACTAGTTTAGGCCGTCACTCATTTATTATCATCCAATTATAGTAATCTTAAGCCATAATATATACTAATGAAAAAATTATTATATAGTGGCTATATTATCAATCTTTATGATGTTTAGAATTATTTTAATATAATTGAAGATAAATTTTAACAATCCAATATAACCAAATTAGTGAATCTTTTTATATAACTACATTAATTTTTGATATTTTTATTCATTCTAAGGGGTAATTTATTTATAATAGATGAGTTTGTTTCAAGTGAGGTAGAATACGTAGAATAGATGGAATTGATATTTTTAACAGGGAAATTAATTAAAAAATATTTTTATTATTATCAATAAACTAAAATGAAGAGAAACATTCATAGATTAAAGTGAAAGGAAGAAGAATGTGTTATGGACTATGAACATAGCATTACAAGAATATTGTCGAATTCAAGGGATTATATACACAATAAAAATGTAAAGATTGAAAATTTCATGGGATGGATTAATCCACCTCTCTAAAGGTCCTCATTTTATTAATATTTTTCATCATATGATGAAATAGTTTTATGAACCATCAAAATAGAGGTGGAATTTTCTATATATTATATAATCTTTAGAAATCAAGATTAGTAGTGGTCTGAAAAGAACCAAAATACGGTAAATAAATAATGGAGAATAATGGAATAGGAAAATTTACATCATTTTAATAGTGTGGAATGAAAAATACTTGAAAATTATTGACGGGAATGTGATTTTTCTACTAGTTCTTTTATAAGGGTCATCTACATAATGAATGAAAGGGGAAGAAATAAATCAATTATGTACGAATATTTGTTTATAATTAAATGGGGTATTATTTACACAATAAATAAATAGTAAATGGAACGTACTAAATAAGTGGCTAAGAGGAGAAGTCTAATCTTATGCAAACACTACATTTGAGGTGGAAGTTCTTAATGATATAGTGGAAGTTACATTAATCATTACATGAAATTTAGAAAAATTATTTTACAAATATGGGTCAAAAAAATATTTTAAATATTTCATGTATTTCATATAAATTAAATACTTCTATGTCACCTTAATAATTTAAATTTAAGAAAAAACATTGTATACAAGTCTCACTATAATAATTATGTTTCTGGATGTTTTTATTATGGAATATAAATGTGACCAATTTTCTGATTTTATTATCCGAATTATGGTCAAATTTAATATAAAATTTTATATGGGAAGAATTTCAAAATTTGGCGTAAAAGTTTACTACTTGGAAAAAGAAATTACGATCTTTGATTAAGTTATATAATTCATTATCTTTATAGTAGATACATTATAATCTATTTCATTTAAAGATTAACCCCTAGAAATACATGTAAATGTTATTATTGGGAAAGAATAGAAAATAAAATTTATTAATGGAGAAGGTAATGCTATAATTGATAATGTATCTATTTTTTAGGAATACGTAGATTTATTTGATGAGGAATTACATGGTCATACACTAGAATATGAATTCTAGTTTTCCATTAATTTAATCCCTAATGCATGACTAATATCCAAGATTCATTATAGAATATCCACTATAGATTAAATGGAGGTATAGAAACAATTATATGATTTATTTGAGAATGTATTTACTCACCCAATGGTTTCTCCATGGGGATCCCCTATTCTCTTCATTAATAAGAATAATGGATTCATGAGGCCATGCATTGATTATAGGGAAATTAATTCTATTGTGAACAAGAAAAATATCCTTTACATCACATTTATGAATTATTTGATCAAATTCTTAGAGGTAAATATTTTAAAACGATTTATCTTTTTTGGGGGGTATCATCAATTCATGTAACAAAAGAATACATTATGAATAAATCTTTCCAAATAAGTTATTTACATTATGAGTTTATTGTAATTCCATTTGGATTGAATAATTAATTATCTGTTTTTATGAATATAATGTATGAATTTTTCAAGGATTATATTGATAATTTCAAATTTGTATTCATTGATGATATCTTACTTTATTCTCTGGGATTTGAGGACCTTGATAATAACATATATATCATTCTTGAGGCACTTAGAAGAGAAGAATTTTATGTGAATTTTTTATGTATGATTTTTTACTATAAAAATTTTATTTTATTTTCATTATTTTCACAAATGATTGAATATTAGTTGATAAAATAAAAAATAAGAGTGTAATATTATTTCATACACCAAAAAATATAATTGAGTGAATTTATTTCATTTTATTGGAAGGATACAATCAATAATTCATTTAGAATTTTTCACGATTGTCTAACAAATTATATAAACCCATTCGTAAAGGTCTTATAATTATATGGATTAAGGAATGTGGATAATATTATAATGAATTGAATACAATTTAGTTTAATGATCTAAGTTTTACTCATCTATAATGAAATTTTATATTTAAAATATATAGAGATTCAGAAAATAAAGGACTTGGTTGTGTCTTTATGAATAATGATAAAATTATTTCATATTCACCAAGGTAGATAAATAATATTGAACAAAATTATCCAACCCATATTCTTGAGTTTACAACTATAATATTTACATTAAAGATATAGATATTTTATATTTATAGAGAAATATGTTGGATATAAAAAGAACATAAAATCTTAAAGAACATCATTTCACATAAACTCAACATGAGGAAAGGGAGATGGCTCATGATAATCCTGGATTATGAATTCCCATTGTGCTCCCTCCTAGGGATATAAAATATGATAGAAGATTCATTGAGTAGGTTGGATATTGTAGTTCTGATGAAAATGAGCATCGCGAGGGATCATATGTTCATCGATATAGTAAAGATGGATTTGGAAATTATAATGGAAGGAAAGATATAACACATTTTTTAAATGATTTCTAAGACACCTTTATTAGCCAAGATAAAAAATTCAATACGATGATGGGAATTTTCAAAAGAAAAATAGTAATGCCACGAATGATGAGGAGTTGGTAGAATTTTTTACAAATATAGAGTTCTAAAATTTGGAAACTAATTATGTGCTCCATCTATACCTGAGATGAAAATAGAATTGTTGGATGATGTTCATTGATATATTTTACCCTTTTTCCCTATTATCACCAATATGTAAAGGGATTTGTGGTAACATTAATTGTGGGATAATATAAAGTAATAAATTAGTGGTTAAGTGTCTAAATATTTAGTGAGTCGGTAAGGGAAGGCCAAGATACAATGTTTTAGATGAGTCTTTAAACATCTTCTCATTCTTATGTGGAAATGGGATTACATTACTAAGGTCCTTGTAAATGATCTAACAATGAATCCTGGAAGGAATTTTTCAATATTGGTTATTGTGGATAACCTAACCAAATCTACACAATTCCTCAATACAAGAGAAGATTTACCCCTTGAGAGACTCATTGGAATCTATATTAATGAAGTTGGAAGACCCAAAAGAAGAAATATTTTAAATTATACGATCATGATTCCCAATTTATGTCCAAATTATAGAATAGTCATCTGATGGATCTTGATACTGATCTACATTTTATCACTAACAACCATCCTAAAACTGATGGATAGTCTGAAATGGCTATTAAAATATTGGAAGACTTGTTGATGTCATGATCACATGACTTCTAAGGTACGTGGGATCAGCATTTACCTTTGGTTTAGTTTTATTAAAACAATAGTTTATATTCATCTATTCAAATGATTCCATACAAAGAATTATATAGAATGTTATTCCATGCTCTACAAAATTGGGATGAAGTTAGAGAATGAAAACATAGGGGCCTAGAACTTATTGAAGAGACAATGAAAAAGGTATACTTTATCTAGGATTATATTAATGTAGCTAAATGTAGAAAAAAATATTATTCCAAATATTTGAGGGATTTTTTTTAATTTTATGTGGTGTATCACATTTTCATTAAAGTGAATCCATGAAAGGGTGTCATAAGGTTTATTATAAAGCGATAATTGAGTCCCATGTTTATTGAAACCATTGATATTTTTAAAAGTATAAGAGTTATAGACAACAAATCATAAAGTCCATAGTTCCTCTCTAATGTAAATTATGTGTTATATATATCATAATTAAGGATGTAAATGAAAGAGGCAACCCATGTTCTCACATCTATAGAAATAGAATTTAAACCTAGTTTATCTTATGGTGAGGTGCCTATCTAGATTATTCACACTAGAGAGAAAGTATTGAGGAACTAGGACACATTAAATGTAAATTTATTTTTGAAAAACCATAATATTTTATAACATGGGATAAATTCATTCAATGAATAATAATGACTCATTTATTAAATTAAAATATCTATTAGCATTCACAGATTAAATTTTATAGGAGGTAAGAATGTGACACCTGAGTCCTATTATAATATGTGAGCATTATATTTTAATAAAACAATATTAAAAATCATATTTTAAAATATCCTAAGCCAAAAATACTAAATTTATAGGTTGAATATATATTTTTAACATACTTGTTTAAAATAAATAGTTAATGAAATTTTGAAAATTTCCCTTAGAAATAAGATTTTATGAAAAATCATAAAGGCATTGTTTAAATACTCCACATTTTATTTATAATAATTTTTAATAATATTAATAATTACCAATATATTAACTTTAAATTTTATATAGTGAAATATAAGAGAATTTTGAGGTAAAAACATGTGTTTTTAATAAAACTATTTTTTCCTAAGAAATTTTTTTTTGATTAAGAAATACAGAATATATATCCATTTTTACAAATTAATATAATAAATAATTAGGAGTGATTCAAATTAAATGGATAAATTATATAAATAATTATATAAATTTCATTCTATATAATTATTA
Source organism: Viscum album (assembly GCA_963277665.1). Taxonomy (NCBI): domain Eukaryota; kingdom Viridiplantae; phylum Streptophyta; class Magnoliopsida; order Santalales; family Viscaceae; genus Viscum; species Viscum album. Next base: position 1,545,914 of record CAUJRU010000037.1, read on the forward strand.
TTACCGGAAACATATTTTATATAAGAATATCTTATTATTGAAAAGAATGAATTTTTAAACAAACTATGTTTCAACAGGAACTGCTGGTTTTTTAAACTAAATAATTACACATATGAAAATAAACATAATAAAATGGATTAAATATTTTAAAATAGAATAATTTTAATTAGGTAATATGTTAGTATAATGTTTTAGTTATAATGATGTGTAAAAATAGAAAAAAATAATTAAAATGGTTATGGTTAAATTGAGGTTTTTCTCAGTACATACACTTTTGTTAAAATATATTATCCACAAATATATAACATTTATTTTATAAATTATATTTAATATTTATAACCAGAATGAAAACAATATTTATTATGTCTTATTTTATTTTAGGCATAAAGGATTAATTATCCATGTTAAAAAACCAGTTACCATTGTGAAAACTAATATGGTAACAGAATATAATCATTAAGGATAAAAAAATAAAATTGTCAAAAAAATATTTTAATATAGTGTATTAATGTATATATAATATATGACCCTATAAATAATTATTTATCAATTTCTGAGGAACTTTGGGTGAGTGTGACATCCCATTATTAAATTGTTTTTTAAATTCAAAAAAATACTAATCCTCCCCTATTATAAAAGGGAACTCCATCCCATAAAATATTCACACTTCTAAAGTAATCTTTATTGTAAAAACCCAGACAAAATGTATACCCAAAATCATTATACATATTCTAGATGACCAGGTATTCAAAAAATATAATCCCTAGTATCCATATAAAGGGATCCAAAGGTTGTTTCTTTAGGATATGGTAATATTTTTAACAAAGATCTTTCAATTTAATCTTTATTTTACAACAGTCAACTTTCTATTGATGTTTATAATATAATTACACTATTATATAACAAATATGTATATGTTTTTTTTGTTTGTGTAATAATATTTATCCTTATTCTTCTACATCTAGTGGGAAAAAATCCATTTTTCTAGTGTATGAAAACCTACCTCCTCACGATGTGATAGAATTAGTATTCAATTAATAAATCACATAGATAATAATAATGATAAAATTAATGAATTTTTATGATAATTACGACATGAAATTTATTCTAGAAATTAATATATATCATATAATTCCATTACAATTCACCCTACTCAGAAAATATATTATTTCTTGTGCATATTTATAACTTATCATCTCCACAAAGAGTCCTGATTCATTTTCCACATAAAATGATAAATAATAGTTCTACAAATGTATCTGATGAGTAAATATTATATTAATAAAATTAATATTATTTTGGATATTATGTTACTATATCCTATATAAAAAAACTATACATTTCATTAATAACATATATGATAAACAATTATGACTACAATAATAGTAAAATAAAATTTTGTTAACCAATGGGTGGTAAAATGAGGCATGATGTAAGGATTAAATTATATTAAACCAAAAAATGAAGCATGATGTAAGGGTTTTGTCTTAACATTCATTTCATTGAGGCATATTTGATAGTATGAACATATTAAAATAAATTTTTTGTATGTATTTACTCTTTTATTTATTTACTATGAATAACTATTTATTCAAGATGATTAGTGTTTTAATTAAATTTTATTCTTTTAAGGGTTTATAATTTTAAATTTACATAAGAGTTTAAAATATATTTTACGAGCTCACTTTATTTTCAGATTTATTTTAATTCTATTGAAGGAATATTATCATTTATCCTTCATAAGTTAATATAAATTTTCAATCATGGTGATATTCATTAAGTTTTTCTATTTTATTACAAATTTTCTTCTCCATTGTTCTTGAATAAATAAAATAAAAGGTTAAATTAATAAATAAATTTATTTCACTTTTAATATTATATAATTTAATTCCATGCCCTTGGTTTTTAAAATTTTGATTTAAAAAACATATTTTATTTAGTAAAATTATTATTATTTTGGATATTTTATATTATCTTTAAATTTTCAAAAGGTTTTGAAATGAATATTTTTAAAATTTATTTTAAAGTATTGTTTTTTACAAAAAGACAAAAGGAATGTTTTTAACATATATGATAATAAATGAATCTATTTCAACTATAACCATTTTAAAAAATATAGATTATCCTAAAAAAAAATTAATTGGGTTATAATACATACTATTTTATGATATCTTATTGGAATATTTTACTTTTATTCCCTTAATTCTTCCAAAAAACATGATTTGTTTTGACAAAACCTATATTCCCACTAAACTGATGGTCATCATTCATTTCGTACCTAATTATTTGATTGATAAACTTCTATTGAGAATGTCACTTTCTTATGATTGTTGTTAATTATAAATTTTACAAATATTAAATAAATATATTCTTTCTATTTTTTTATATCATTATTTCCAAAACCAAATTCCATTTATTCATGTGATGATATTTGATTAATAAAGGAAATGTTGATAAATCCATATCCATTACTCAATATGTATATTTGTTGATACAGAATACTGAATCATGAATTAAAAAGATCATTAGATATATGAGGAATTCATTGGACATTCATTGATGGATGGGTATCGTAATTATAAATACTCAAGATTAATTTCTAAGTCTCGTGAGAGAAACAAGTTGTCCATACAAAATATTGTTTTACCCATAATTTTAATCTTGGCAAACCATCCTTCTGATATATATATCTTGATGTCTGTAATCAGGATTTCCAAAATAATAACTTCATTAATTGAGAATTTAGTTATTGTTATACATGAGATTTTCTAAATGTATATTTTATATGGATTCATTTTTTGATCAAGTTATTGATTAAAAGGAATTTGTGTTTAGTTATTTACATTATTCTATAGATTATCACTTATATATTCTTGATAATATAGTTATTCAATAAATGGAATGTGTGTTCAGTTATTTAACATACGATGATGATTATTACTTATTGATTCATTATAGATTCCATTTTACATTACCCTTTCTCAGAATTTGAGCTCACCATTATTTTTTTCATTTGTGCAAGATATTAATAATATTTCATTGAATGAGTTCAAGGATATTTAATATGTTCCAGTAATATATTTTGTATTTTATCCACAATTTAAAATGTCTATCATGCATTTATATGGATGTTGAATAAAACTAAAATAATAGATTGTTTTGGATTTCACTTCTTATATCAATGAAAATGTAATAATGTACACAAAACTCTGAGCTACTGTGGGCGAGGTTGATACATCATATATTGGTTGGAGATTTTTTACGTTGAAAATTATATACATGAGTATTTTAATTAAAAGAAGGTACACATGAATATCATGGTTGTACACAAAAAATGTAATGCTATTATTTTTAGAAGTTGGGCTTTGGAAGAGGTATGATGGATGTGAAGAAGAATTAACACTAATTTAATAACTATGTGAAGTTTTTTTAAATCGCATAATATATCAGTAGACATTCTTATGGATATTAATGATTGTTTGAAGGATTTGTTTAAGATAATACTTTAATTATAGAATATAAAAAATAGTCAATGTTTTATCAAGAAATTCATAGTGAATATATAAAACATATATTCTTAAAAATAGAACCTATAGTTTTTCATAAATGTAACTAGATATTTCCACTAAATTCACATTAAACTACATGATAAACATATATCATAGTTCTGAAAATAAGTGCATAGTTTTTATATAAAAGACACTTTTTATTTTAATAGTTTTTATTGAGAGAGATATTTTATTTTTAGAGGAAAACCCACATTATGTAACAATATAAATAAAAATGTTTTCCAATTAATGATATAATATATAAAATAGAATTGAATTCATGATATTCTAAATGATCAATATTTCAATAATTATTCATATATTGTTATTTGACTAGGTAAAACAACATGATGGATCAAGAATATTATATCATGGTTTTTTAATATCTATATAAAAATCAATTTTATTATAGCCACAGGTTTTTATAAAAAAATATTTCTTGGGAGAAATGTTATGTATTTTTAGAGAAGAGCAAGTGAAAACCTTATATGGAGGATAAAATTAGCTTCTAAAGGTAGAATAATGATCATGAATTATTACTAGTAGCCAATCTATATATTCATATGTTTTGTATTTTTTCATTGAATTATTTATAGTGTTGGAGACATGTATATTTTATTAGGATAAAATATTGTTAAGAGTTTTATAATATCATTATTCCCTTCTCATTCTATATTGAAAAGAAGATAAGTTTTTGAGGTGTGGGATGTTATAAACTAATAAAAAAGGGATGGTAACTCATAATTGTTTCATGAACCATGTAAAAATATTTATTTAATGAGTGTTTTTAATTTTTCTATATATGAATATTTTATGACTTTTATAGAAGATGATATTTTCTAACTAGAAAATAAACAAATTTTGTGGGTGGAATTTTTTTGCAAGAATGAAATAACCCTCTCTCAATGATCTTTAATTTCACAAAGACTCATCAATTGATATTATATTCATTATTCTTTCTCCCAATTATACCGATCATATATTTTTATTTAAATTTTTTCTCACAGATAATATGAATTATAATAATAATAATGGAAATCCAATATTTTATTGAAATAAAATTTCATCTTTGTAAGGAGATGATAATTCTATACATTCTATAATAAGGAATAAACATGTCCGACTTCATTAGGGTCATATTTAAATTAATTAGATTACGATTGTCTTATACATTGATGATGTAGAAGAATATTGAATTTGATTGAATATCTTATACTGAACTTCATTTATGAGATATTATGAAGGAATTAACAGATTCAATAGGCTCAAAAAAACCAATTAAATATGTAATATATTTAATTATACTCATAAAATTGAAAAAAGTGAGGGAGTTAGAAGTTAAAAATTGTTTTACTCAATTTTATTACATACGATTCCTAATGATGAATAACAGTTAAACTATTTTACATAGTTAAACATGATCATTATCAATATACACAATTATAGATAAACCATTGAGTATTAAAATATTATGAAGATATGGATAAGAATCCTATAATATAAATTTGATGTAAAAATTTTATTTTTCAAGTATCAATAATTGGATGAGTGAAAAATTGACAAACACAACCACATTATTATTTCTTATGAGCGGATAATAATGCCTTCATTGAATAAGAAAGAGATATCGAAAAACAATACTATTTTTAATTACTTTAAAGGTTTGTAGATAAATAATAAAAATATGTCTCAAGATGAAATGTATATGTTTGGGGATGATGTTATACATTTCAATTAATTTACTCAATTCTCTCCAAAATATTTTCAAAGGAAATAATATATAAAATTGTAAAATTTATTTACAATATTTTAATTATTGAAATTTAAAATATTTTCATATTTTATATAATAATAATCATGAAGTAGGTGGGGGATAATCAATCCGAAAGAACATAAAAGGTAAAAAATAAGGTGAATTTTGATCACAGTGAATGGAATTACCCTACTAGAATAACAATGACCACCTGATAAAAAAGTGAAATATTTTATAATAACATGAAGTTTCATGTTGTGATGAAAATATTGGAAAATAATGAATTTAATATATATCATTATTTAAAATTTTAATAATAATTATAATGTGATGTGAATACAATCAATAATAATAGTACTATTTTAACAATGGTTATTAAAAACAATAATTGAAAGTGACTTTTAATGTCAATTATTATAAAATATAATATCAATGTATTAAATAAATATAGATATAGAGATAAAATTGATGGAATTTATTATAAAAAACTGATATTTAATGTAACTTTCAATGTTTATTTTTACCGTAATCAACTTCAAAAATAACTTTCAACATTGTTTTTTATAAAAACTGACATTAAAACCTATGTATTTAAAAAAAATATTAAAATAAAATATCCCAACACCATATAACTAAAAATCTAGTAGTATAGGATGAAATAAAAAATAGCCAATAACTAATGAAAAATTAATCAAAAATTTACCATGACATCATTTACCAAGATAATGCACATATAAGAATCCTTTATATATACATATAAAAATAGACCAAGACTATATAATAGTATGAAAATAATCATTGAACGTGGATTAATTAACCCACATAATATAATGAAAAATAATAAAAATCAATAAAAACAATAAATATTATAAAATTAATAATAAAATATAATGATTTAAAATATAAGACATGTAATGGAACTTATTATATGAAAATATGTTGTTATTTCAGTTATGGTAACATAAAAATGAATCATAAAATGTAATAATCACATTCAATATTTCCTATTTATCAATGAAAATATATTTCTAAAACAAAAATTAGAAAATATGACTCACCATATATATACATAAGACAAACCAAGTGTCAACTAATTTAAATGTCATCTACTAGAACTAGAACATAATTATTTTCATTTGGATTCATTATCAACATGTGTACTGGGTTTAAAAAAAATTTATAACCTATTTTATTTTCATATATTAACTACATAAACATATCTGACATGAGAAATATAATATTAATGAATAAATATAGTAGAATAAAACTGTTTCATTCAATAAATCTTGATAAATTTTGAGAACATACCCAAATCAAGAGCATAACTAATATATTGTGCATTCATAGATAGTAATAATAACAAAATATAATATCCACTAAAATATTAAAAGTTCATTATGAATGTAATTATAATGAATAGTAGTTCATAATCATTTAATTTGTGTTTCTAATAAAGGAATGAAACAACATAATAGTTAATCTCTTTTTTCCAATATTCATTGTAAGAAAATTTAAATTCATGATTTTTTACAAAACTGTCGCTAAAAATATCATAAAAATTTATTTAGATGAACTTTTATAAAAATTACTGCAAAATATTTATTTTAAGAAAATTTATTTTTCATATTTGTTTTTGAAAAACTACAGTTAATTTTGTTTTTTTATTTTATTCCAAATTCATTTTTTAGGGAGGTTTTTGAAAAACAATGGAAAAATATGATTTCATCATTGCATTTAAATTTTCCATGAATTTTTAAAAAATTTCTTTTTAAAAGAATTTATGAACTAAGGGATGTTTTTCAAGAAACCTCTGTAAAAATTAATATTTTAAAATCTTATCTAGTTTCAAATTAATAATTACTAATTATTAAAAATTATTAGTTATTATTATTAATAATTTATTATTCATTATTTAATATTGTCACACCTCGAGATTTTTTGAGATATATTATTTTTAATTAAATTGATGTCTTCTATTGTACAATACACCAAGATTATCTTCCACTATACGCAACACCGTTTTAGCTTGAAGTATACGCAACACTATTCTTGGCTCGTGATACACACAATTTCAAGTTCGTTTTGTGGATATTATTCTATGCAAAATTAAGTATAGATTTTTTTAATGTATAAAAGAAATAAGTTTTGATTATGTTATATGCAACACCAAAAAAATATTTCACTACACGCATCCCTGCCATGGCTTTAATTACACACAATAAAGTCCTTCCTCAATAGCATGTGTAGTACCCAATATAGAGTTTCACTAAACAATATATTATTATAATATTATTATGAACTTGCTGTTATGAATTTTAATGCCCACTTTTAAATTTTTATAAATTTTATCTTTCAAAATGGACTTCATTTTTGGATTCGGAATATCGAAATTAACCTAGGGTGAATTTTTGGTATTTTTCTGAAAACTTATAATTTTTGATGAATAGTGAAAACAATGGGTTACTATTTAAAAACAGAATTTTTATTTAAATTTTTATTTATTTTATTTAAATTTATTTTAGGTAAAAATTGATTCAAAATACCTATATAAGTTCAATATAATTCATTGGAGTAATTTTATAATAATTTTAGATATATAACAACTTTATTGAACTTTTCACCCTCGTTTACCCACCTCCTAGGAGAATTTGAAAATTTATATAAATCATAATTTTACCACTTCTATGAGTGGAATTTTGAAAATATGAGAGACACGGTTAATATCATGGAGTATAACGTGGTTCAATAAGATAAAAATAATTTTTGGGGAATATTAACTTTTTTACTTTTATTTAACATGGTTAAAAGTAAATAGGGTAATTAAGGGTAAAAAAGATATTATTATAACCCTAAAACATTTTCTAATTCTATTGAATAAGTATAATTCCACAAAAAACAACCTTATGAAAAAAATATTATCCTCTAGGTCCACATGGATTAGATTATGATATTTATTTTTATTTTATTTAAAGAAGAGTTAAAATTGTTAAAATCAAAGTTTAATAAATAAAACATTTTTAATATTGGGTTAAAAAATGATAAATTAGACTAAATATATTCATTAGAAATAAAAAACTATTTCCTACATACTGGTATTTTATTTATATTTTTAAACACTAAATAATTTAATTTATTTAGGACACAATAATGATGCAGTAATTACCTTATTAATGAAATATTAACATAATTGATGTTATAAATACCCAAATAAATGTACTTTGAGACTTTTTATGAATTAAACTAATTTTCAAGGTCAATATGACATGTTAGTATTGATTTAATTAACCTTTATAGAACTAATCATGTTTTTATCATTTTCAAAAAAATCAATTACCAAATAGTGTCAAAATTGACATAAAATAGCTTTTAAAAAAAATATTTTATTATTAATTGTTATTGTATTCCTAAAGCACTAAGGTTCTCTCAAATGACTTAGATAAGGTTAAATATATTAATATTGTACCACATGGGGTTCTTTTGGCTTGTTATAGTGTTTTTTAACCATATTGTGTTAGAAAACGAGAAGACACGGTAATAATTTAATTATTTAACTTAGAGTTAAAGATAAATGATAACGTTAAAATAGTAACCTAAACCTGTCTAAAACTAATTTTTTAAGACTATTTCTACCCATCCCCACTCTAGATTCTAAATAAATCAATTTTCAGATATTATAAACCGAATGTGACTTTATTATAAAATAATATTTAATGATTTTCCTAAGGTGCCCCTCTCCTCCCTTATAAAAGGTCACCTCCTCCCTCTTCTCTTTACACAATTTTGAGCCTTCAAGCTCAGCCAACACAATCCCATTTCCCTTCTCAACTTCCCTAGAAACATTATAGAGGTTCTGGTCTCTTCAAAAGACCATCTCTAGTCCCATAAGAGGAGGTTAAGAAGAGGCGCGTCAAAAAAGAGGTAATATCCTTTACCGATTCTTTCCAATTAATTTCTGCTTCTTCTTCTTCTTTATTTTTTTCATCATAAATTAATTACATAAGTATCACTCATATAATGATATGTTATTATAAATATGAAAAAACCTATTTTATCCCTTATCCATCCTATGGAAAACGAAATCACTGTGTGTGCGTACGTACGAAATACCGTCTCCACACCGTCGTGTAATCTATTTTCCACCACCACCTTACTTGGATGGGTATAATGGTTTAATGAATAACTATATATGGTTATTATAACATCATAATGATTCTTAAATATTATATCATCCACTCCAATTCCATTCAATAATTATGGGAACAATATCATCGTTCGTGCGTACTTACGGATTACCGTCTCCACGACGCGATGAGATTCATTCTCCATGATAACCAATCAAGAATGATTATAAAGTATATATAACGATTAATAATGAAATATATGACATAATTAAGCTACTGGATTTATTTATACATATATATATGTCATCTACTTACTTCAATTCAAGTTAATAAGGAAAGGAAAATAGCATTCATGCATAAGTACGACCTACCGTCTCCATGAATAGTTTATTTCATTTCATTTATCTATCTATTATGTATATATATAAACTGAATATATAAGATATATAAATCATGATTTACATTCTGGAAGTAAGTAAATCATGATATAATTAATAATAATATCAGGAAAAACAATTCCAAACACGTATGATAAATAAAATGATTTTACCCAAAACGCTGCTTTAACATGGAATTTTTAAAAGAACAAGTAATATAATGTCATAAATGAACCATATATGATATAATAAAAATGAATATGATTCTGTAATAAGTAAATGAAATTATTTAAATCATTATACTTGAGGTTCGGATATGTACGAAGAATATCAGACTGAAGGTAAGGGATAACTATTTCAATATCGTTCTTATCCGAGATTGTTTATTCGTACGTATTTACAGGGGTTATTGTTATCATCTATGTAAATGTTTTCTAAAAATGTTATCAAGTATTTTTAAAGACCCTTTTTACCCATTTTTTACTTTTACCACATGTTATGGAAGGAATCTTTATTTTTTTACCATACGATGAAATTTTTGACTTTTCTGACAAAAGTATGAGGAGATTGTTTTTTTACTTATACCGCATGAACGGATTTTTACGATTTCATAAAATATTATTTTCATGAAGCTTACTCTACGAGATTTCACGAATATTTTCAAAAAAATTGTTTTATTGTAAAATTGCATGCCATTTTGTGAAAAAAATGATTTTGAATAAGAAAGGATATTTTCCTCAAGAATTAATTTCAAGTGTTTTATCAAAACCATTTTCCATCTAAGACGACATTATTTCATATGGGTATGTTTCAAGTATAATGTATCTATGATTTACATGGTGTCAATTTTCTTATGACGAAATGATATCCATTTTTTTATATAGATTATGTTATGATGGGATGATGTTTATGAAACCAATTTTATTCTTTGGGTTATGATGAATGATTTATTTTTATGTTGTGGAAAATGTAAGAATGAATTCATTATGAGATGGGTGGGACCTATATCTCCATCCAATGCATTGGGTGATGATTTATATATCATGAGATAGACATGGCTAGAATGGTAAGTTAATCAGATTCGGTGATACATGACTGGAACGAGGAGTGAACTCGATTCAGAAAGGGACATTGTCCACTAAGATGGTCTTGGAATCAATGTGGTGGCTAATATGGAAATCATATCATGTACTTAATTATTTTACTCAATTAAATGTTTTATTACCATTCAATTTTATCATGATTGACGTTCCTTAATGATATATGCATTAAGTACTTCCATGATTTATGCCTTTGCTCTAGGTTTTGATGTTTAGATTTTATGTTCATGTTTTCTTTGCATTGAAATGTTTATGGATTGTTTTAGGTTCTTTAGGTTTACCCTTATTGAGAATTTGAGCTCACCCTATTTATGTTTTCTTTTCCTCAAGATATAAAGAAATGTGTTAGGTAAGAAAACAAAATGGGAAGATCTTTATTGGATATGTTGAAGATCTTTCACCATGATTAGAAGATTGTGTTCTGAGTTTTCAAAGACACTAAACTATTACGATCCCTGAGTGTTGGTTTTTTTATGTATTAAGTATTCCGAACAAGTAATGTAATGTCCATGTATGTCAGGTTTGGGGTCTCTACAGTTGCTATTAGAGGAAAGGTTTAGTTAACCTTTAGAAATTGGGATGCAAAAACTTTAGTGAGATCCTTAGAAGATATTTATATGGTATGTCTAGGGATGTCCCTAAGGTTACGTATAAGTATAATTTATAGTCCTATAATTATGATAAAGATCTTAGAATTAAACCTAAGATGTTAGATATTGAAGGTACTCCCCCTTTACTATGTTGTTTTCCTAGCATGGTTTTTTCTTCTCACACTATTCTTTTTGGGAATTAAAAAATCACTGCAAATAGGAAGATTCACGATAATGGAGGATATGATAGACAATGGAATGATATTATTCATGGGCAACCAAATGAAATGAAATTTGGAAGTCAAAACTTCGTTATTATGCCTAATCAGAAATATCATAATATGATCAATAATCTCAACTTTGGTATGTTTTCTGACTCATCTAATAAGAGAAATATAGAGTTTCATGATGACCATAGAGGAAATTAAGTTCAATTTACATCATGTAAATCTCATGGTAAGAGGCATCAGGGAGAATGTTTCAAAGGAACTAGAAGATGCTTTGGGTGTGGAAAAGGACACAAAGACAATAATTGTAAAGGAAAAGGTTCAGTTAACACCATGGACAAGGATAATGGTATTCCAAAGACATCAACAATGGTTAAATGTTTTAAATGTGGAATGTGTGAGCATTATGTAAACCAATTTTCTACGGGAAATTTTCATGAAGAGAATCAGCATGGTCGTATTGGTAGTATTTATGTTGATGAAGATGAAGAGACTACAAATGATATATGAGATGAAAGAAATGGCGAATCTCAATAAATGGGTTACGATGTGAGTGGAATGAATGTATGTTTATCAAGAATAATGTTTGGTATTATGGAATAATGAAAATATCTAAGGATTGTTACACTGTTGTCTTTCCTTGTGTTTTTGAAAGTATATGATGAATGGTACCAGTAACCATGGAAGGTTATTCAAATATTTTTGGAAGGTAGATGATATGTGCATAATAGAATGATTAGGAGATAATGAGATGTTTGATAGTATTAATGAGCTCATGACTAGTATAAGGGCAATGTGATATCATGGTTTGAGTATACAGATTTTTGGGATTTTGGTATGTGGAAAAAGATAACTTTAGTCAACATTCATGTTTTCACTAAGGTTCAATGGGAATTCGTTTTTCAAGAGAATACAAGATTAAGGTATTCACATGTTTGGAATGCGATCAACAAGATATATCGTGTGATATATGAGGGATAAATGATGGAATTCACGTGCTTGTTACATGACCTTTTTAGTAATCGTTCTCTTTATACTATGAGTTTGGAAAGAACTATTTTGGATAAGCCTAAAGATTGGAATGGATTATGTTGAAAATAAGTTAGTATTGTTTAAGGCTAGAAATTTTTTCTATATTATTGATAGAATGTTATAATAGTGTAGTTTAAGAAAAGGGACAACCTGCAGAATGGGCGACAATCCGTCGCGTCAGACGAGGATATGGGAATCGAACCCACCACTAAAGTGTGACAAGCCTTTATAGCCTACCACTGTCCTACAGGAAGTCCCTGGATAGTAGAAACTACTTTTATTTTATTAATCTGTATGATAGATGAAGTATAAGTCCATTTTTTGGAATCATATACGATTAACCTCACTATATATGGACTTATGTATATTTGATAACTCTTTCTAACCTTTTGTTTGAGACAGATGGAATGAACCATCATTCTATCATATGATCTGCTCACACTTCACAAATGATATATTCAACTTCATTTTTTTAAGATATGAAGTGGAAATTGTTCATGGAATGACAAATGACAAGATTGTACCAAAATCATGTAAGTATTGCTTCTAATTGAAAATTTTCAACTTTAGGGAAATGATATTGAAAACCCAAAATGTTGTCCTAGTACCCTCATATCTGTTGAATCATATGGTACCTTAGATCACCACAAATTTATGGCTTTGTGATTGTTGTATTTTTCATAGCCATGTTCTCTACCACTCTCCATAAGAACTTGATAGTTAGATTTATCCTCCATATCCATATTTTCAACTATGTTGTCCTATGTGGAAACCCAGTGTTGAGTTACATTGGGTTACCGTTATGCTTCTAAATTTCCATTTTAAAATGATTTGTTAGTATTCCTTTTTACAATGTGGGTTTCTATGAATAGAAATTTCAAGTAGAAAACCATTTATAACCTGGACGAATTTTGAGGGAAAAATTCATTTTAAGGAGGGTAGAATGTAACACCCCAAGATTTTCTGAGATATATTATTTTTAATTTCTTTGGTGTCTTCTATTGTACCATACACGAAGATTATCTTGTGTTATACACAACACCTTATTAGTTTGCAGTATATGAAACACTATTCTTGGCTCATGTTACACACAATTTCAAGTTCATTTTTTGGATATTATTCTATGCAACATTAAGTATAGATTTAATGTAATGTATAAATAAAATAAGTTTTGATTATGTGATACGCAACACCAAATAGAGTTTTCACTAAAAGCAACCCTTACATTTCTTGCATTACATGCAATGAAGACCTTCCTCGATAGCGTGTGTAGTACGCAATACCGAGTTTCACTAAATGATATATTATTATAATATTATTATGAACTAGACGTTAAGAACTGTAATACCCACTTTTTAAAATTTTATAAATTTAATATTTTAAAATGGACATCATTTTTGGATTCGGAATAACCAAATTAGGATAGGGTGATTTTTTGGTATTTTTTTCTGAAAACATTCAATTTTTACTGAATAGTGAAAACACTGGGTTACTATTTACAAACTAACTTTTTATTTAAAAAATTAATTATTTAATTAAATTTAGTTTAGGTCAAAATTGATAAATAATACATATATATGTTCAATGTACATCATTGGAGTCATTTTATAATAATTTTAGATATATAATAATTTTATTGAACTTTTCACCGTCTTTTACCCACCTCCAAGGAGAATTTGAAAATTTACATAAAACGTAATTTTACCGCTTCTGTGAGTGGAATTTAGAAAATCCAAGAGACACGGTTAATATCAAGAAGTAAAATGTGGTTCAATAAGATAAAAATAATATTTGGTGAATAGTAATTTTTTACCTTTATCTACCATGGTTAAAAGTAAATTGGGTAATTAAGGGTAAAAATGAAATTATTATTACCCTAACACATGTCCTAATTCTATTGGATAAGTATAAATCGACCAAAAACAACCTTAGGAATAAAATATTATCCTCTAGGTCCACTTGGATTAGATTAGGATATTTATTATTATTTTATTTAAAGAAGAGTTAAAATTGGTAAAATCAATGTTTAATATCTAAAAAATTTTTAATATAGTGTTATACAAAAGATAAATTAGAATAAAAATATTCATTAGAAATCTAAAACTATTTCCTACGTAATAGTATTTTATTTATATTTTTAGACATTAATTAATTTAATTTATTTATGACATAATTATGATGTAGTAATTAACTTATTGATGAAATATTAACATAATTGTTGTTTTAAATACCCCAATAAATGTACTTTGAGAATTTTTAGGAATTAAACTAATTTTCTAGGTTAATATTACATGTTATTCTTGATTTAGGTATCCTTTTTTGAACTAATCATGCGGTAATGATTTTTACAAAAAATCAATTACTAAATAGTTTCAAAATTGACATAAAATAGTTTTTGAAAGAAATATTATATTATTAATTGTTATTGTATTCCTAAAAATCTAAGGGTCGGAAAAATGACATAGATATGGTTATATATATTAATAATGTACCACTTGGGGTTCTTTTGTCTTGTTATAGTATGTTTATTAAACATGTAGTGTAAGAAAATGAGAAGACACGGTAAAAGTTAAATTATTTAACTTAGAGTTAAATCTAAAAGATAAGGTTAAAATAGTAACCTAAACTTTTATAAAACCTATTGGATGATAGGAAGTAGACCCATACCCACATTAGCTTCGAAATAAATCAATTTGGAGCTATTATAAACCGAATATGTCTTTATTATAAAATAATATTTTATGTTTTTCCTAACGTGCCCCTCTCATCCCTTATTAAAGGGAACCTCCTCCCCCTTATCTTTACACAATTTTGTTCCTTCATGATCGGCCGATACCTTCCCATTTACCTTCTTAGATTCCCTATAAATATTATAGAGGTTTCGGTCTCCTCAAAAGACCAACTCTAGTGCCTTTAGAAGAGGTTAAGAAGAGGCACGTCAAAGAAGAGGTAATATCCTTTACCGATTCTTTCCAATTTATTTCTTCTTATACATATTATTCTTAATTTGTTTCATAATAAATTAATAACATAAGTATCAATAATATACTGATTTTTTATTATAAATATTAAACAAAACTAGTTCTTCTTTTATCCATCCTACGGAAAAAGAAATCACCGCACGTGCGTACGTACGGAATACTGTCTACACGGTGTGGTGTAATCTGTTTTCCACCACCAACTTACATGGATGGGTATAATGGTGAAATAAATAAATATATATAGTTACTAAAACATCATAATTATTCTGAAATATTATATCATCCACTCTAATTCCATTCAAAAATAATGGGAACGATATCATCGCTCATGCGTACGTACAGATTACCGTATCCACGACGCGATGAGATTCATTCTCCATGATAACCATTCAAGAATGATTATAATGTATATATAATGAATAATAATGAAATATATGGAATAATTAAGTTACTGTATTTATGTATACATATATATATATATATATATATATTTCATCTAATAACTTCTATTCAAGTCAACAAGGAGAGGAAAACAACGTTCATGCGTACATACGACCTACCGTCTCCATGAACTGTGTATTTAATTCCATTTATCTATATATTATCTATATATATACATGGAATATATATCGTATATAAATAAAGATTTAAATTATGGAAGTAAGTAAATAATGATATAAGTAATAATAATATCAAGAAAAACAAGTCCAAACATATATGATAAATAAAATGATTTTACCCAAAACACTGCTTTAACATGGAATTTATAAAAGAACGGGTAATATAAAGACATAAGTGAACCATATATGATATCATAACAACGAATATGATTCTGTAATAAGTAAATGACATTATTTAAATTATTATACAAGAGGTTCAGATACGTACAAAGCATATCAGACCTAAGGTAAGGGATAACTATTTCGATCTCATTCTTATCGAAGATTGTTTATTCGAAAGTATTTACTGGGGTTATTGTTATTATCCATGTCCATGTTTTCTAAAAATGTTTTCAAGTATGTTTAAAGTCCCTTTTTACCCATTTTTGACTTTTACCAAATGTTATGGAAGGAATATTTTTTTAACATACGGTGAACGTTTTGACTATTCCGACAAAAGTACGAGGAGAATGTTTTTTTTACTCATTCGGCATGAACATATTTTTATGGTTTCATAAAGTCTTATTTTCATGAAGATTACTGTACAATATTTAATGACTATTTTCAAAAAAAATAATTTTCTTTTAAAATTTCAGGGAATCTTGTGAAACAAAAATGATTTTGAAGAAGAAAGGATATTTTCCTCAAGAGTTCATTTCATGTGTTTTATCAAAACCATTTTCCATCTAAGATGACATTATTTCGTATGGGTTTGTTTCAAGTATAATGTCTCTATGATTTAAATGGTTTCACTTTTCTTATGATTAAATGATATCCTTTTGTTTTATATGGATTATGTTATGATGGTATGATGTTTATGAATCCCATTTTATTCTTTGGGTTATGATGAATGATTTATGATTATGTTGTGGCACACGTAAGAATGAATTCATTATGAGATGGGTGGAACCTATATCTCCATCCAATGCATTGGGTAATGATTTATATATCATGAGGTAGACATGCATGGAACGGTAAGTTAATCTGGTTTAGTGTTACAGGACTAGAAAGAGGAGTGAACTCGATTCAGAAAGGGACTTTGTCAACTAAGATGGACTTGGCATAAATGCCTTGGCTACTATAGAAATCATATCATGTGCCTAATAGTTTTCCACAATTACATGTTTTATTCCCATTCTATTTTATCATGGTTTATGTTCCTTTATGATATATGCCTTACGTACATCCAATATTTATGCCTTTTCTTAAGGTTTTGATGTTTAGATTTTATGTTCAAGATTTCATTACATTCAAATGATTATGGATTGTTTTATGTTCTCTATGATTACCCTTACTGAGAATTTGAGCTCACCCTTTTTATGTTTTCTTTCCCCCAGATATAAAGAAAGGTTTTAGGTAAGAAAACAAAAGTGGTTGATCTTTATGGGAGATATTCAAGATCATTCTCTCGGATTAGAAGATTGTGTTCCGAGTTTCCAAAGACACTAAACTATTATGATCCTTGAGTATTGGTTTTTGTTATGTATTAAGAATTCCAAAAAAGTATTGTAATGTCCATGTACGTCATGTTTGGGGTCTCTAAAAATATTTTATTTAATCATTATGTTTTATTGATTACATATTTGTAGTTATTAGTTACTAATTATATTACACATAAATTAAATAAAGCATAAATGAAAATCAGATTTTAGCAACCAATGATCATAAATTTTGATCTGTGTGTCAATTTTAGCTCTATAACTATTGAAATAGATTATTATTAAATGAAATATAATGAAATTATATAATAATTTGGTAATATAAAATAGAATAAGATTTATTACTATTTTAATAGATGTGATAAATTTAACTTCAACGTCAAATAACTATAAATTTTTATCTCACTGTTCATTTGAGCTTTATCAAATATCAAATCAATGGCTTTGAAAAGATATAATATATTTTGACTAAGGGAAACCCTGACCACAATATTATTAAAATTTAATATTTATTATATGTTAAATTTAATCTATTTTTAATTTATTTTTAAATTATTACTTATTTATTATAGATTTATTTATTATTAATTCTTAAATAATAATTTCTTTTTTATCCATTTTGTATTTATTTTTTATTTTTTATTTTTAGTTTTTATAAACATTGATTTATTATTATTATTTAAAATTATATTCTATTTATTAATTATTATTTAATATTTAATAATTTGATTTATTATTTATTATTTATTATTTATTATTAACTTATTCTATATTTATTATTTATTAATTTGTAATGATTTATTTCTTAATTATTTAATATATAATTTTTTTATTATTTAATATTTTATTATTTTATTTTAATATTTATGTATATGTATTTATATGTATATTTCTATGTTTATAAGTATATTAAATTATGTTCACTCACCACATGAAGAGACTGCTGGAGTGATAAAGCCATTACAGGATAACTAAGAGGTTAGAGCTTCAATTCGTTCCCAATGCATATATATATATATATATATTGAATTTATGCCAAACATGCATGGCATATGCATGCATGATAGGATAAAATAATATTAAATAAATATTCAATAACCCAAAAAATAAAGAAATATTAAAAAAAATTAACAATAAATAAAAAAATCTCAAAAAATAAAATAAAATGTTGCAACAAAACATTTTTTGGAATGTTTCAAAATTGATGCTAAATTATTTAATGATGGTTTTTGAAAGACACCGTAAAATGATTCATAATGGTTCTTTTCCTAGTTGTTTTTTAAAATACACTACTCAACACTATTTTTCCCTTTCTTCCGTGGAGATATATATTTAATTCTAGTAATTTTCCTCAAGTATTTTATAGCCCTTGAGATATATTATAGATTCAAAAAACCATAAATGAATGTTTTCTCATTTTCTATGAAAATAGTTTGTAGAATCCTTATTAGATAGGTAACAAATTAAATCACAATATGATATATTTACATAATAAAATCAAAAATTGAAATTGAAATTTACTTACATGGAAACCAATTGCAATATAAGTACAAAAATCTCCTCATGAAAAACACCCCAGATTTATTTTTTAGAGTATTCATAACATATATTCTCTCCCACATATTTTAGAACTTATATTCAACTCATAAGAAATACAAATCATTATATTATTAACTTATAATTTTTATAACTCTTGCTAAAGTTTAGAAGTATTAAATGGTTTTGGTTCAAAACAATTTCACTAATTTTGTAATAATTTTTTTGTTTTAAAACACTACTATATAAAAAAATATAAGAAGACATTACATGTAATTTGAAATAAAATGTTAATAAAATACATAAAACCACTCATACCTCATATGTCAAATGAGAAACAACGATAGCTTTCTAGATAGAAAAAGACTAATACATTATATAACTAGGGCCACCTCACTATAATAATAATAATATTTTACATTCGTTTTCAAAACCATTGATAAATACTTCATAATTATTTTTTATCTATGGTTTTAGAAATGTTACTTTAATTCATAGTAGTTTATTGAAAATTATTTCTATTTAATTTTAGTTAAAAGTGTCCCTCTATTTTAAATTTAATTTATTTAATTACATTATTTTTATGTTGTAGTTTTTCTAAAAACTATAGTGAAATTTATAATAGTTAAAATAATAAAAATTATTAGTAAATAAAATTTTCATTACATATTTATTCTTAATAATTAATAATTTGTAAATATTTATAATTATTTAATAATTATTATGTAAATTTTTTTAAAATTATTAAATACTAATTTTTATGAATTTTTATTTTCTATATTTACATATAAATATACACAAAAGACCTATATATATTATTTTTATATAATTATATGTAGTTATATATATTTATATATTTGTATTTATAGAAATATATATATATTTACATGTATTTTTTTATATTTATATATATTTATGTATATTTCTATATATATTATGTGGGAATATAAATATATTTATATAGATAATTATCATGTTAGAAAATAAAT
Source organism: Viscum album (assembly GCA_963277665.1). Taxonomy (NCBI): domain Eukaryota; kingdom Viridiplantae; phylum Streptophyta; class Magnoliopsida; order Santalales; family Viscaceae; genus Viscum; species Viscum album. The sequence continues at coordinate 1,566,266 of CAUJRU010000037.1, forward strand.
ATAATAAAAATGTTATGTGACTGTATATATGTATTAATGTATATTTATATGTTTCTTATATATATTTTAATATTAACATTTATGTTTAATTAAATTCAATTATATATAAACGTATATATATATATGGGTCTTTATACATATTTAGATAAATATATTTACAGTTATATATAATTTTATATATTCATTTTTATTTATGTATATATATATAAAATATGTTTTATATACATATGTATATCTATGTTTGTACGTCTTTTTGTATCTTTTAATGTATATATATTATATTTAAATGTATAAATATATTTATTGATATATATTTATGAATATTTATTTATGAATATATATATTTATTTATGTTTATGTTTATTTATGCATATTTGTTTATATTTATATATATTTTTGTATATTTATATATATTTTAATTTGTTGTTAGGGGCTTACAAAAGTGGTAATGTCAACTCGTAATCGAGTATGAATAATTGGTTAAAAACTAGGCATGATCAAATTTTTTAGGCATTGTAACAGTGATGTAGTATTATAAAAGTGGGGTTACTATGACATGTATTATAGAGGTGTAATCTAGAACTATAATATTCACCTAAATTTTGATTTCAGAACATATATTGGGAGTTTTAGAAACCAGGACCTCAAGACACCAATGTAGGGTTGTTTTAATATACTATTGTGGCCTCTAGATGATAGATATAAGTGGTAGCAGTCCCCATTTTGTGTTAACCAGGAACAAGATAGTGGAAGAACAATTTAGAGACACCCCTCAGGTTAGACACTGCACAAATCTGCACAAGGAAGGGACAAATTGACCATTCATTAGGTGGTGAGATAGAGAAAACCATTGAATAAGATTCTTTATAGGGGTTGTTTTATTCTATCCAGCTCATATTTGTAAAGTCCGATATGTCCCTATACCTTAAAGTCATGTATTCCAGGACTTCGGGTCATGTAGTGGTTCCCTCTCAACTTGGCTAAAAGGATTTTTTATCTATAACTTTATAATGTTGAATTAGTATATTATATATATATATTTATATTTAAAAATAATTATATTTATTTAATATTTATAAAATTTATATATATTCTATATATGTATAATTTGTATTCAGATGGAGAGATTACACATTATAAATAACATTTATACCCATGCCTAAAAGCAGTTCAACCCTCATCCCTCTCCATAATGATTGTAAAGCACCAACTGGATCTACTTTATTACATAGAGTGCGCATAAATTCCAACATAGTGTGGATCAAATGATATGAAGAGATATGACCCAAATTCTTAAATGATATGCATGCATCTTAGTATGTTAATAATCTTATTTGGCACCACCCCTTTTCAAAAATAATTTTATCTTGTCTCTTGTATTAATTTCACATCACCCAATTTAAATAAAAAATGATTCATGTTTTCCTTCATAGTATTGTGGTAGAGCACCCCTCCAACCAAAATTAGTAAAACATATGGGAAGATGGCATATTGGTAGGTTTCAATACACCAATATTTATTTTTAGCCTCCCACTCAGTGATTCTTTCATGAATCCCCACTACACCCCATACCTTGTCTTGATATGTCATCCATGTATTATCACCTTATTTATCATCACGTGGTAGAGAACCCCTCTATCCCACATCAGAAATCCAAGTGGGTAGAGGTCCAATTGATAGGTTGCAATGAACCCATTACTCTTTTGAGAATCCCACATACTGACACCTACATGTTGGAACACTAAACCATCTACCTATTTCACCATTTCATCAATCTAGTTATACTTTCTGTCACATTGGTACCTACTATTGTGCATAAACCTTATCCATACCCATAGTGCGGGTTCCCTTTTTAATTCCACAAATGGGAGACATTATCTCCCCTAATAAGGCTTCTAGGATTCAAAACCCGGTCTAATGAATGATTATAGGGTGATAGTACCACTTAGTTATTCCCCCAACTGAAAAATTGATGGTGGGTTATGAGGTATTGGCATTTTCCATAACAAAACATTTTTGTTCCCAAGTCACCACCTATGAACTGTCCATCCACAACTATTTTCATGGATGGTTGGACATGATCCTGGGTTGGATACCATAAAATGGAGAGTGGCTACCTTACATGGCATGACTTTTAAATGTGTGTGTGTGTGTGTGTCTATATATATATGTGTGTGTGTATATAAATATATATTTATTTATATTAATCATTATTTATATATATTATTCATGGACATATATAAAAATATATTTAATAATATAAGTTTTTATATGTATTTACCACGATTTTTTTATATTTATAAATATTTATCTAAATTTATTAATATTTCTATACATATTTATATATATTTATATATATTATTTATATTTATGCACATTTATATATATTATTTCTGAATATATATACATATATATATTTATATGTATCTATATTTTTATAATAATTTATTAATAAATTATTAACAAATAAATGCACACACACAACCCAAATATATATATATATATACATATATAAGTATATTAACATCTGTTTAGTTACCTTATAAAAGATTTGATGAAGTGGTAAATTTTTTTAGAAGATGGTGCCTTGGTCAAAGACCAAAGCACAATTTATTGAAAATAACAAAAGCAAAGGGGTTACATGAGATGAAACATAGGAAGTTTTTTAGAATCATTGTCAAAAAGATGAAATAAATTAGAAAGAAGGTCGTCCAGCCAAATCATATCTAGATGAATTCCCTTGTTCGCAAGAGCATCAGCAACAATGTTCTCTTCTCGAAAGGCTTGAGGGGTGATATAATCGATCTCCATGAGAGATTTTATACATTTCATCCAAATCTTAGTGAGGGGCCATGCCAGGTGAGTCACCCCATTCTAGATTTCCTAAACAATGGTGGTTGAGTCACTTTCGATCCAGAGTTCTCTCCATCCTTTTTAAGCGAAAAATTGACGACATGAATGAAACCCATCATTTCTTATTCTAATGAAGAATCTATACCACATTTCCCAAAGAGAAAACCTTGGAACTGGCCAAAAGAATCACGGAAAATATCCCCGTAGCAGGAAGGCCCAGGGTTACCTTTGGAGGCACCATCAACATTCATTTTGATGCATCCTGGCATAGGAGCCTACCAAAATATTTCAGAGGTACGTTTTTGTTGTTGATAGATTCCATCGACCCAGATTTTGTGCAGTATCTCTCTGTCTCCAACAGAGTTGGTGCAATGGCCTTTTTGGATTGAAGCAGCCTCTCGGACCGCAATGAGAATCCAGGATTTTCTTGCATTTAGATTTGATGAGCTTTTATTATGAATGATATCATTTCTATCCTAACATATCACAAGCAGGAGCTCAACAACGGCAGAGAGGAAGATGTTTTTGATTTGGTGAGAAGCATCCTGACCAACACATTTCTTTAAAAAAGAATAGATTGAGTAAGGTATAAACCATATGCAGTTAAATATGTCAAAGATATAATTCCATAAATCAGAGGATTTAGCACATGATAAGAAAATATGGTTAGTATCTTCTCGATTTTGGTTACATAGATGAAACATAGAGGAAAGTTGAATACCAAAAGTTTGAAGGCAAAACTCAGTGGGAAATTTGTTGTGGGAAATACGCAAGAAAAGATTCAATCTAGTGGGTTTGATCTAGGGTTTGATAAAATGATTTAACTATTGAATGTTGGATTCAGTGGCATGGAAATTCTGGTGATATAAATTTTTGGAGTCAAGAATTCCATTTGTGGCTGGATCCCATACAAAGAAATCATCAGAGGTAGTATAAGGGTAGTTGTCAATGATTTGAGCAATACTGTCAGGGAGGTCATTCCTTTGAGATTGAAAAAAACTACTTTATGGTGAATCTAGTGTTCTCAGGTGTAGAATTAGGAGGAATAATGGAAATTAAACGGGTTCCAGTCTAATTAACCCGCCTTAAATTTATGTCGGAGTCAACCCTAACCATCCATGTAGAGTTTTCCTTAATGTTATGAAATGAGTGCTTAATGGAGGGTCAAATCGAGAAGGTGATATAATAAACATTTACCTTCTGATGTTTATTTTGAAATCTGTGATAGAGAAATTCAAGAGCATTAATGCTATTATTGATTAATTTCCATGTAAATTTCGCCTGAAGGGAACCATTGAGATATTTTAAATTTTTAATACCAAAACCACCCTTATCTAAGGGTTTTCAACAGGACTTTCATAGGATGGTGACATGTTTCCTTTAAAAAATGTTTCCCATACAAATAATGTTATTGATGTAAGAATTGATTTTTTAAAAGGTTCTCATGGGAAACATATAGATCATGAGAGAGTAACCCATCTTGGAGACAATGGTTGATTTGACAAGGAAAATTCGACCAGCCATGGATAGGGACATGCCTTTCCAAGAGGAGAGATGACAAATGATTTTATCAAAAATGATGGAAAAAATAAGAGGGTTTAGGTAATACCCAAATGATAAGAACTCCTAGGTAGGTGAAGGGGAAGAGACCTTCTTTGACCCGAAGGTTAGTAGTGATAATAGTTTTCCTTTGAGGGGGGAAATTTTTTCCAAAGAAAATATGTGATTTGTTCCAAGAAATAGCTTGACCTGAAACCTTCTCATAATGAGAAAGAGTGTTTTTAAGGACCTGAATATTTTTTTGATCCCCTTGTAAAAACAATATGATGTCATCAGCATATAATATGTGGGTAGGGACCCTATGATTTTTGGCAGCCTGGATGGGCTTCAGATTATTTTGATTAACATGTTGTGTGATGAGTCTGCTGAGGTAATCATCAACAATAACAAAGAGGATGGCCAAGAGAGGGTCTCATTTTCTGACTCCCTTAGTGAATTTGAAGTAGCCTTTGTGGGTACCATTAACCAAAATGGAAATTGATGCAGATTTAAACATGTTTTGGATCCTCATGACAAAGATATCATTGAATCAAAAAAAATTAAGAATTTTATAATGAAACTCTATTCAATGGTGTCGAAAGCTTTTCTAATATCGAGTTTGACATCAACATTTCCACCCTCATGTTTTTGTTAAGAGTGTCAGTGCATTAAGAGGCAAGACAAATGCAGTCCTGAATAGACCTACCTTTTATAAAATCAAATTGATTACAAGAAACAATTTTTTCACATATAGAAGTAAGTATATTAGAAATGATTTTGTAATGATTTTGTAAAGAGTTTTTATTAGGGAAATGGGTCAAAATTGGTGAATCTCAGAGGCATTGTCAGTTTCGAGAATTAATGTAAGAAATTCTGCATTAAGGACATGAGGGATATAACCATTGGTGAAGAAGGGCCTCACAAGCTTGCAGACATCCAAACTAATGACCTCCCAATGTTGTTGATAGAAACCATTATTAAAACCATCTGGTCAAGGGGCACTGTCGGATATCATGGAAAAAATAGTATCTCTAATTTCATGATCCAATTGGATGCTTAAAAGATACTCATTGTCTTTCTCATCAACCATTAGAGGAATGATATCAGGTCTAAGATCAATATTGACATTTGGACCATTGAAGATGTTATGGAAATAAAAAATAACATGGTTGGAAAAATCTTCCTCATAGTCAAGGAGTTGATCATTTGTAAGAGTTTCGCAAGAGGTCGGGAGGCTTTCCTAACTCTTTGAAGCGACTTATAGAATTTATGGTTTTTTTATCCCCATCAGAGAGACCTTTGGTCTTAAAATTTTATTTTCGCATATTGTCTATGAAAGTGAGAAAAGTGTTAAGTTTTAAAGAGATGGTAATTTCAGTTTAAGGATCAAACATAAAATCAGAATTAGTGTTTTGAGTTTGCAGTTGAACCAGATCCTCTTCTAGAGAAGAAATGTCAGCATCAATTTGTTTATTTTTGGATCTACACCAGCCCTTGAGGGCTTACATAAATGTATTATGTTTGAGGATACATGAAAAGGTATCATGTTGATGGTTCATATTATCCAAAACAGTTTTGATGTAGGAAGAACAATTAGAATTCGTGGACCAAGCATTGTTGAATCTAAAAGGTAGGATAGGTTTACGGTTGTTTGTAATCAAACAAACCAAAATAGGATGATGATCAGAGTTTATTTTGGGGAGGGTAATGCTAGAGATATTGTCCCATTTATCAAACGTCTCCATATTCACAAAGGCTCTGTCCAATTTACTAGCTACAATCTTATTATAATGCATTTTAAACCAGGTTTCGTTTTCACCAGTAAGGTTGATTTCAACAAAGTTGCTATTATCCATAGAGGCCTTAAACTCTTTTGAGGATATGGATAGGTGAGAGGGACCCATTTTTTCACTAGAGTTAAGAAGGGCATTAATGGCTCCCATTACAACCCAAGGGTAAAAAATGTTGTTAGCCAAAATAGAGAGGTCATGCTAGAGGGTTATTCATTCTTGGTATCTAATATTGGAGTATATCATCGTGCAAAAAGTATGTTTTTCTTCCCAAACGAAGTCACAAGTAAATTGCTGGTTGATGATGTGGTAAATAATTTTAGGAATAAACAAGAGGCAATTAGTTCAAATCGAACTGTACACACACACAAGAAGTATTTTATTGGGAAGGTTTGACTAGGATATGGGGTGGTGTGGTTGGGACATTGTGGGCCTAGGTTTGGCTGGTCATTACATAATTTTTTTAATTTTTTTAAAAAATAAAAAAATATTTAAAATATAAAAATAATCACAAAAGAAAAAAATATATAAAAGTTTCACGAAAATATTCCCAACACATGAATTCATGATAGTTTATATCAATCATCAAGAATATTTTAGAATCAGATTGTAATGGCACTAAATGAAAAAAAACTGCTTCAAATAATAGATATTCTCATAGTACCTAGATACTTTGTAATGACATTAGAGCATTTAGATCTATAATGCCCCTACCCAAACAACCATATCAGAGATGGCATGTCCCATGATATGATGTATTCCTCACCATACACAAAAGGATACTAACTAGTAGCGAATTTGTTTCCACCATTAGTAGGAAGACTACACCATTATATCATGCATTCTTTATGAAATATATATATATATAAAATAATAAAATATATTAATCATTGAATCATGTCAAAAACAATCTTTAAAAAAGAATGCATGTCATATATATAAATGAACGAGATCCCAAAATGAAAATCCAAGACAATGTATAAGTACAAAAAAGGTAATAAGTATTTAAAACTGTGGTAATCCTTAAAAGACAATCACAAAAAACCACCATGTCCATGCTCTATAACTCAATCCTCTACCATGGGTCTCTTTCCCTTTCATAGATCCCTATAATTGAATTTTACACCCCCATAAAAATATTTGTATAGTGTTTGAGTAATAAACCTAGAAGTACTCCACAAATGAGTTCATAAAAAATGTGATCATATATAATGTCATGACCCAAACATTTATTCCATCTAACCAAAAACCTAACCTAAATCATGGAATTGCATGATGGATGTTCTCAATCCCCACTGTTTATAAAATACTTCTTGGGTATCAAAATTTTTACTTGGGATTTATTTCATACAATTATTTAAGAATAAATAACTAATAGAAATAAACATCACAATAACAGATAACCCAGATAAATGTGGCACAATAATTTTCCGACTTAATTTTTGCAACATTGTTAAAAAACCAAAGAGGTACAACAAAAAGGGAATAAGAAAACTATCCCCAAAACCATAATGCATCAAGAGGAGAATCACACTAAAGTCACCACGACCAACAACATCACAAATTGGAACTCTATAACCCAGATACACTATCACCATGATTCATATTGACATTACCTAGGTCATTCATAGAAATGTCTATAAACACCCAAGGGTTTCTACAGGGTTTGATCCAAATACTTGTAGGATGATACCCAAAATAATGCAATCCATTATATAACATTATATGAAAATTTAACATGAAATTTTTTACAAAACATTTAAAAAAAATTTACGTTAAAATTTTAAAGATAGTTTCTAAAGAAATAATTTTCAATAAATTTATATTTATAAAGAATCATTCATGAAATAAATATATACAAAAGGTATAACGTATACTAACATATAGTGCCACATATCATATTAATCCTGTCAAAAGTGAGCACCACAGGTAACAACATATAGGTAACTAGCTTTAGTGGGACCCTAAAAATGTTGTACCGTGGTGATAAAAAAATCCGCCAGTAAATTACCAACAATGTCCTCATGCATGATCCACTAGAGGGGAATGTCTCCCAATATCCAATGGACTCCAAAATAGTATTCTCATTAATGATGCACTAAATGGGAATACATCGCACGTTCTCATGGTTTCTGATCATATCACATGTCTAGTTAGTGCTTCAATAGTGATTCATACTAGATGAATCCAGGACTCATCCACTTCCAAATAATCTAGTGTACTATATATAGGTCCCCCACCTAGATACCTAAGATTACCTTTGTGATAAAATTCCATTAAATGTATCTAATAAGTTAACACTTTCACATTTACATTCCAATAATCAAAATCAAAAACAGATATCACCACTTTCATATTTGACAAATTCAATTTGTAAATATTATAAGTTAAACATTCTAGTAATCCAAATGTTTCCATGGGTCATGCCCCTTTAAAATCCTCAAATAAACCAAATTAATTATTAAAAGGTGTTTCACATTATATTCGCAATTACAAAATCACATTAAATATGAAAAATATGTTATTCAACACGCTAAAAAATCAATTCCTCTTGAAAATTACATTTTCAACACGTTCACACCTCAAGTACCATTGAAAATAAATTTCTCATATTTCAAAAAATTAATATAACATTTTCAAGAAGGAAAACAATATAGAATCCTCAAAAAACACAACAATTTTCTTTTAGAAACCCCATTAAACAAATATTCATTCTAAAACCCTTACAAAAAATATTTTACACCACCAAAATATTACATAGAATTTATTTTAATAATAAATAAAGAATATCAAAATCATCTAATAATTTAAAAGCATGGACCAAACTTCCTCAAACATGGAGGCTTTCCAAAACTGATGTAAAAAAACAACTACACCATTGCAAGATAGTAAAAAGAATGAGTAAAAAAACACAAAAAACTCTCCAAAAAACACAATATCAACCCCTCATTTGGTCATATAACCCACTAGGAATGTGGAACTCAAGAAAGAGGGAAGGATAATCCTTAAAAGAGGTAGAAACCATGGCAGAAACCAATTACTTTATTCTTCCATTACATTACCACACCAAACCCGCCCAATAAAAGATTCTAAATAAGTCATTGTATGATTAGATGAGGCAGCCATGGATAAAAATCCCCAGTGGGGTAGAATAGAGGCAATTTATTATTAAAATTTAATAGTTTACAAGGTTAATTTTATTATTTTTAATGACTTGGACATGATTACAGGTACTCCCACATGATTTTCAAACTGTTTGGAAACAATGTGCCCCTCTATATCTTTGATGAATGACCTATAATATTTTCACACACAGTTTGACTAATCGTTTGCTAACCTTATGGGTTTTAATTGTCTAAAAAATATAATTTGATGAATAGTTTCTTATGTAAGGCTGCACGACATAAAGAACCATGGCCCAACTATGTTCCTTATGCTTTAAACCCAAAAAAAACAATTTCCCCCAAAAAAAACATAGTATTCCAAAGAGATAAATCCATGAATTAAATAAATAGAAGAAATTATTAAAAATGAAAACACATATGTGACGATTATCACCAACCAGAAAACATTCCACCCCAAAAAGTCAACCTGAAGGTTAAAAATGAATTAAAATGAATTATCTTCTGTAACCCATGAATTTGACTCCCTAGACTCATGTACATCAGGGACATGTTACCAATGAGATTAGACCACTGTAATAGACTTATAAGGAAGAACCCTCTATGGATAATCCTTAATATATAACAGTCATTCAAATATTAGAAAATCATTCTCCCATTTAATGGTTCCCAATTCAATACATGAGGTAGGTCTAAGTTATAATTTTTTAGCTGGGATCCATGAACAACATCATGATTTTTTTTTTCAAATAAGAAGAAAAATATAACACGTATAAAACATTACCAATTTTCTCCTCATTCCAAAAAGTTATGACATACCACAATGTTAGCTTCCCTTTAATTCCCAAATATTGATTACCCAAGTGAGATTCCACTTTCAAGAACACCTGATCAGACCTGGAAAACACCAAAGATGATCACCATTGATTGGTATAAGATTTATAATGTGTCTTAGGTATCAACAACCTCTACTTGATCAACATGACATTGACATATGTCTCTTTTATTATGCTCGTTCTAAACAATGAGGTTTCACCCACCTCATCCCGACACATTGGAGAGATACATGGCCAACCATATAGCGGCTATAAAGGATCCATACAAATATAGTGTGGGTAAATATTTTTATATAAAATACTAGATAATTCTAAATTTATACCTTGCAAACCATGGAAATACCAAACACATTCTTGGAGCACATATTCCATAAAATAATTTTACCATTATGTTTGGACATCTGTTTGAGGATGGCATATTGTGCTCAATATGACTTGAAACCCCATCAAGAAATGAAGGCTTCCTAAAAACTAAATGGTGAAATAAGTGTCACATTATGAAAGACTTTTTGATGGCACACAATGAATCTTCACAGCTTCGTAGACATATAACCAACTGATGTCATCAACATTAGATGAATATTTTATTGGAATGAAATAGGATTATTTGTTCATATGATCAATCACTACCTAAATGGAATTTATTCTTTCAGGGATATGAGGTATTCCATCTATAAAGACCCTTTAAATTTAATAAAAATTATAAGTAGGAATTATTAGGTGTTGAACTGAACTGAAGGATCTTTGGTGCTCTTCTATAACCTGATGACATGTATAAAATTTGGATTCATGGAAAACTATATTGTACCTCATACATGGCCATCATAACTACCAAAAAACCATATATTAAACATTTATAAAATTATGAAAAATCCCCACTATGGTTGGTGGCTATCTTATATCACCATTTTTCTCAATGACAAAATAGAAAAACCCCCTTAGAGAAAAATCATCCATCCGGAGAAAACATATAATCACAAGAAATTTACTCTTCATTTAGAAACTACATAAATAGATAGACCAAATCATTCCTCGAAATCTATGGCCGAATCAACTCTAGAAGAGATGGTGCTAGCTATTGGTTTTCCATTAATGCACATCCAGTATGCTCATTGGACTCAAGGTTATTTTGAGTGAACGTACCCATCAACAACCACTCACCAATGGAATTTTCAATGATTTCATGAGAGGTTTACTCCTTAAATAACTTGCCACAACATTTCCCTCCTTTGGGGTATACAAGATATCAAAATAGATCCCTTTATGGTACTCAACAAATTGATGCTAACTTAGATTCAATTATTATCAAGAGAAAATATATGATAAGAATTTATAATCTCAATAAAAAACAATATTCTCAGCAAAAAGATAATGGGGAAACATATTCAAGGCATGCATCACCAATAGTAATTATGAGTCTTGGGTTGGGTAGTTTTTTTCATGTGGCCAGAGTTGGTAAGTACCATAATCCACCACATGGTCATCCTAGATTAGAACACACCCAAGACCCAAACCTAAAACATCAAATTAGACAACATTTCTTTTTCAGATTCTGGAAAGATCAAATTTGGGTTTGCGGTCAACCAACAATTAAGATCTTCAATATAAGCTTGGTGCTTTTGGATCTTTTCAATCATTAACCTTTTGGGTAAGTTATGCCATGGAAGATGAAAGCAGAGTGACATCCCAAACAAATCTCCCATAATAACATACTAGGCCTAAGAATCTTCTAGTCTAAAAAGCATTCTTTGGATGTTCCATAAACATAATTGAAAAAATATTCTTGTGGTCCACCGAAAACCTTCAGCCCAATATCAAATGATCAATAAAATTAACCTATCTAATCTAGAATGTGAATTTGGAGATATTGGAAAAAAGATGATGATACCAAAGAGTTCCCAAAACGATCCACAAATAAACCTCATTATCTTCCTAAGATCCAGAATATTCCATGATTTCATCCCTCAATACCACAACAAAAGAGTCATTATAAAGAGGGATCCCACTATTCATGAGTTACATGAAGTCTTATGGATCATTTTTAACCCAAAACACATGAAAAAGTACTTGAAAATGATTTACCAACATTGAAAGGCTATTTTTGGAACATCAACCTCACTAACATTAACTCGATGATACCCGAAAAACCAATTGATCTTAGAAAATGACATTTCCCTTCAAGATAATAGTAAAGGACGTTAATATGATCCATGTTATACTTGTTCTTTATTTATACCTTATTCAACTTTCAGTAATCAATATAGAACTAGAGAGATCCATAATTATTTTTTACAAAAATATATGGGGTGAACAAAGGTGAGACACTCATGAAAATGAATCCTTTGGATTTCAAATCATCCAATTGTACCATTGATTACCTAAAATCGATAGGGTATATATAGTAGTAGAGAGTGTATATCAGTCGTGTTCCTAGTTCCAAATCAGTGGAAAAATCCATATTCCACTCTTGTGAAAACACAACAAATATGAGGTAGAAACCTCTGGGAACTCATCCACCAAATGAGGTGATCCACTATCAAGAGAACCATTAACTTCCACCAATGTGATCAATGATTTCTGAAAAAATTATTCCCAAATTCAGAAGTGGAGGTCCAACATAACCTGATTGAGAATCCCATTCTCCCTGAAAATCATATGTACTTTCATATGGTGCATAAAAACTCACTCGCCATCTTTAGTAATCGATATGTGCTTGAAAACACACCATCCAATCCATTCCAACAATCACCTCAAATTTTAGAATTTATAAAAAAAGTAAATCTCATTCCATATCAACCCCAATCTCAGTTATTATGAAGGATGGAAACAAAAATTTCAACTCTCTCTCTTTATCAAGTAATGTTACCAACTCCATCATATATTACATAAGGTTGGTTGGAAAATTTAAATCATAAAAATGTGCGCAGAAATAAAGGAAAAGTATAACCTAATATCATACAAAACATTATTTGTAAAATACGTAATCTTAATGGTACCTCATTCTATCATAGTTTCTATATTTCATTCCATCGGCGCTCATTCCACTATATAGTGTTTCTTTATCTCTACATTCCTGTAAAATAACCACAAGCCTACAGAACTACCCTGAACTATCTTTTCCCAGATGTTGATCCTGCACTACTTCCATGGATTACCAACTAAGAACCCACTTCCCTTGAATATTATGGCTAAAAAATCATACCTTTTGAAGTAAAATATATTTAACCACTCTATGATGGGTGCAAAACTTTAAAAAATCTCAACAAGTACACCATAATTCCAAAAAAAAAGGACAATGTTTGGCAATAGTTGAGAACATGGTCCATGTGTGAATTTCCTTCCCACACTAATGGGTTGTGACCAAAAAAAATTTAGAAGAAAATAAGAACAAGGAAAACCTAGAATGATGGCTAGAACTAACTCCTTCCTTCATTAATAGATCATCTTACTTCCTCTTCATCTCTATAGAGCTTCCACTACCCACTGTCGATATTACTCCAAAGAAACGCACATTCCTTTCATGATAAATATCAACCACCAAGGCATGATTACCCACCTCAACATAATTCCAAAATGTGAACATGATGATTTGGTAACATGTTTATGGTCATAACCCCATATCTAAATATATTCTTTCATGTTCTCATTGGAAAATATCTTGGGTGCATACTAAAATAGATCTATAAAGTGGTTGGAATATTTCATCATGGTATGGTCTCCATGTCTATTCTCCAAATATGTCTGGGACCAAGAAAAGGGAAAAATATCTGGACAATACTACTCATTGAACACATCTTTAAAATCATTTTGTCTCATCTGATCATGAATTTTTTCTTGAATAATTGAGTCCAACTACTTCAAAATAGGACCTCACAACATGAATGTAACAAATTTCACTATAACTACCTTAGTAGTATAATGATATTAAAACAATATTTATATTTTCTCAAGACATTTATCTATATATTAAGGATCCATTTTACCTTATAAATAATTCGGAATGTTCTTATGGAACCCCTGATCCTTGTCATCAATAGGACCAAGTTCAGTTTATCTTACATGAGAAGGACTAAATCTCACTCCTGGACTTAAATCATGTACATCACAAACCAAATCTTTCACCATACTCTAATATATTAGTGAGGGAGAACTCTCTCCAACCCCGTCTCATGGGTACATAGAAGACCTCTAGGGAGGAATCTTGGAACATAAAGAAATAATAACAATAAAAACCGCATAAATACACCATTAAGAAAATTTTAATCAATAAAAAAAATACTATCATTTCATAAATTATAGAATAACCAGGTCCATCATGATAACAAGGAAAACCAATCCTCTCTTCCTCCATATTTTTTCTATATAGAGTCTGTAGCTTGTACGTCTATCATATAGGATATGTAAAATAAAATCCCAATATCCCATGGAGACATGAGTCCCTTCACGAGGTGTGTTGGTTAGACACCCTACTTGAAACCAGAATCTTAGGCCCCAATAATCCTTGATCTATTCTATACAGACTCATCCTAATTAACCTGGATAAAAGTGAGTATCTTTCATCTAATTACAGTTTTTCACAAACCGAGCTGATATACCATCTGACCTAATGCCCACCCTGATTTAGGCAATGGCTCAAAGGGCATTCTGAATCCCCACAAGCTCAAAACTAGTTCATGGGGATCAAAAATATGACTTGGGGACAATTTCACCATGTTATATAAGCATAAAAAACCAAAAGATATAAAAATATCAACAATAGATAACCAAATCCAAATTTGGTGGAACAATTTTCATATTTAATTCATTAAACAAATTCAAAAGAGTTGCATCTAAAAGGGAACAATAAAAATATCAAAAACTCTGCCATGAAAAATGAGGATAATCACCAACATGTCACCACCATAAAGACTTTCATGAAGAGGAACTCTATAAACCATATCCATTTTCAACATGATACAGATTTCCATCACCTTGTTCATAAAAAAAAAGTCTATATACACCCAAGGGTGTATATAGGGTGTGATCTGAATCATTGATGTATTCCACATAAAATAAGTGATTTCGTGCTATAATATTATTGGAAAAATTAACTTTCACATTTTTATAAAACATTTGAAACAATATTAAGTAATCATATTAATGGAGACATTATCAAGAAAAAAATCATCAATGAAACCCCATTTTATAAACAATCATTCTTCAAATAAATATATACACAAGGTATTTAATATACCAATAGCTAGTGTCACATGTCAAAAGAATCATGTCACATGTGATCAAAATCACTAAATATCTATAGCTAATTAGCTCTAGTGGGACCCTATAAACCTCATACCTCAGTGTTCAAAAATCCGTTACTATATTTCCAACAACATCCTCATGCATGATATGTTATGGGAGAATATCTCCCAAGGTCCAATGGACTTCAAAACAGTGTTACCATGAACGATCCACTAGAGGGTAATATGTTCCAACGTAATGTGGTCTCCGATCATATAACCAATTTAGTTAGTGTTAAATCATCAATCTTGAGTAAGTAATCTAGGAATTAGCCACTTACAAATCATTCATCATATTGGTTCTAGTTCTCCCACTTAGATACAAAAGATTACCTTTGTGCCCAAATTCAATTCCATACATTGAAGAAATCAAAACTTTCACATTTACATTCCAATCATCAAAACGCACAAGGAAATAACCACTTGAATAATTTATAAATTCTATTTGGAAATATTACACACACAAAAACAAGTAATCCAACCATTCACCTAGGGACACACCCCTTTAAAATCCATACATAAACAAAAATTAATTTTTAAAATATGCTTCCCATTACATTCAAAATTAAAAAATACTATTAATGGTTCAAAACAAGGTATCCAAAATGCTAAAAAATCAATTACTCTTGAAAACCCATTTTAACACATTCTCACCTCATATTCCTTTGAGAATACATTTTTCAGATTTCACACAATTTATAATTTCTTTAAAGAATCATAATAATGTTTCAGACACAAAAACACATATGTTTTTTATAGAATCAATTTCATCACATATTAATGGTCAAACCCCCCAAAAACATGTTCATATCCAAAAAAAACTTTATTTAGAAAATATTTTAATAATCGAGAAACCATAAAAAAATCATCAAAAAATAAAACTCATGGAATCACCTACCTCACTCAGATATTTTAGGAATATGATGTAAAACTAAAATTACACCAATACAATATTATAAAAAGAAAATAGTTAACAATAAAAATTACCCAACAACACAAGATCACCCCCTGTTGGTCATAAAGACCACTAGAAACATGGAACTCAATAAGGAGGTAAGAAGAACTCTAAATAGAGGGAGAATCCATGGGATAAAACACTTATTTAATGATTCCTTGCAGTCCCCACATAGAAAACACCAGTGAAATGATGATAAAAAGGTCCACAGAAGCATGTAGGAGGATATCAAGGATATAAATACAAAATACGGAAGAATTTTGGTGATTTAGGGTTTATCTATATTATGGTATTAAGGTAAATTTATACTCATTAATGACCTAGATAGGCTGCATGGTTTGTAAACATTATGACAACCTTTCACCCCTCTCTACCTATGAGGAACCAGCTTCATGGTTTTCTCTCATAGTTTTACTAATCATGAACCAACCATGCAGTTTTCCTCTATCAAATAATGAAATTGTTTGTAAAATTTTGAGGGAAATGGGGAATAGTTTTATAGACTATTTTCCCACCATATACCTCATGTTGTCATGCCCAAAAAAATAATTTTTCACCAAAACCCATGGGAAACCTAAGGGATAAATTAAGTAATGAAATAAAAATATGAAATACCCCAAAATTAAATCATTTTTGTAACACAAAATAGTTGTATTCAATGATTTTAATAAATGTGCTAATAAGTATAATAAGAAAAAGTATTGTACAATGAATTCGTGTGCAATCCAAGCTATCATGGACCCCTGACTACAACTTCTTTGACTCCATATGAGATGGATATTCGTTAGTTATCTAAATTGATGAAGAAAAAATCTGTAAGACACATAAATATATATATTATCTATCTCATGACATTATGTTAGGATGAATGCCCTAACAATCATATCTCAACTCCACCATGGGTTAGGCATCCAGAAAGTCAGACCCCATCTATTCCTCAGGTTGGGCCTCCAGGATGTCCTGACCCATACTACAGTACCTCGTGGGAGGAGCATAGTCCACCAAACCCCAATCCCACACTAAAGTCCATTATCATTCTCTTCTCAAGCTGTTCACACCCTCCCTTTACTGGATACTCAACACATGATGGCCCACCTATTTTAGAGTACCATAGGAAACCTCCAAAGTCATGGTAACACACATAATGGGTTCATTCATGTAAGGAAATGGAAAAAAATTCATCGTGATGAAAATAATATAAACATACAAAACATGTAATCAATATGAAGCATGGTCAAATAATGAATAATCATACTCGTGTAAATATATAACATCAAAGAGTCATGCGGGATACACACATTCCAAAATATGATTATACTCAATAAAATCAAACAAGAATGAAAAAATAATTACTATACCAGGTCAAAAAGTTTATATGATAGCCAAAAAAGCTATGAAATATCCTACATCAAGGTAACTAATGATGAAGACCAAGGTTCATCAAAGGATAAAACCTTAAACATGTAACATACCCATGGAGATTGACCTTAAAAATAAAGGATACATATTTTGGATATTTTCCATCAAATAAATAGATTTAGAATGGAGAATCAATATAATTATGTGTTAATAAATAAATTCTAGAATCAAATACCTTAAAGATTATATTATCAGAGTTAATTATGAGGAATTTTGATCAAAAGAATTCCAATTCAACTGAATTATTATCATCTAAAGAACATTTTTTTAATTTATTTTTGAATCTAGCAGATGGTCTCATGATTAGATAACAATCATTGATCCATCATTAATACATCAATAGAAATGTCAATCAAGATAAAAATTAATAATAAAAATATAACATCATGATCATTCTGGATTACATACCTAGAAACATCCACCATTATTGTTAATTATTTCTCTCACTAAGGGGTTTTGTCATTGTCACATCAAATATTGCACCAATATACCATGTAATCATCAACATATTATGGTTACATCCAAAATCTATCATCAAGAGGGGGTTTAAGAAGGTGTTTCACCAACACTTAACCATAGAACATTTTTTTATTGATTTTAGATCTTGATTTAGTGAAGAAATTGTGCAAACACACATGATTTGCAATCAATATATAAGGAAATAGAGAAACCACTATTCGACATTCCATTAAAAAAATTCTACAAACATATGTGTACATATTATAAGGTAAAAATAATGATTTGAAGTTGATCTAATAAGTTATTACCATTCAAGAATTGTTAGATCAATCCTTCATTCAAGGAATAAAGGGCGATGAATGGGATAAATCTAGGAACTATAAGGGATGTCTCAAATTCTGAGTAGGACCAAAATCATGGGATTTGGATATCAAAAAGGGTAAAAATAATGTGGAATTAAAATCGCATGATCTGTGTTAATTGCACCCCCAGCCCTAGCGCACCAGCTGCATAGTGAGCCTCACCAACATGTCAGTGTTCCTGGTGTTCTGAATTTTCCTTCATCTAGCCAATGTGGTCTATTGTACCAAACATAATCATTAGAAACCATACTATTATCCTATGTATGTTTTCCTACCACCCCAAGGCCAATACCTCCCTAAAGTCTCTAATGAACAATTTTTGAACCCTTAGACTCCAAAATCAAACCTTTTAATCACCCATAATAGAGATTAATAAAAGGGAAAATGAATTTTTATGAACTCGGACAATCTCAATCCTCAAAATAAAATGTCGATATTGTAAGATCAATAATATCGTATACTGTTACTATTATTTTATCTAAATATATTGGTTAATTATGTCCAAAATCCTCTAGATTATATAGTTTTTCATACATTATAATATATAAATGGGGATCACTGATATAAAACAAACAATATATAGTTAGGTCTGAATGAGTTGGTGGAGGATTTCGATAGGTTGGTTGTGTTTTTATGAACATAGATTAATGAATTTATTATACATATGATTTAATTTTCTTATATATCGATTGATTCATATATCAAATATCAATCTTCAAGGAGACTATTTTTCTCTTTTTTCCTAGTTCAATGTCATATTAGGATGATCAAAAAAAATTCTGATACTAACACCCACATCAAAACCTCTTATACGGCATGAGTGTACTTGATTACCTAAAAAGAGGCCAAAATGTCCATCCTACAAAAATGGATAATGATATCCTATAGTTTATTCTCTTAATGGTAATCCAAAAATTAAAAATATAAATTTTATATTAGTGTAATGAATTTAGAAAATAATAAAAATCATTAAAAGTAATAATTAATTTTCCTCAATATAATTAGAACCTTATTTTTATGTATTAATAAGTCATTTGGTTATTCTACCCCTTTTCAATTTTTCATGTGAAATTGGGGGGGTGGAAGACTGAACAAAACCTCATTAGATTTACTACTATATTTTTTTCTTAATTGATAAAATTTTCAACAATCATGTGATCCCCATGTAAAGGGAACCCTCCCCAAGAAAAAGCATAAGGGTATATATTAAGGAATAAAATATCTTTGTGAGATCTCCTGGATGTATGTTATATAAGGATAAATGAATCATTCATAAAGTATTTAAGAGATACGTTTTTGGATTTGTTTTATAAAAAAACAAATATCAAACTGGAATGACATCCTCCCATCTACTAATGCTAAAATTCATTCATGTATGTGTGTATAAAATATATATTTCTTGTTTGAATTTTCACTTTTTTTATTTCCAAAAATATAAAATATATTCACCTTTGATTAAAAATAAAACCATATAGTTGTTTAAAAATATTTCTACAAATTTTTATATATTTTCCTATAATGATAGCATAATTTCATCTATAATTGAGTAAATAAAATGGGGGACATATAAAATATATAATATTTTATTTATTTTAAAGAACTAAATATTTGATATATTTCACCATTACACACTCCCAAGTTTTCTCATTGATTGTCTAGACAACACTCATCAAATTAAAATATTAAATTCTAATCTTACCATGACTTTGTATGGCTATGAAATCTAAAAATGCTTCATATTTGGGATGAAAATATTATTTTTATCATCAAATTCAATTTACATCCACTTATCATTCCCTAATGAGAGAGAATGTTTTAGAAAAACTATAATCCCACATCTAATAACATTGTGTATCCCATTACCCAAAGAAAGAAAATTTGTAATAGTACACTTTCTAATAGTGTTGTGTTGAAATTTCATAAAAACATGTTTAATGTTATTAAATAATTTATTTATATAGTTATGTTTATACAGTGAATCAAGCATACACATCAGTACATGTACCTCTTCATATATTTCTATCAATAAATTAGATGTATTATACTGTAATGAAATTTTTTTCATCTATCATTTATTAGAATTAAAAGGTTG
Source organism: Viscum album (assembly GCA_963277665.1). Classification (NCBI taxonomy): domain Eukaryota; kingdom Viridiplantae; phylum Streptophyta; class Magnoliopsida; order Santalales; family Viscaceae; genus Viscum; species Viscum album. The sequence continues at coordinate 1,586,972 of CAUJRU010000037.1, forward strand.
TAAGAATTAAATTTTTTATTATTTATAATAAAAAATTATATAATTTTTTAACTAATAACACTAAAGAAATGTGAATATTTTAAGATGATGAATAAGAAAAAGTATTTATATAAAAATTAATATTTCAGTATTATTCATCCACAAAAGTTCCTAAAATTGATGTATATAAAAATTAATACCATATTGATAGAAATTATCAACATCTATAGATATAATTATGAAATTTAAAATATATAATTATTTTACATCTATATGTTTCAAAAAAACCAAATATTAAAATTAATATTTACATAGTTTTTAGTTTATTAATATATTAGATTCCCATATCCCTTCTACAAGACCATATCATTTTTCATAGACCTTGTATATTTTTTTTATTTTAACCCCCATGTAATTATTAAAAAGGGAATGAAATTTCACATATTTATATAACATCATCAACAACCACATCAACCAAATTATTTTTCTGCATTATAAAATAGAAAACTAGTAATCATTATATGATTCAATAACATGAATTTTCTAATTCACATGAATCACAAGATAAATGGTTTTTTAGTGAAACCAAATATTTTTCAATTAAACAACTGTAAATCATTAATCATAATGCCTCGCACAACTGTTATTATAAACCTAGTTACAATTATTCACTACTACATGAAATTTATTGTAACCGATATTACATATATCATCTACAATTAAAAAACAAATTATTGATCCTCAAATTTAGTTTTTATATTTTTAACATGAAATATTTATTTCATCAATAACCATCATTACTCTCTTAATTTTAATGGTATTCCTGTTTCCCTGTTTTTTATATAAAATGTGTGAAAATTAGTATGAAAATCAGAAAATGTGATCACTTTAACACATAATACCCCCACTTAATAATTTCTAGGCTTATTATGTAGTTGAATTTTGCTATAATTTATCCTTAAAACATCAAAAAAAATATTTCCATGCCCATTAATCAACCATATTTCATTTAGATTCACATATCATACATTTAATCCAATAATATGTGATGATATATATGGATTAACTTCATATATGTTGTTCAAAATATATAAATGTACAGGAATTGTTACCTCACTTGAAAAATAACTTCACTATTATTCTATTCAACACCTTACCTTCGTTGATAACTTTAAGATTCTGAGATACATGGAGACGTACATGCTTTATTTTATATAAGTATTTTTTATATAACTCCACCACCTCCATTGATATTTTTCATTGAATAATAGAGAACTTTTATTGATACATATTTTTAACATATCCCATCCTAATATTCATATATCATTCAAAATAATACATCCAATAACACTATATGATTATATGAAATATATTTAATGAATAAATTTAGATTCATTGTTACCTTTCATTACATGTAACACTAAGTTCAAATGAACCCCAATTTATTGTTAAAGAATTATTATTTAATGTGAGAGTTATCTCTTTTTTTTTATTTTCTGGTATGAACAATAAAAAAAAATTTATGAAAACAATATTGTTTACACAAGTAAAAAATGAATACATTTTTTATTGATTAATTATAAATGAAAATAATAATTATTCAAAAATAATGAAAATATATTTCTAAAAAAACTTTTTTTATATGCATAATTTGTTTTTATCACGGTAACTTAAATTTCTCAATATTTGAGAATTATTTAAATTAATTTTATATATTTAATACTCAATAATTTTTTTTAACATTCAACCAAATTTTTCTTGAAAGGGACAAAAATAACTATAGTTTTTTGTTTAAAATTTTATTTTTCTAGAAAAATGATTTACATCATATTATGGGAATTTATTTTATATTCAATTTAAATAACTTAAAAAAACTGAGCTATGAAAATGGATTCCATATTCTGAATCATGAGGTGAAAATTTGGGATATATACTCATTTTATTTTTAGGTATTATGGGTAGTATATGTAGAAAACAATTTCACCTCAGTATGTGTAAATCATATAAATAGGGCTAAAACATTGATATAATGATTTAAAATTTATGTAAAACATTTCTTTATCATATTATATTAAGTTAATTCTTCTATAATAATCCATTTCATAAATATATGGTCACTTGGTTCTATATTTCATTGATTATGGCCTTTATATAAATTTTGGAAAAGAATAAATACAAAACACAACACTCATGACTTTAATATCAATTTATATTATACATAATTATAAATATAGGATAATTTTAGTTATAAACATTTATTTTAAAGATATATTATTTTTTATCATATTAATTTATTTATATATTTTATTAATTTAATAATTTACTTAAATTCTTATACATTAACACAATATTTATTCAATTAAAAGAAAAATAAAATAAATAGTATTTAAAAAACTTATTACTAACACAATTAAATTGAGTTATTATGTCCTATTATTTTTAAGATAAATATGAAATATTAAAGACATTTTTGAATATTATATTTTAGTTTCGTATTTTTCTTCTTGTTATTATAGTAAAATTAAATAAATAGTTACAAAATCGACAATAATTATATTTGATAATAAATAATATTGTAATAAAGGATTTAAATTTCCCAATAATATTATATTCAAAAAATTTAACGAAATATGGTTAAAAATATAAAAAATTATCCATTTTTATTAAATTTTCAATGATGGTAACATTGTTATCCCTTTATGATTAAAATAACTGTGATTATAGTTAATGTAAAAAATGATTAATTTAGGGTTAATAAAAATTATAATGTTTAAAATTACACCACAACTTTTATAAATTTAATTACATTTTTTTATTTCTATCCTATACTTTTTATTTGAATTAATTTACATTTTTAATATATTTAATAAAGAATTAACTTATTATATGTTAATCTTTTCGAAAATTCCTTGTGTATCATTTCTACCTTATTAATGGAAACACATAATTTTTCTTCATTAAACAGATTTTTTACTTATATATCCAAAAAATCCAAAACATATCCATTACAAATATCTCTATCAAAATTTGGAAATTTTTTCTTTGAAAATACTAACCCTAGGATCCTTATGTGGATATCTAATTGAGGCCTTTTAAAGAATAAGTAATCACCAGAACCGATCACTTTTTATTTAAATATTTTTTACCATCTTTGAGTCTGTGGTATTTATAATAAAATAATAAAATATTGGCCCATATTTTAATTAAATTTAATTATGACTCTAAACACCCATTATCTACCCTCTCCCACATAAAATGATAAGTGAATGTATCCTTCGTGTGTAAGTACAACTTATTATCTCCACATAAGAATATGATTAATTTTTTTCACCATATTTTTTTGATGTCTTTTATGAGGGTTTTAATGTTTATAAGTGATATTTATGACATAGTTATAAATTATATTTATTATATCACATCTACCTTCTTACCATTATATAATTTTGAAAATGGTAATGTCTATCACTCGTACATGTGGACTACCACATCCATGAAATGATTCATTTCATTTCAAAATTTCAAATTTCATTGAAGGTATTAAGGATTGATTTTATGAATGTATATGATGTATATAAAATAATAATTATTTGATAAAGGTTAATTATTATATTCCATTCCTTCATTCCATCCGTTGAAAAATGAAAATAACATCCAGGTATATATGTGATCTATCATCTCAAAGAATGATGTAATTTATTTTTATATCTAGATATTTTATGGATAAATATACAAATGTATATAATTAATATATATGATATTCATATAATGAACAAAAATATTTTAAAAGCTTAATGATGAACAATGTATAAGGACCACAACTAAAAAAAATCATACATTAAAATGAAGAATTGATCAACTAGAATAATGATTATAATACAGACTAAAATTTATATTTTTTTCTTCAAATGAGAAGCTTTAAGGATAATAGGAAACCATATAAATAAAGAGGGAGTATGACATTACATGATTCAATGACTAAATTTTAAATTCAAACAAAAAACCAAATATGTGAAGACCTCGAGCCATGTGCCACCTACGATAACATACATCATGTCACCTGCTATCTGCCACCATCATCTAGGTAAACCATCATCGTTGTCACCACCATCTATAACCACCAGACCATTCCATAATGTCATCACCCTATATCCCCAAAAAATTCCACCGTGAAAGCATAATGTCAAAAAATAAATATCATTAACTACCCACCAAAGACTAGTCCTTCCCTCATCATCAGAGTATCTTTACCCATGCCCCCAAAAAATCTATCACTGCAATCATCAAAAAAGTCAATATTAAAAAAACCAAACAAGAAGAAACGTCATCACTACAAGCTTGTCAACACCAACGACGTCGAATCCATCACCAGACTAGAAATGAAAACCATTGAACCAGAAACCAAAAGAAAAAATTCATCAAGCATGTAGAAAATCATTCACAAAATAACACGAAACACTTTGACATATAACCTTGAGGAAGAAACCCTAGGTAGAGCTATCAAACAGTTTCCAACGACATAAGATCATACAAATTAAGGAAAATCCATTAGACCCAACTTTGCTAAACCATAGATCCCAAAACCTCATAGAAAATACCACACGAGTTTAAATTAGGATAAGTATTGAGGAACATGATGTTAGAGAAAGGCTTAGATCATATGGGGACTTTGATAACCACCATCATTGAGAAAGAAAAAACCCAAAATCATATCAAACAATAATGACTGAAAGTTGGTAGCACCTAGAAACCCGTATTCTTCCAACCCACAAAAAACAAAGCCTCATTATAACCACCAAACCATATTACACTAGAAGAGGTGAAGTGTTGCTTAATGTCATAGAAGGGATAGAGAGATCCAGGGATTCCAATCACACAACCATTTAAGAGATGAAAAAAACACAAGGAAAAGTCACCGAGAATAAAGGCATGAAGAAGAATGATGAAAAATGTAATAGGGTGATGTCAATGATAAGGGGTAGATCATATTTATTATACAATTGGTTAGAATGTGAAAAAAGAAAATTAGACCATAGTTAATGGTTTTTTGTTACAATATTATTATTTATTAGGTGTGTTTATGATTAATTTTAATTGAAGAAATATTGGGTTATGTATATCAAGAACCTCACGAGTTTTCATATACTATAGATATTTCTAGAGAATACATGTTTTCATTTCATTTTACCCTCTTTAGGTACTAAAAATATGGAATGAATTTTTTTAGGAAACCTGAATTTATTTCTCTCTACAGATAAAAAACATTTCACTTTCATGCCTAGGTTTTCTAAAAATGTTTTCATGAATGTTCTAAATATTAATAAATGATGTTTTGATGTATTTTTTACACATTTTTTACTTTATGATAATTATTTTAAAATTATTACTATTTTATTATTTTTTGGATGAGGTTATTTTGGACCATTGTATGAAATTATGAAATTATTATTTTTTCATTCAACATACATAAAATGAAATCAATTTCACAATTTCATAACCAATAAATTATTGGAAGATTTATTGAAATAATTTAAAGATTATTTAAAAAAAAAGTTTCCATAATAATTCTTAAATGGTTATTTTTTAATGAAATTATTTCAATGGGATAATGACATTTTCCTCATGAATTATTCCATGTGTTCTTTTAGGTGTTTTCATCTATGATTTCATCCTTCGAAGTTAAAAAACATTTATACTATGTATATGAAACAATAATACCATCATTATTCTTTTTATAGATGGTTTATCATTATTAAGAAAATATTTTTATGAAATATTATACTTTTAAATGAATTATTCAATGATGAAATGATGAAATGTTTATGAAATGTGGTAAATTCCCATAGGGTTTTCAATGATGAAATGTTTATGAAACCAATTTATTTTAAAATGGTTTTGATATAATGAATGTTATATAATATTTTGGACCTCATAAATATTATTTTATTTATATTAATAGTGGGATTAAAGTTATTTAAAAATCTAATGCATTGGTTAAAGATGGAAATATCATGAGATAAACAGAATTAGAATGCAGAGTGAACCCAATCCAGTAAAACACTTTTCCCACTATGATAGTATTGGGAGTGTAACTTGACTAATTTTATGGAATTTTGAGTTAATTGAATGTACTATGATTCCTTGGTAGTTATCCTTGGATACTGAGGAAATGATATTTTATGCTTTTTTGTATTCAATTAATCCATATCTTATGAATTTTTTATGCTCGCATGGATCATTTTGTTTGATTGATTTATGATTAATGTTGTAAGAAATGAAATATTTTTATCATGACTCATGATTAAAAACCATGATATACCTAGTATAGCTTTTAAATGTTATTCTCATGTTCTCATACCCTTGTGTTCATGTTATGGTTAAGTGATCATTTCTATCCTCATTTTTTACCCTTAAAGATCATATAAGATCACCCTTTATTTTATTTCTTTTCCCCAAGATATGAATAAGGGTATAATTTGTGACATATCATAGAAGGGTGGTTGTATTGTAGAACAAATTAGATGATTATGTAGTATATATATGATTTATATTTTTATTTATCCACTTTTCCTAAGATACTAGATCGATATGATTATGGTGTGGATCATTATGTTATGAAATGAATATTAAAATAATAAAATGTAATATCTATGTATAAAATGTATGGTATTATATATTTTATATTAATTAAATTTTTATATAACTTTTAGAAACTAGGTTGAGAAAACCGTTGGGAGAACCCATATAATAATCCAATGTATTGGGGAATTCACTATGTTATGATAAATAATGGAGTACGTTTTATAAAATAAAACATTAATATTTGGATAAAAAATTTGGATATAGTTATGGAAAAAATTTTATTTATTTGAAATATCCTTAAAAAGAGTTGTTCAATTATACATTTTCTATTATTCTTTTCAATGGTTAGTGTACCCTCACTCTTCACCTGGTTTGACACTCTCGTGGTTTATGTTTCGATTAATTCACATTTCCATTATAAAACATCATAAAATATTTGAATGCATGGTGATCATGAATGACCTTGGTATAACCTAATGTTTTATATATTTAAAACAACTTGTCATGATTTAGTCTTTAGATAAATGAATTTTAATTAATATATTGTTTTCTACTATGATTATTTTTTCATAAACTATAATTTTTGGTTTTAGTAAATGGATATAACCAGATGGAATCATTTTAATTCTAAATGTTATTTACAATGCAATAATATTCCACACATATAACCAAATTTATGGTATATTGAATATAAAATCTTTTTTATATGATTATAAAACATTCTAAAGTTAGGAATCTTGAATTCCATCCAAGTGGGAAAAGGAGGGAACACCATTTTATTAATTTCTTGATGAGGTAACACTCCCTATTTTTTAGTGGGTCTTCTAGTAACATATTTTTAGAGAAATGGATCAATACCACTGAAAATATATTTTAAATTATCAAGTTTTTATAGCATGAAAATGTAACTTTGGTCATTTATCATGTAGAAGGATAAGAAGATCAATGAAAGAGTCTTATAAAAATGAGGCTATTGGACGAAATTAACTCTATAGAGTGAGATGTGTTGAAGATATTATTTTTTTTAACAATTAAATTATTCATATTATTATTATTATAAAAATTGTGAAATAATTCATTAAGATAAATAAGAAAGATGATGAATATGATAGTACCAATTAGGAATATTTTACAGGGTTTTTCGGGTACACTTATCGTATTATCATCTATAAAAAACTATGGTTGGTGGAATATTCAGTTGTTTAAAACAAAGTATCTAAACGTAATTATTAATAAGGGGAAACAATATCATTAGAAAAGTCATTTAATTTTTTATTAAGGTTGAAATACAGATTAGTGTTAACCATGAATTTCATGTATTTTATAATAAAATAATGATTGAATTTAATGGAAACTCAAAAAACCATGGAGGTAAAAATATAATTCCTCCATTATTCATAAAGTGTTAAAGGAAACATGAAGGAAATTATCTTAAATAAAATATTAAATTTTCAAATTTTAGAATGGAATTTCGTTGGGATATAAAATGAAGAGGTGACATGAAGTGACCATTCAATGAGAGGAACAATGAAAACCCTCAACAGAATACACCACCAACACTCAGTGATTCAAATGAATTCATTATAAACATTGTCATAAATAGTGCTAAAATATTATGGTTAATGATGATGATCAATATAAAAAAACTTTTAAATAAAAAAAAGTGAAATATAATGTAATAGTTTTGGTTAACGTGGATAATGCAGTGGTGAGTGGCTCACTTACCATTCAGTATTCAACTGTTAATGTCATATTTGATTTATGATATATCCATTTTATTATATCATATAAATTTTCATAGAATGTCACTGTACAAACTAAATTATTCAATGATGAAATTTAAGTGAAATACTCAAAATATATGATGATTTAATCAATTTTTTTTATTCCTCTATAATTGATTTTTTGGGAATGTGTTTATTTAACATCTTGAGATTGTGAGAATTGTTTTTTGAAATAATTTAAACATTTTTAAATTTTTTATTAAATAGAAAACCGAATATAGAATATGATAAATGATATAACCAAATTATTATTTTATTTCATGATACTAAAATTTATAATTTCTTTATACGCTAAAAAAGATAATATTTCACTACATGAAACACTGACTTGGTTTATGTTACTTGCCACACTGAGTTTTGATGAAAAATCATTCGGTAATTATTATTTTTTAAACAAGATATTTATTACAAAGATGTTAAATATATTAATATAAATATTAATAAATAAATTTTAAATATTATTTCTAATGGTTTTATGAAAATAATAAATATTGATAAAAAATATAATTTTTCTTAAAGTCTTTGTTTTTTTGAAAATACTATTTTCTCAAATTAACTGCTTTTTATGCCCTTTTTGAATGATATCAAAATTAATTTTAGAAAATTATATAATTTTAACATTACGAAATGAGATTAATTTTTTTAATTCAAATTTTCAAAATTATATTATGTTGAATATTAGGGATTTTTTTTTGAAAATCATCATTATTGGAGGAACCATGAAAAATTATGAATTTTAATTCAGTACTAATTTTTTATGTAATTTATTTATATTGTTATATTACGATAGAATTTTCTAAATGTGAAATTATATCAATTTTATATTAATTAATTCAATTTTGGTCATTATAACCAATTTTACATTGAAATTTGATAGAAGAATATTTCAAAACTTTAGACATTTTCGCTTATAAAACCCTTGGTCACGACACATCTATGAGATTAAGTTTATTTTAATTTCTTTCACTTCAATGTTTTGTATTATTAAAAATGTATTTCATAATTTCAATTATCATAATTCATAATTTAATATAATGAGATATTTGTTTTTGAAAAAAAAATTATCAATGGTAATTAAAATTAATTATAGTGATTGAGCTCAAGTGAACATAATTAATGACTAATCATATAAAATTAGTTTTAAAAATGACCCTAAAATTGTATAAATATTATTTTATGGAAATATTATTTCCATTCCACCTCTACATATATGTAATGGTACATTTGTAACACTTGGTGGAAATGTAAAATGTGGCTACCACTCGAATCTTTTGAAGATTAACTAATGATTCATTTCCCCACATATAAATGCCCTCATATTCTCACACTATATTTATACATATAAATTATTTTATTCTAGTCCAAAAAAAAACCCAAATATTCTCTCAAATTCCCTCCCTTAGGCCTAGAATCCTTTCTTTGGTATAAAATCTAGCAAAGGGAGCCCTTTGGTTGAAATCAAAAGGAGTTACCCAAAGAAGAGGTAACATTCTTACATAAGATCTTTTGTTTGATTTTCTTTTTCTATGCCCACAAATATTTCTATTAAATGATTAAATAATAACATAAGTATCATAAATAAACTAATACATTATTATTTTAGTGTTTCTATATAAAATCAGTCACACTTCCATTAAATGAGATACATTGTTTTTGTTTTTGTGTAAGAAGGACTACCACCTTGCGAACCGCTGTCCTTTATTTTTCCATTCCTACATATCAATGTTGATAATAATGATGTAATTTATGTTTCCAAATTATACAAACTATATTTATGGTTGAATTATTTATCTTTAATTATTATATAACACATAACATTAATCTTCATTTTTTTTAAATATGAAAACATCATTTATGGGCATTTAGACTAACGCCTTCTCTAAGAGATGGGATTCATTAACACTTTACATTGAATCTATTAAGACTATGTTTATTGAAATTATATTATATATATGGTATAATAACTATACTATATTAATACATATATTAAATTTTCATTCTATCTTTCAGTACACAATAAAATGAAAATAGTGTTCATGCATACGTACAACCTACCATCTCTATAAACGGTGTATTCCATTTCATATTTCTATATTTTAAAGATTATAATAAATATATTTAATGATGACATATTATATTTATATAATTTTTTAATTTATTTTAATAATAAAATAATTATCAATGAATGATTATCAATAATAATAATCAAAACATATATAAAAAACAAAGGTGATATTACCCAAAATGTAACATTAACAAGAAATTGTTAATAGAAAGTTAATATAATGTAATAATATTATAAAATATTGTGTGATATATAATAATATGGATATTTATTATATGTATAATAAACATATAATTATGTTATAGGATGTTTTAGCATGCCTGAAGAAGGTCAAGACATAAGGTTAGGGGGTTTTTAATCTCACTTTTATTTAAGGGAGACATATGTGTTATTCAGTACTCATCTATTTAATATGGTGTATATAATGTACATAAAATTATAATATTATTTTTATAAAAAAATTTATTAGTATTTATACATTTTATGATCTTTATTTTATAGTTTTTAACGTTCAAATGTTACCAGATCGATAATTTTTTTTTGTCTCAATCTACCTTCATTGAGTTAAATACCATGTTATGAACCTAAATTTTCCAATGGGGTGCATATACATTCAATTTACATTTTATATCACTAATATAATTATTTAATGTTATCTTACGGTTCATGTAATGTTATTATCTAATGTGTATTATGTGTTGATGTTACAAAAAGTTACTAAATCGGTAATGTAATTTTTGTCTCAATTGTCATTCCCTGAGATACACGTCATTTTATGAACCTATATTTTTATATGGGGTGTATATAATTCCCAATTACATGTTATATCATAAATATATATATTTAATGATATTTTAAAATTTATTTGATTTTATTATCTCACGTGAATTCTGATTCAATGTTAGCAAATTTGTAATAGTTTATTATTACAATATCATCGTTTATTAGGATTTTTTACAATTATGCTACCATTGATGAAATATTAACATACATTTTTAAATAAAATTAATGAATTTTCATATCCTATATTAATTAAAAATATAATAATTTATTGGAAGTGTTTTCCATGAAATTTTGTTTCAAAATATTTTGAATATTCTATTATATGATTTCAAGGAAAAAGGTTTTGAAAATGTTTTCTATCTTCCATTATAAGTTTTCATATTAATTATTATATCAAATTGTTTTCAATTGGTTTTTGTTAAATAATATTTGCTCAAATATTAAAAGATATTTTACTCAAGAAATTTTTTTAAAAGAAATTTAAAATTCAGTTTCCATATAAAATGATATTAATTGGTGTCACTCAAGAATTTTCAAGGGATGTGATCCAAAATTTCCATTCATATTATTTCTCTTAATGGGATGTTTTTTGATAGAGTATTTTTTATGAACCCTTTTTTACATTCATAGATTTTACATTTATGAAATCTATTTCTCTTTCACATGTTATATCATTATGAAACCCTCGTTTTCCCCATTTTATGATTTGATGAAATGATTATTAAACCTATACTTAATCCACAGGTTATGATATTATTAAATGTTTATGATACCCATTTCATTTTTATTGTTATGATATGATTTTTTATGATAGTATGGAACATGTATGAATGATTTCATTATGATATGATTGGGACCTATATTTACCTTCAATTCATTGGGTAAGAATTTAAATCTCATGACATTAACATTGACACAATGGGTAGTGAAATCAGTTCAGTAAAGGAATCTATCCACGGAGATGGTCTTTGTATTGAACTATATCTATAGATATATTCATGGGATTAACCATGACTAACAAGATATTTTGGGGAGTAAACCAATTTTTCTAAGATGAATTTGGTACTATGTCATGAATATTATGAAAATAATTATTTTATACTTATGTGTATACTAAAAAATCTATGTCTTATTCCTATATTATTCTCTCATGGATTATGCTATTGATTTCCTTATGATTCATTTCTTATGAACATCCAATATTAATTCCATGACTCATGCATATGATCTTCGATATGATGGGTATGATATTAAAATGTAATTTCAATATTGGCATTCCTTTATTCTCATATTATGCATGCATATATTATTTATTTACCCTTAATGAGCATTTGAGATCACCCTGTCTTATGTTCACTTTATCCATGTTATGAAAAATGTTTTATATAGAAGTAATAAAGGGTAATATATTTGTGGAAAACATTGAATGACTTTCAACATGATATAATATTTTGTTCCATGATTCCTAATACACAAATCTATTATGGTCCTCGAGAAAGTACTATTTTAATTTTATGAATATGAATCTTAAATGATGCAATATCCATGTGTGTCCAGACTGGGTCTATATAGTTTCCTAAAAATAAAATTACTCTTCCTTCAGTTGAATTTGATGTTATTTTGGGAATAAGTTATATTTATTTACAAAATTCACATATGAATTAACATGGGATGTAACATTTGATATTTTGAACCTACATATGATCATCTATTGGTGAGATAATCAACATGAAAATTCAATAAAAATTTCACTTATTATATGAGCCTTGATTAATATTAAAAAAAAATATTATATTCTATAGTTGGATAAGACCTGAAGATCATTTATATGCTTATATTGAGGGAGTTGTATAATTTTTTTCTGAAAGAGTTTACAAGTCATACACTAAATTACGATGTTTATTTCTCAATAGAACTCATACTAGGTGATAAAACTAATTAAAATACTCCATATATAATGGCCCAAATATAGTTGTATAAATTTATGAATCAACACTATAAGAATATTAATAAGGTATTTCTTTAGCCATGTACATCACTATGTGGTGAAACTATTCTATTTCATTTCATAATAATGACTAATCGATTCCAATTGAAATTTATTATTAGGAAGTTATCAATATCAAAATTAGGAATAATAATCATATTCCTCAAATTGATATGTTTTTATAAAATTCATAGAGCACAATACTTTTACAATATTGAACTTTATTATAGATACCACAAATTATTTTTAATGTAAGAGGATATGTCAATGATATCATTCCATACGTGGTAAGTCAAACTATGAATATATAGTGATTCCAATTAGACTTAGTAATTACACCACTATCTTTAATAATTTAATGAACAACTCTTTAGATATTACCATGATAATTTTTTTTAGACTTTATAGATGAATTATTATATATTCTCAATGTATTGAAGAGAATTAAAATCAAATGATGATTTTACTGATGACACTAAGGAAGGATAGTACATAAAAAAATTTAATATGTGTTAATTTTTTATTCAATAAGTGTTAGTTTTGGGTCATATAATCTCAATAGAGTGTCTGTTAGTAGATCTATAAATGTTAAAAGTAATTGAATGTTATCCCAAACCAAACCCTGTGATTGAGAAATAATGTGTTCATGGTATGGTTGGATATAATCAAGGATTATTGGATAATATTTCATCGCTATCTAATCCACTGAGTAATATTATTCACAAGGGATCTATGTCTATTTAGATAGTTTACTATGAATAAATTGTCAAGGAACTGAAGATATGTTTTTTAATAAAACCATTCTTACATTACCCTGTAGTTGAGATGGATTTTAACCAACAGTGATGCATAAAATAAGGGGATAAGATGTGTTCTCATGTAAAATGATATGGTTATATATTATGACTCATGAAAATTGAAGGTTCATGAGAAAAATTACCCAACTCATTATATGGAGTTAGTTGCTATAATTTTTTCAATAAATATGTTGTGGAATTATCTTTAGTGATAGAGGTGTGATATATGTAATCATCGTAAAATATTATAAGATATATTGGGTTAAAAATATATGAATAAAAAATAAATATGGTTGTTAGAGATGATTAAAAATTATGAATTCTCAAAACATTACCAACCTGGGAAAGAGAATATGGTGGTAGATTCTACGATAGGAAAGAATAATGATATATTTTCTATGATGTAGATAAAAAATGTTCTAATATATCAATATTTTTAATGGATGTATTAAAAACTCATGATTGAAGGGGGGGGAAACTTATTTTTCTAAAATGAGTGATCAACCATCAATCTAAGTGAGGATTAAATAGGTGTAAATGGAAGATAGAGAACTATAAAATAATGTGAGAAATATTCCTGAGTATAACATTGATTATAGTGGAATTATAATGTTTAGGAAATTTATATATGTTTTTTCCAAACCAGATTAGAAGAAGGATATTTTGGATGAGGCTCATAGTTTATTATTCTATATTTATATGGGATTTATAAGTATTTAAAATGATATAAAATAATATTTTTTGGGGATTTAAAGACTGTAGTTATTTTAGAGTATATATCTCGACTATTGGTATGTTAAAAACATAAGGGTGAGAGAGTGAGAAGCCTAATGGGATGTTACAACCATTCCATATACTAGAATGTTATTGGGAAAACCACACCATGAATTTCATCATGAGACTCCACAAATAATGTAAAGGGAATAATGCGATTTGGGTTGTATTTGATCACCTTATAATGGAAGTACACTTTATTGCGGTCAGATAATATTTAAATATTGATATAATAGCTAGAATATATATAATGAAATTTTTAGGGTTTCATGGAGTAACATGTTATATTATATCTAGTCAAGATCATTGGGTGACCTCAATTCTCGGTAAAAGTCTTTATCATGCTCTAGATATATAGTGGAGTTTTATTATAATGTATCATCCTCAGGTAGATGGTCAGTCAGAGAGAACTATTAAAACCCTATATGATATTGTTTCGCACGGAATCCGGGGATGACCTCTTGGACGGGAGATTCAAACGTTCCGGTCGGTTTCTAATGGGTTTGTTCGTAGAACCGGAAACATCCAATGATTCCACATCCGTTTGGACCTATTTTCCAAAGGCAGGCGCTCATTAGCTTGTGGACTAATGAGGCTTAGGAATTTTCATTGGTCGAGATGATGGGAGGTCGGACTCATCACACCTTTTTGAGGGGAATTATTGTCTACTCCGGGACTCTCTTTATAGATTTAAGTTATGTTCGTGAATCCTTATTATATTACCATGTATAAAATGAGCTTTCCTTTAGTTTTAACAATCAATGATTAAATATGCAAGAAATTTAGAGAATCTTTTATATGTATTCGAGGTTCTTCATCAATAGAGAATCATCTATATCTGTTTAGAGATTCTTGGTCAATGGTATCCTTCAAAAAATTTATATAAAAGTCTCTTGGTCATTATGATGACCAGGCTGGTTTTAAAAGCCACTCAGTGGGGCACTTGAAGTTTATCGTCATTCAGAAGGACATGGATTATTTCAAAGTTGGGATCGAACCCATAAATGGGCTACCTACGTATCCTTTGTTTTGGAAAAGTAATCAGAACCCACGTAGTTTGAGTTTATGGAGTATGATGTTTATGATTGATGGCTCAAAGATGAATGTCATAATTACTTTTACACTCTAAGCTCGCGTGAGTCATGCTCGGTGTGAGAAACAAGAGGTATTGGTAAAAATTTAGACAATTGTGCCATGAAAGATGCAATCATAAGAATTTGTTTGGGGCTTATGTATGGATGACTGCCCAGATAGATGAAGGTTTAGGATTTACTTTTAGGGAAAAAATCAATGAACATGGTCCATAAAGTTATATGTGCTTCATGGAGATTTGAATACTCTAATCTTGGGGCTTACTCCTAAGGAGGATGCCCAAGTTAGGAGGGTACTTATGATTGGGTTTTACTCCTGAAAAGGAAACCCAAATCAAAGGTAAATTATGACTGGTTAAGAGAAATTTAAGGGGACTTGGGGCTTTATTCCTGAAAAGGAGACCCAAGGTTATGACTGAGTCTTTATTCCTGAAAAGGAGACCCAGGTTAGGGGACTTGGGGCTTATTCTTTAAAAGGAAGCCCAAGGTTTTGACTGAGTCTTATTCCTGAAAAAGGAGACCCAGGTTAGGGATTATGGTTTGGGGATTACTCCTGAGGAGGATGCCCATATTTGAGGTTGGGGCTTACTCCTAAGAAGGATGCCCATATTTGAGGTTGGGGCTTACTCCTAAGGAGGATGCCCAAGGTTATGAATTATGATTGGGGCTTACTCCTGAGGAGGATGCCCAAGTTAAAGGTTTTCTCACTGGGGATTATTCCTGAAAAAGGAGACCCAGGTTAGGATTATCTCATCTTAAAGGATGAGGTTGAATGAATGAACTCCCTGTATTTTAGTGACATAAGGATATTTAAATCACTAGACTTTGAGAGAGATTACACAGAATTCCTTTCAGATAAGAAAGTCAAATCAATAAATCATGACATAAATGGCTTTGAAGAGTGTCTTGAAGACTGAATCTTGAAAAGGAAAGGTGAAATGGCTTAAGAGGGGTAAAAATGGGCAAGATGGGCACCCAAAAAGATACGGGCGTGCAAGTCTTGCAAGGCGCGCAAGTCTTCTGTGGGCGCGCAAGTATTGGTCGCGCAGGTATACCTGCGCGACACATAGTGTACTTGCGCGATTTTCAACAAGCATTGAAATACTTGAGTGACTCTTTTTTAAACCCTTTAGAATGTTCTTGAGGTTCTTCCAAAAAAGGAACGCGCAAGTTATATTGAAGGAAAAAGTCGGCGCGCAAGTGTTTGATCAGTTTCAAAACTTAGGCCTTCCTTCTTCTCTTTAGATCTTCCGTTCTAGGTAAGAAATTACCTTAGAAGTGTTCCGGAAGCTTTGAGAAGAGACTTGGGCGTCGGGAGCTTCAATCCGAGTTTCTGGAAAAAAAATCCTCCTGAATGGGGGGCCCACAGGGTCTATTTATAGGCAAAAGAAGACCCTGGGCGGTTACCGGGCGGTTACCAATTAGGTCGCGCAAGTCACCTGCGTGACCAAGGGTGTCGCGCAAGTATACTTGCGCGACAGTGATAAAACTTGCACGGTGCAGTTGTTGTCGATCCTTTGTTCATGCCTTTGTCGATTTTTGATGTTTTCTTCAAAGGTTGAATCACTTTGAGCTCAGATATTCCCTTTTCCAATCTTTAGATTCTGTGACGAAAGGAGCGTCAACAAAAGTCCCCCCTCAGAGTTGGATCCGGAGAGAAATGAGGATTTGACTCTGAGGAAATATAATCCACTCAAAGGAAAAGGGGGCGCGCAAATCTTCAGTGCGCAGAGGGCGGCGCGCAAGTCTGCGTCGCGCAGGCCTTAAGCGCTCTAGGTGTGGCGTGCAGGTAGGCTTTCTGGCCTATAAATACATGGCCTCACCTCCGTTACATGCATCTAGATTTCCGGATTTCTCGAGCTCTCGCCGCGCAAGTCTTCCTCGCCGCGCAAGTCTCTTATTTTCACTGTTTCCTCGCTGCCGCGCTACTCTCAAGGTAATAGGGCTCGTGCGGTAATACTTGCGCGACAAAAACTTCCGCGGCACATGCATCACTTGCGCGACATCTCCATACTTGCGCGCCTTAATGCCTTAGCCATTTTTTTCAAATTCTTTCACAAATTTTATGAAAAAATAAACCCATTTAAGAGTTTAATTTATTCAACTCCTGTGCAGATTGAATAGCTCTTAGACCTGGATTAATTGATGAACTGGCTAGCAAGCGGATAGATGATATGATGGATATCATTGGCCCTGATTACTATACTGTCAAAGAAAGTACTCTTCCAGATTTGTCTAAGTATCTGAAGAAATATCATCGCAACTTTCCTCACTGTACTTATCTACCTTTGTATGGTCATGGTCATCTGCAAGAAGTTATTATTCCAAAAGTAAAGAATTATCTTCCATTTTCGTGGTTTCAGAATTATACCAATTTTTCTTCAGCAAATATCTCAGGCGGAGGAGTATTTCAAACTGCTGGAACAGTGGAGAAGGCTTATGTGATGAATCATAGCCCTTGCACACCAGATCTGAAAAAACATACACCTGAGCTTCAACCACATTGTCATCCTTCAATCTTCTGAAATGCTCAGATGGATCAATCCAAAGGCTGGAAGAAAAGTTGGGATTTCCATCCTAGGGGAGGTGTGAAGCCAACTTGGATGTGGGCATACTGGGTGAGACAGACTTGCGCAGAGTTTATTGAGTATCTGAAGAGAGCTGCAATATATGAGGCTGTTTGGGTTGGGCAAACATATATTTACAGACATGATAACTTCGTGCCAGAGATACTCAGCCACTGGAGCCCAGCGACTAATTCTTTCCATTTGACTCATGGAGAAGTACGTATCAGTTTGTGGGATGTCCACAATATTTCAGGAGCTCCAATTTTGGGTGATATGTATGATGAATTCATTCCTCCCAAGGTGACTTGGAATGATCCAGAGAAGACTCCTGCTTTGGCTCGAGAATTATTTAAAATCTTTCACAGGTTCAAGAGTTCAGAGACCTCATTAACTCATTTTAGAAAAGATATCCATCCGGAAGAATGGATGAATGTATTTCTTACTGAGAAGAAAGGGATGGAGCCAAAAGAAAAAGGATCCAAGAAAAAGAAATCCAAGGATACCCGGCCCAGACGTCCTACCACTTGTCCAAAACCTGAGAAGAGAGGAGCTCCTGGCACATTCTGGCCAACTCTAGAAGCAGGAGAGTTTGAAAAATGGGGATATGAAGTGAATCAAAGAATTCCAAAGAAAACTCATCTGGCGGGTTTCTTGGCAATGTGGCTCAGTGTTTATCTCTTGCCGGTCAGGGATTCGAAGGGAGGCGTTAGGCCAGGGACCTTCGTCATTGCGGCCAAGTTGGATGAGGAAAAATGGTTGGGTTAGCTACCCCCATTTTAGCAAAGATTCACAGGAGTTTACTTCACGTCTTCTAGGGTAAATCTCCTTTAAGAATAGTGGGACCATTCCAGGTTTTGTGGGGATGGATCTCCACTCACTTCAGGACTTACAATGTACAGAATGGATTACAAATCCCTGGAAGCTCTTTCAGACCGTCAGTGCAAGCATTCTCTGGAATTTCTCCATTAGATGTTAATGGTTATGATATGAAAGTAAGACTAAGCATGTATAAGGAATTCAACTTCTTTCCTTATGGAAGTCCGCCATCCGGGCGGTTTGTTGATGATGGGACAGCCCATTTGGATTTGAGGGCATACATGCTAGCTTGCAGGGATGGTGTGTTAGTAGCCAGGACTGATGGAGAAATCATATGTGAGGCCTATGCTCCATATAGATTTGCACGCCAATTCAAATGCTTGCAACAGATTGTTGTATCCCCTCCAGTACATGTCAGGTTAGAGCAACATCCGATGGTTGCTCGACAACTATGGTTGCTGACATCAAGAGAGAAGACTGGGGCAGTATTTGATCTACCAGTTGAAAAAGCGGCACATTATCTGACTACATTTTATGCCGAACACTAGATAGCATCATACCCTAAAGGGATATTGAATCACCCAGTATATCAAGTGGGAAAGAGGAAGAGTACTGTAGAGAAAGAAACCCTTCCTCATGAAGGTGACGCTTCTCCACGTGAAATAGGTTCAACAGACTCCTCTTCTAGAACTGATTCATCGGATTATCACGATGGGGATGATGAGGCACAACCGGCAGCAAAGCGGTTTCGTGCCCGATATAATCCTCCGGCCAGAGTTAAAAGACCCACTCCATCAACTCCTGGTGAGTTATTTCATTGTAGAAATTTCAATCACTGCTACTTTATAAAGTAATAAGTCTTACATTCTTATTCTCTATTTGTAGTTGCAGGAGTTGGGAAGAGATTAAAATCAAAAATTGTAGGACCTTCCTCACAACCTTTATATCTAAGACCAGAGGCTGTTCAGCTATGGCAGAGCTTGTACTGTGATACTGAGACCGCCTGGCTGGATTTGTGTGAGGGCCTACAACTTCCTGGAATAGGAAATCTTGTAGCTTCTAAAAACCTTCAATACGGAGATAACCCCAATGAAGTGCGAGCTTACATCATAGATCTGGAAATTCTCATATATGCCACTGATAATTCGGTTCCTATCACCAGGCGGGTGAAGGAAATGATTGATCGTGGCACCACTGAGGGGGCTAGTGGTTCTGGAGATGGGGAATGGCAAGAGTACGTGGCTCCTGAAGATGTAAGTTTTCTTTCCTTATTTTCTTTGCAACTTGATTTTAGTTGAAGCTTTGTTACTTAAGGAAGTTATTTTCTTCATCTTGCAGCTTGCAAAGAAAGGAACTGGGGTTACTTCGCTACAATATAGCCCTGGTGGTACTGCTATCGGGGCTGCTGCTGATTCTCCTCGCGAACCAGGCGAGATATCTCCAGGCCAGTAGGCCATGAATGAGGCACTGGACATAGCCTTTCATTCTCCAATCCAAGTGCCAATAAGGGAGGCTACTGATACTCCGAAAAAACAAAAGAATCCAAGGCAACGAAGGAGGAAATCCATAGCTAAATGTTTCATTAGTAGTGGTAAGTCCTTCGAACAATCATGAGTTTATACCCATAATCATATGGTTACTCATATTTCTGAGGATTGCAGGGGCTTCTTCAATTTCCCCCTTGAGGGAAGGGACTGATCCTTCTTCAAAGGTCATGGAAGGTACTGTAGAACAATCACAGACCCAGGCTGACTTGGTTGCTCCTGGAGAAGAGCTACCATCCATTCCCAGTATCCCTCCTATTACTGAAGATGCTGTCCAAGGTCAGGGGTTGCAGGACATAAGTCGGCAAGAAGACGTAGCAAATGTTCTCACTGGTGAGACTAACCAAGATTCTGAAGTATCATTGGATGAAATGATGAATCAAGGAATGACTTTTGAAGAATTTTATGATCATGCTAAGTTGTCATGTGATTTAGAAGACCTTGGGCGTGAGTGCTACCCTTCGCCCAAATTTTTTTTTAAAAATATACTTCTAACCATGATGGAAAATAATATGCAGTTTCTTCCGTAGAAGCCGCTGAACTACCAATGCCCGAAGAGGGTGTGGACACTGATGTCAACCCTATCATTGCAGAAACATTAGCTCAAGTAGAGCTAAATCCAATAAACTCTCCTGAGACCCATCTTGAAAATCCTGTTGAAACTGGGAAAGATAGGGAGAAGTCTTCTCAGGTTGCTGAACCACCATTGGGTAATGGATAACAATATTTGTGATTGTACTTTATTCGCAAGACAATCCATTCTTTTGTTATCCTTTGAAGCTGACTAAACCTTTCAATTAATCATGCAGGACCATCAACTGCAATGACTAGATCTGAAGATGAGGCCTCAGCCTCTGCCCCAATGGGAATTGAAAGTGAAGAAGCACAAGTCAGGGGGGAAAGAGCAGGACAAGGCACCTCCCTAAGTGCACTAATTCCAGATTACATACCCCCTTCTGACGATGATATTGAATCAGATCCAGATATGCTTAAAGCATTCATCTTTTCACGACGTAAGGCATGGAATAACATATGGAACATCATATCGGGGGTGCCTTTAGAAGAGCTACCATCAAAAATTTATCGATTGTCATCCCAATTTGTTATAATGGGACTTGGTGGTTTTGGGTATGAAAAGATCCATGCTGCGGTGAAACAGATTATTTTCAGGAGGGAGCAAGTGCAGACAAGTCACGAAGATTTGATCAGAGTGAAATTGTCAGTCAACATAGGCGAATTTGAGGCTGCGATATCCCAGGCTGAAACTGATTATGCTGTCAAGATGAAGGATCTGAAGAAAAAAATCAATGAAAAGGTCGTCCAACAGGTGCAACTCCAGCAACAGTTAGATGCTGTTACTGGGGAACTTGATCAGCTTAATAAATCATTGGATGAAACTCATATGAATGGCATGAAAGCCATCGCAGATGCTAAGAAGGCACTTCAGCATGCTGAAAAGAGTGAAGCTGGTCAAGTGCAGGAGCTTCAAGTAACTGCTGATAAGGCTCAGGATTCTATACATCAAATGAAGACTTATGTTGACAATCTTCTGTAATTCTTGAAAGAAGAGAAGAGACTCCAGTCTGTGGATGTCCTTCTAACTCTTGTGTATCAATGAAAAACACTTTTGTCTTCAATCATTTGTACCTGGATTCTTCCATTACCTGCTTCAAATTTACTTAAGCCAATGGGCTTAGTAATCATAGTTTGATTTTTAGTAGGATTGTTACAAATAACCCTACAAACTTTGAATCTTTTAACTTCTCAATATTACCTAAATTATACAAAAAATGTATATTTAGTGAGCTGGAACTTGACTTTTATTCAGATTTCCTTTGTCTTTTGTGTGGGTAGTTTAAAGTCATGCACGCCGGACATAAAAGGGATAATGTTTAAGGTCGAAATATCTTTGACTGAAAATGGATTAAAAATAGATTCAATTCCTTGACAATTTATCTGAAAACATATTACCATACTCAAGTATGAGGGAAAAAAATGTAAACTATGGCTTAAGAATATTTGAATCTGAGGAATGATATGAAAAAGAGCTAAAAGGCATTAGAAGAAGTAGTTTCCAAGAATGAAGTTACTATTATTTAACAAAACCCGTTAGGGGGTTGAAATATGCAGGGCCACCTATGGGCATTAGCTGCATGGTCAAATAAAATAGCATCTTTTGGCTGACAAGTCTGTTATGTGGACTTTTTATGCAAGGCCACCTATGGGCACGTGCTGCATAGTCAGGCAAAAGAACTCCCAGAAATTTACTTTCCTAGTGCTAAAAGCCAGTGAAAGTTTATGGAGATTCAAATTTTCTAAAGCATAGAGTTTGTTGTATGGAAAGAGGTACTTGAATATGGAGAAGATATTTCCAAACAAGAATATCGAAGAACTGGATGAATATCACTCCTACGAAGGTCTGACCCAAACATAGGGAAGAAGAATAAACCATAGACTTGAATACTTTCAGATCATGAAAAAGGATATGGGACAAATATGTTAAGGATGACTATTTTTTTGGATCCCTACATATTGTTGTTTAAGACAAATAAGGACAAAACATGCATTCTTCCCAAGAATGAATTTACTATTATTTAACAAAACCTGTTAGGGGGTTGAAATATGCAGGGCCACCTATGGGCATTGGATGCATGGTCAAATGAATAGCATCTTTTGGCTGACAAGTCTATTATGTGGACTGTTTATGCAAGGCCACCAATGGGCACGTACTGCATAGTCAGGCAAAAGAATTCTCAGAAGTTTGACATTTTTGTGACTAGAAGTCATGAAAAGGGTTATGAAGATCTGAAAATATTTAAGGTTAGGATTATAACACATAAAGATGGGTATTGTCCAATGTATATAGAGATACATAGGTCAATGAAAACCATAATCATGTTGTAGTTGGGTCCTGAATTGAAACTTGGACTTCACTACGTATCTCATAAGAATGAGAATCAAGCCATACGTAGTTCTTGAAATGCATTTTAACGTCGTGAAGGACGAAAGTATGAGTGATCTTAGTTTAGGGTCATAGAATTCGGACCATAATAATGAATACACAGTGTGTGTTTTCATGAGGACTTTTCAGCCAAGGGACTGAAAGTGAAATTTGGGGTTAGGCCCAAAAGACTTGGGACTGGATTAGAGGGACACTCGAATGTTCCTACGTATCCCATAAGGATGGGAATCAAGTCCACGTAGTTCTAGAACTACCCTTTGTACAAATTTGGTTCGTACATGTGAAGGGTGAAAGGGGACTTTAGTGCAATGATGGTTTAACCTGAGATAAAAAGTTTAGGCATTACCATGTATTCACGTAGTCTTTTGAAAATGAAAACCATGATTGAAAAATCAATGTAAATAATAGTTCCTTCTCAAATGAGGAAATCAAAGAATATTGTAGTTTATTGTCGTACTGGACAAAAAGTTTTGTATAGTTTAACGTCATATAACAAGGACGAAAGTGAATCAATGTAAATATATTGATTCCAGGGGCGGTTTCACAAATCAAAATCATATGAGGTTGTGGTGAACTGATGTGAAGAGATTGTTTTTGGGCTTGAACCCTGGGAGGTTGCCTACATACCCAGCCTGGAGGGAGAGGATCAAAGTCTGTGTAGTTCAATTAAATAATGAATTAATGACCAAGTTGTTCTTGTGGACAATGATAAAATAATAAAAAAAATATTGTTGGGACTTACACATGGTTAGTGGCCCAAAGGGAATGTTATGGTTGATGTTCGCTCTAAGCTCACGTGATTCATACTCGGTGTGAGAAACAAGAGGTAATAAAAACCTTAACGATGCACAGTTTAATGTCATGTAGGACATAAAAAAGGGACTATGCAGTTTAAAGTCTTGCAGTTAGGACTATTGGTGCTGCACAGTTTAGTGTCATGTAGCAGGGACAAAATACAGTTTAATGTCATGTAGGACCTATCAAGGATTTTCTGTACAGTTTAGCGTCATGTAGTTAGGACGATGGGGATAAAATAGTTTAACTTCATATTGGACGAAAGGGGGACTGTGCAGTTTAATGTCATGCCATAAGGACAAAAGAGTGTACCATTTTAACATCATGTCGGACGAAAGTGCAAATAGTTTAAGGTCATATGCATGGACCGTGGATGGTGTAGTTTAATGTCATGCTGGACCTTTGATGATTACATAATTTAACATCTTTTCGGACGTGAGGGACTTTTATACAGTTTAGCGTCATTTAGTTTAGGACGTCACAGTTTAACGTCTTGTTGGACATAAGGGATTTGCAAATAGTTTATGGTCATATACATGGACCAGGGATGATGCAGTTTAAGGTCATGCTGGACGGTTTAGGGAACTTTTTCACAGTTTAATGTCGTGTGGGATGAAGTTGTAGTTTAAAGTCATTCTGGACCATTGCTGTATAGTTTAACGTCATATAGCAAGGACGAACTGGTGCTGTACAGTTTAAAGTCATGTATCTAGGACTAAGGTGAACCAATATGAGGATATCAGTTCTGGGGACTTTTTACAGTTTAACGTCATGCTGGACGATGAAAGTGCCACACAGTTTAATGTCATGTTGCTAGGACACAATATAGTTTAATGTCATCTCGGACAAAATATAGGATCTTCTGTACAGTTTAATGTCATGTAGATAGGACATAATAACAGTTTAATGTCATGTAGGACAATTTATAGTTTAATGTCATCTCATACATTGAAGGTGACACAGTTTAATGTCATGTTGGACGAAGTTGCAGTTTAAGGTCATACTGGACCATTGCTATATGAACCAATTGTAAGAGTCTTGGTTCTGGGAACAATATTTTGTGTTTATACAAAATACTTCTTCAGAAATCTGGCATTAGTTGGAGTCGTGATGTGTTCTCCATCCATTGAGATTTGAGAATACGCTCCATTGGAGTAGACCTTATGTATTGAATAAGGTCCTTCCCATTTTGGTTCAAGCTTGGGAGGCTTCTTTCCTGGTATCATTGGTGCTCTGAGAACCAACACCAATTCTCCTTGAATGAATGAACGAAGACGA
This sequence comes from Viscum album, assembly GCA_963277665.1. Taxonomy (NCBI): domain Eukaryota; kingdom Viridiplantae; phylum Streptophyta; class Magnoliopsida; order Santalales; family Viscaceae; genus Viscum; species Viscum album. The sequence goes on from CAUJRU010000037.1 coordinate 1,612,773, forward strand.
ACTTTTTTGTTAAAAGCTCGTGCTATCCGATTCTGATAGATTTCCAAGTGGTGCAAAGTGCACAATCTTTTCTCATATAACTGTTCCAATTCATTCAACCGCTTTTGGGATTGCTCATCTGTTGATAACTGATCACAAATGGCTATTCTGAGTGAGGGCAATTGAACTTCAATTGGCAAGACTGCTTATGTTCCATATACCAATGAATATGGAGTAGACCGCGTTGCATTGCGAGTGGTAGTCTGATAAGACCATAAAGAATGAAAGAGTTTATCATTCCATGACCTCTTATCTTTATCCACCATCTTTTGCAGTATATTTGAAAGAGTCTTGTTGAAGGCCTCTATCTGGCCATTAGCCGCTGCATGATATCGAGATGAATGGTTGGACTTAATGTTGTATTCTTGATACAATTTCTTTACCTCAGAAGAACAGAAATTGGTGCCGTTGTCCGTCAATATGGTATGAGGGACACCAAATCTAGTAATGATGTTAGACTTGATGAAGATAACAATGCATTTAGAACTGACTTCTTTGAGAGGTACTGCCTCTGCCCATTTGGAAAAGAAATCAGTAGCAGTAAGAATGTACTTGAACTGCTTGGCCGTAGCTGAAGGGTAAGGTCCCACCACATCCATTCCCCATGTGGAAAATGGCCATGAGTATTTAGCTGTATGAAGCAACCCTGGAGGTTGATGAATGAAGTTGGCATATACTTGGCATGAATGACACTTCTTTGTGAAATTAACACAATCTTGTATCATTGAAGGCCAGAAGTATCCAAGCCTTCGAATTTGATCAGACAATCTATGTCCAGACTGGTGGGCACCACAGACTCCTACATGCACTTCTTTTATGACAGCCATTGTCTCTTCACCATCAATACATCTGAAGATAACTCCATCAAAACCACGTTTGTAGAGAATTTTCTCGAGGTGGTTTGGACCATCATAAAGAGTAAAATTGACCACACGTCGCCGAATTTGTTCTTTCTCGGCTCTATCAGGGTGAAGTGTTCCATTTTGAAGGTATTCCTTGATAGGTGACATCTATCCTGTAGTATGACCATACGGTTCAGGAATGGGACTAATTTCATTAATTTCCTCTGTTCTGACTTGAACATAAGGTGAAATTGCACGACGGTGGGCAATACAGATGGTTGTCTCGTCCCGATTTGGATCTGCTAAAGCTGTGGCTATATTAGATAGTGCATCAGCTTGAGCATTTTGTGATCTTGGGAAATAAGAAAATGTCGATTCTGAAGGGAATTCCGATATTAACTCTCTGACGTAATCATACAAAGGGATTAATTCTTCTTTTCTGATGGCATAATCCCCATTGACTTGTTTGATTACCAGGTCTGAATCACCTTTCACCTTTAAGTGATTCACTTGTGCTTGAAGCGCTAACTCCAAGCCTGTAATGAGATCTTGGTATTCAGCTTCATTATTGGTACCACCTTCCCATAACAAAAAGAAATAAGGTAACACTGCCTTATCTGGAGAAATGAGCACAATTCCTAAACCAACTTTGTTGAATTTAGGATTTTCCATTTTCTTCCCTGTTGGACTTCTTGAAGCACCATCAAAATACATTTCCCATGTTTGAGGACTCTCTTGAATAGAGAAAACTTCCTCATCAGGGAGTTCGATATCTGAATACGTGTCTTCCACTGAAGGATGTTCAGCCAGGAAATCAGCCAGAGCTTGGCCCTTAATTGCCTTTTGAGACACATACTGGATGTCGAACTGCTGTAGAATAACCGCCCACCTTGCCAGATGTCCTGTAAGAATTGGACGACTAAGGATGAATTTGAGTGGATTATTACGAGATACCAATTGGACCTCGTGATGTTGCAGGTAGTGTCTCAGTTTCTGAACTGCAAAGATTAATGCTAGGCAGCACTTTTCAATACTTGAATACCGGGTTTCTGCTTCAAGCATAGTTCTACTGAGATAGTGGAGACTATTTTCATTCCCAGCATCATTCTTTTGAGCGAGAAAGGCACCCAATGATCTCTCTAAAGCTATCACATAGAGGATAAGAGGCCTACCCTCAACAGGTGGCATGAGTACTGGTGGACTCAAGAGGTATTTCTTGAGAACATCAAATGCTTCTTGACATTATTTAGTCCACTGGTAAGTGACTCCTTTCTTCAATAATTTGGTAAAGGGTAAACTTTTTCCTGCCAAATTGGCGATGAAACGCCGAATATAGGCTAAGTGTCCTTGAAGTCCTCTTAATTCTTTCAAAATCTGAGGAGGTGACATACCAAGGATTGATTTGGTCTTCTCAGGATCGACTTCAATACCACGATGGCGTACAACAAAGCCGAGGAATTTTCCTGAGGTTACCCCAAAAGAACATTTGAAGGGGTTCATCTTCATATTATGTTGTCGAAGCTTGTGGAATACGACTTCCAAATCAGCCAAGTGATCAAAACGTTGTTTGGATTTAACCACCAAATCATCTACATAGCATTCAACAAATTTCCCTAGAAAAGGTTTGAAGATACGATGCATAGCGCGTTGATATGTTGCACCCGCATTCTTTAAACCAAAGGGCATCACCCGGTAACAAAACACACCTTGAGGAGCTCTGAAGGCTGTATATTACTCATCTTCTGGGGACATTTAGATCTGATTATAATCATAATATCCATCCATGAAAGAAAGTACTTCATAGCCAGTCGTCGCATCAATTAAGAGTTCTGTAATCGGAACTGGGAAATCATCTTTAGGACAATACCGATTAAGATCTCTGAAATCGATGCAAACCCTAATTTGTCTATTCTTCTTCTTTACAGGGACAATATTAGCCAACCACTTGGGATATTGAACTTATCTGACGAAGTTAGCTTTGATAAGCTTATCCACTTCAGCCTCGATTTTAGAAGCATAGGTTGGGTGTGTTCTTCTCACGGCTTGCTTGAATCCTCGATGTTCTTTTGGAAAACCCAAATGATGTGTGGCAACATCAGGATCAAGGCCAGGCATCTCTGTATAATTACAAGCAAAAATATCTTTATTTTTCTTTAGAAAAGAAATATACATCCCTTGTTCTTCAAGGGTCATGGCCGCACTAATTAAAGTGGGGCATGGATCTTTCTCGGTACCCAGATTTACTTTTCTGAGTTCATCCACAGTGGTAGAGATACCCTCTTCAAATGCTGGAGGAGCATCTCTAAGATCTTCTTCTTCCTCTTCATCATGTGTTATTTCTTCCGTTTCTACTTGCAAAGTAGATGAAAAAACGAAATTCTCATGATCATAAGAGATGTCAAAAGTTTCACATTTTGAAGAAGAAGCTTCCATTTCCGACCCTATTGATGATAAAGGGTCTTCTTTGGGAAATAAAGAGGAGATGATGGATTGAGAATAGACATCAATATTCACCTCTGGTGTTGCTATAACTTCTTCTGTCCTAATTAGAGAAGTATAGACTTGTTGGATTTCAGCAGACGAAATGAAAACGTCACCACTTATGCTTTCATCACTGCTTGGTAAGTTACCAATTTCTCCCATGTTGTCTGGCTCGATTGCCGTAATTGACATTATGGATCTTTCCATAAGAGTATTTTGATTTGGGCCTATTTTGTCAATTTGACTGATAGGTAACACATAATCTGTACTCACATGTGAAAATGGATTTATTGGAATTTTTTCCAAACCATATGGAGCTTTAACCTTGGTAATTTCCTTCATTGTAGATTTTTCTCTTCCCTTCATGTGATAAAATTCCGCCTCAATGTATTGAGACTCACATGTCTTGAATGGGGCCTTATCACCATACAATGTTCCAACTTGACCATCGAAACAGTATTTGAGACATTGATGGTATGAGGACGGAATAGCTGCATGCTGATGTAGCCAGGGTCTTCCAAGCAAGATATTGAAAGCTGAGTCTTGATCAACAATCATGAAATCCGAATTGGAAACAAGATCTCCAAACTGAGTTCTGAGCGTAACTTCTCCCAGTGGTTCTTGTTCATTTTTATCATATCCTTGCAACATCATGGTAGAAGGAGATAAATCAGATTCCGTGAGGCCCAAGCGACGAAGTGTGCGAATGGGCATGAGGTTGACTCTTGAACCATTGTCAATGAAAGCTCTTCGAACATCTATACCATTGAATTTTCCAGATAAGTACAAAGGTTTTATGTGCCCATGCACAACATCATCTTAATCTTTATCAGTAAAAGATATCACTGCATGGCATTCTGCAGGATTATTCTCTATGTGATAGATTTCATCTGCATCAATTTCAGCTTCAAACTCCTGAGGACTTGACAAAGCTTCGATGAGTGCTTCTCAAAGATCTCTTAACAGATTCAAAGCATCCAAAATTGATAACTTGGCTGGTACTTGGGCCAAATATTTCAATATATCATACTTTTGATCTAGAGGTCTGCGTTTCCCAATAGGAATATGCGGTTTAGCAGGTACCTTGGAAGAAGATGCTTTGGAAGCTGATGCATCTTGTATTGAAGTTGGAAACATCTTTGGTTTTGGAAGATTAGACTGATTAGATCCATTTACTTGCTGAGATAAAGAAGATGGAACCTTTAATCGGTCTTCCAAAATAACTATGCCGAAGATGAGTTGGCCATTGGCAGAAGAACTTGCTTGTTCTTTTTGAGCTCGCTGAAGGGCTCTACCACGAGTTTCTGCTGCATATACAGTGCTAGCAGGGGTAGAATTAGAGTAGTGGCTTCGGAAAGATCCACGTCTTCCCCTATATCCTGAACCTCTAGAACTTCCTCGGGTTCCCTTATTTGATACAGGGAATTTAGGCTCATCAAGACTGGAATATGAATCTGTTAATTGAATCATATTAACAGAACCAAAGATTAACTCTTCGTCTAATAAAGACTCTGCCTGGTTAGCCTGTTTAGGCTGTGCCGTTTGGTGGGACGATGCCCGTGACTTTGAAGTAGATGGCATGAAATCTTCCAGAGTCAAATACAATTTAGGCTTTGATACATACTCATATTCTCCTGATTCCTCTTTCTTCTTTGAATTGCGCTGCCCTTTTGAGGATTTGTCTTTTTATGGAGGCTTTACTGCAGCTTTTGTAGGAGACACAATTGGCTTTTTCAATTGTGTTCGCAAAATGGAATGGGTCCGATTGATTGTCTATATGACCATCCAATCATCATATTTTTTCACAATTTTGCTTTTGATTTCCTGCCACTCGCCTCCTTCCTCTGGATCTGTAGCGGTAATACACGCTACATGAGCTGAAAAACCCTTCAATTTGACTTGTCCCAAGTCGACCATCTTTTGCAGTTGGTCTTTAAAGACAAAACACTCCTGGATGGGATGCCCCAACATTTGATGAAAGGGACAATAATTGGGACGGTCTTCATCTCCTTCCTTGTTTGGCCTCTTCGGCACTGGTAATTGAACCAAATTATTTTCCAGAGTTGAAATGAAGTAACCAGGAACTTGCTCACTTCGTAAAGAGTATGTTTTACTCTTCATATCCTCAAATTGTTTTCGTCGTTGATCTTTTTGATCATTTGTACGAAACAGCCTTTGTTGTTGGCGTTCAGGAGGTGGAGCCCTTCGAGAAGATGAAGGTTTTGAAGTAGAAATAGGTACAGGTGCCTGTTTAAGCATAACTGTAGCAGTTTCTGCTTTACCCATTCTTCTTCCTAGAGCTGATGGAATTACACGAGACTTAACCTTAGCCTGTATAAGAGAATCTTCAATCTGTTGAGCGATTGAAGTAAGGTCTCGAAACCCTCCTGTGTATTTCACAGGGATCAATGGCGTGCGTAATTCGTCACGCAAATTTGCCACACAAATTGGCAATAATTCCTCCTGAGGGAGTGCTAAACTCAAGGAATACGTTAATCCCTTCCAACGAGCAATGAAATCAGAGACTCTTTCATTCTCCCTTTGCTTGCAGTTTGTAAGATCGAAAACTGTCGTTTTTGGAAAAGTTGAGCTAAACTGAAGAAGAAATTTTTGACGAAGATCCTCCCATCCGATGACTGGCCGGGATTGCAAGCTTGTATACCAGACAAAAGCTGGTTCTTGCAAGGTTCGCACGAAGCATCTGAGTTTCACTGCTTCTTGCTGCTCTGGAGTTCCTATCATAGGATCACAACAAGACACGTAATGCGTCAAATGTTGTTCAGGGTCGCCTGATCCATTGAAAGTAGGGAAAATAGGGTTTCCAAAACTGGATGGAGGAAAAATTGAATCTACCCATTCAGGGTAAACTTTCTTTTTAGGTTGAACTTGCGCCCGTTTCCCTTCCATTGTTTCTAACCGAGATGTTAATGACTCAATAGTAGTTATTAACTTTTGAGAAATGTCAGGTTGAACTTGGTTTTGGGTAGGTGCAATGAATGGAGCTTGGACAGATGTGGTGGTTGGTGCTGCAACTGATGGTAGTGCTGCCAACCGTTGTTGCATTTGACCCGTAGGATTAGACCTCTATGGGTGTACTGATAAAGGAGGATATTCTTGATCCATCTCAGTAGTTACAACAAATTCATTTGGCTGTCGGACTTCAGCATTCTTAAGAAGAAGACTACTCTGAAGTAGTTCTGCATTCAACCTTTTTAATTCTTTCATTTCTTCCTCCTGTTGTGCAAACCTTTGCTCTAATGAGAGCGATTGACCCCCTTCAGAGGAAGGGTGAGAAGTAACCTGATTCTTTCCTTTCCCCTTATTGGATCCTTTTCAGAGAGGGGGAAGTGGGTTACTTGAAGGAATACCCAGATTTTGGGTAAACCTTTGATTACGTGTGCGCACACCTTCTTCATTTAGGTCTGTGTGCGCAACTTCTTGAGCAGGAACCTCTTCGTCTGATCCCTCTGATTGAGCCTCATCTGGTGAATCCGTAGCAACGGCATTGATGAAATTAATGGATGCATATTGCATGGAATCCTTTCTATCATCATTTCTGTGATATTGTCTCCTTCCATGTCCATGATGAGACATGGAATTCCGTTGACTTGATCCCTCAGGAATTTCATGGAGAACCGTCACTTGGAGAGAATCTCCTGACATCTTGGCTCTTCGTTCCTCTTGAGGCTTATTCCCTAATCGAGAGAATACTGAATTTCTCTGAGGGAGGGATTGAGGATTTGAAAAAGTCCCCAGTCCGGTGGACTGGGGATGTTCCTGCTGCTTCCGCTCAACTCCTCGAATCCCATTCGTTGACTCTGAGGGTTGGGTTAGAGAAGTCCCCAGTCTGGCAAGCTGGGGTGTCTCTTGATATGCTATGTCTGAGATCTTCTTAAAATCTCTCTTGATCTTGCGAATCTTGGTTCGGAAATTAGCTGGATGCATTAACCTGTATCCACTTTTATCACCTGGTTCAACAGACCGTTGGATGATTTCCGAAACTTCTGTCATTTGATGACGTGTTTTCTCCAGACGAGAGGCTTGTGCAATATTCTCGCCTGCTTGATGTAGGAGCAATTCAACAACCTGTTCTCTATATACTTTATTTTTAGAGGAACTAGTTGAAGCTTGTTCTTGAGCAAGCTTTTGATTATGAACAAAGCCCATTGACTGTGGCCGGCCATGGGCAATAACATTGCATGAGACCATTTTCGGTGGGCTTTGCTGACCGGAAAGCACTATGAAATGTAGTGCTCCATGAACACCCCATCCTCTCATATGAACATCAGATGGAGCATTGGCAATTAACTAACGCAATCTTCTTAGTGTGCCAAGGCATGAACGTTGAAGGGTTCTCTGTTGCTTTTCAGCCTTCAGATACCGAGAGACTGATAGAGATTCCAAATCAATCTGGCGTTGTAACCCTTCTATTATCTTAAGATGATTTTCATATTCATCGTAAGATAATACCTTCTTCTTTAATTGACAAAGAGTTTTCCATATGTTGAGACGAATATCATGGATTCCATCAGCCGTCAACATCTTTGGAATGTCATACTGGGAGTCAGCCAAAGGCCAAAACATGACTAGTACTTCACTTTTTGCCAGTTTTTTCCTCATGTTCAGCATTTCCTCTTTATCATTAAATGAAGATTCTTCTACCTGTTTGGACCAGAGTTGGTGTTTCCTTGTTGCTTCATCAGATTCAACAAGATTGGTAGAGAAATCACTATTCATGCTGGAAGATGAATGACCCAGGGATGGTTCGGAGAATAACCTGAACCCCAGGCTATCTTCTGATGGAGAAAGAGTTTCACCTGCCGATAGTAAAGCATCAGACATGACTGGTTTTATGTTTGCAAGTGCCTCGAGATAGGAGGGATTTCTCGTCACTACATTGCCTTCTGAAGAATTTTCAAGACAACGTGAATCACTACTGCGGAGAGTACTTTCGCAGCGAAGTTCATCACCATGAGGAGGACCGTCATGATGGGTTACAGCAAAAGATGAAATCTCTTGATCCTTGGTCTTCTGACCACACAGAGGGTTCCTGTGGCTCTCATCTGAAGAAGAAACTTCAAGATTGACCGAATTTTCATGAAGCAAGTCTTCATGAGGAAGTGTCTGTTGAAGACCTTCAGAATTAATGTTCCCGTTATTGGGAACCGAGGGAGTAGAATCTTGAATTCCGACAGATAAATGTCTGAGGGCTTCAAGAACTCCAGCATCGAGCAAGGCCTTGTTGCAGATTGGCCTTTGATCTCCTGACTGTGTTGGGCGGATCTTTTTCTTAGATGCCTTCTTACTCGCTTTAGAAACCACTTGATGACGAAAGTGATTGCTCTGAGCAGGTGTATGTGCCTGATCAGGAAAGATGGTCAGGGTAGGCTGATGATCTCCACTCAAATCAGGTGTATGTGCCTGACTTGGTTGTCCGTATGATATGGGGGAGTATGCCCCATAACCCTCTTGGACTGGAACAGATGTGTGTGTCTATTTCGGAGTGAATCGTTGATGTGTCACTCCATTGCTAGGGATAGATTTATGTGTCTGTCCCTGAGATGATGCTAAAGCTGTTATGATATCCTGGCAAGCATCCAGAATATGAGCAGGAATTTGCTTCTGCTCTTTCACCATTGAAAAAATATGTTTGGTGACTTCAGCCGCCGGAACGGGGATATACGTCCATTCCGGGCTTGGAGTAGGTGTATGTGCCTGCTCCTGTCTTCCTTTTCCTGTCAGTGAATCCTGACAGTACTCAAGTGTGGAGGCAGAGAGTTGAGTCTGCCTCCTGTTTGTCGTCGGGACTTTCCGACTGACTTCTCCGGGCGCTACCAAGCGAGACTGTTGGTAGGCCTGATTAGTATTAGCAGGTGTATGTGTCTGCTGATTACACTTCGCCAAACGCGGTTGACGAGATCCATCATATGTAGTCAGGCGAGCCTGCTGACTAACTGGTGATGTATAAGCAGGTGTATGTTCCTGCCTATGGTACTCCGCCGGAATTGCCTGGCGGGATAGGCTTGATGCTGTCAGACGAGTCTGCTGGACAGCGGAATTAAAACGAACAGGTGTGTATGCCTGCTCGTTGTTTGCCACCAAGTTAGGTTGGTGGACTTCTCTGGAGATGGCAGGGATGACAACCTGCTTATTATTAACCGGATTCCGTCTCTGGCGGTTCATCTTGCCTGCTCGGGTTCGAGGAACCTGAGCTGAATGCCTGGAGTCGGTACCCTCATCATGTTGAGGGCGCACTACCGCACGAGTCTGGCGGCGATTGTTGATGGGAGCCCTTGAGAAAGACTCCTGTCTTTTTGAATTAAGGTCCTGCGGGACCTGCTCATTCACTTCCTCAGAGTAAGGGAGTGAATGGAAATTGCGTTCTGGGGATAACGACCCGAAACGGTTGGAGACGGTAGTCAGCACCGCCTGCTTCTTGATTGCTGGCCGTCGTTGTCCGGACGACCAGGTAGAGTTGTTAACTTGGATGGATTGATGAGCGGCCTCCAGAGTTGGGATAGTATCGTTGCGACGGTACTCCTTAACCAGTGCATTAGAAACACAGCGTTGAAGACGCTAAGTTGGTGATGTCATCCTCAGATCGGATGACGTTCCAGCAGGAGTAGCAGCATTGCTTTTCACAGCAGCAGACCTCACAGTAGAGGTGTTCACATCAGCAGTATTCATAGGGGTGAATTTAAGGAAAGCCATTTTTGCAGAAGATCTTGAGAAAAGAGTGCCTGTTACATGTAACAGACATAATCAAGATGAATCCGGCCACAACATCTTTTGGATGAGCACATGTCAATGATTTCTTTGTTGGCCCAAGGGGCCTAACAAATAAGAAGAACATCACTTTAACTTGGTTAAGGATTCACGTCGGGTTCACCATTTTTGTGTCGCACGGAATCCGGGGATGACCTCCTGGACGGGAGATTCAAACGTTCCGATCGGTTTCTAATGGGTTTGTTCGTAGAACCGGAAACATCCAATGATTCCACATCCGTTTGGACCTACTTTCCAAAGGAAGGTGCTTATTAGCTTGTGGCCTAATGAGGCTTAGGAATTTTCATTGGTCGAGAGGATGGGAGGTCGGACTCATCACACCTTTTTGAGGGGAATTATTGTCTACTCCGGGACTCTCTTTATAGATTTAAGTTATGTTCGTGAATCCTTATTATATTACCAAGTATAAAATGAGCTTTCCTTTAGTTTTAAAAATCAATGATTAAATATGCAAGAAATTTAGAGAATCTTTTATATATATTCGATGTTCTTCATCAATAGAGAATCATCTATATCTGTTTAGAGATTCTTGGTCAATGGTATCCTTCAAAACATTTATATAAAAGTCTCTTGGTCATTATGATGACCAGGATGGTTTTAAAAGCCACTCAGTGGGGCACTTGAAGTTTATCGTCATTCAGAAGGACATGGATTATTTCAATGTTGGGATCGAACCCATAAATGGGCTACCTACGTATCCTTTGTTTTGGAAAATGAATCAGAACCCACGTTGTTCGAGTTTATGGAGTATGATGTTTATGATTGATGGATCAAAGATGAATGTCATAATTACTTTTACACTCTAAGCTCACGTGAGTCATGCTCGGTGTGAGAAACAAGAGGTATTGGTAAAAATTTAAACAATTGTGCCATGAAAGATGCAATCATAAGAATTTGTTTGGGGCTTATATATGGATGACTTCCCAGATAGATGAAGGTTTATGATTTACTTTTAGGGAAAAAATCCATGAACAGGGTCCATAAAGTTAAATGTGCTTCATGGAGATTTGAATACTCTAATCTTGGGGCTTACTCCTAAGGAGGATGCCCAAGTTAGGAGGGGACTTATGATTGGGTTTTACTTCTGAAAAGGAAACCCAAATCAAAGGTAAATTATGACTGGTTAAGAGAAATTTAAGGGGACTTGGGGCTTTATTCCTGAAAAAAAGACCCAAGGTTATGACTGAGTCTTTATTTCTAAAAAGGAGACCCAGGTTAGGGGACTTGGGGCTTCTTCTTTAAAAGGAAGCCCAAGGTTATGACTGAGTCTTATTCCTAAAAAAGGAGACTCAGGTTAGGGATTAAGGTTTGGGGCTTACTCCTGAGGAGGATGCCCATATTTGAGGTTGGGGATTACTCCTAAGAAGGATGCCCATATTTGAGGTTGGGGCTTACTCCTAAGGAGGATGCCCAAGGTTATGAATTATGATTGGGGATTAATCCTGAGGAGGATGCCCAAGTTAAAGGTTTTATCACTGAGGATTATTCCTGAAAAAGGAGACCCAGGTTAGTATTCTCTCATTTTAAGGATGAGGTTGAATGAATGAACTCCCCGTATTTTAGTGACATAAGGATATTTAAATCACTAGACTTTGAGAGAGATTCCACAGAATTCCTTTCAGATAAGAAAGTCAAATCAAGAAATCATGCCATAAATGGATTTGAAGAGTGTCTTGAAGACTGAATCTTGAAAAGGAAAGGTGAAATGGCTTAAGAGGGGTAAAAATGGGCAAGATGGGCACCCAAAAAGATAGGGGCGCGCAAGTCTTGCAAGGCGCGCAAGTCTTCCGTGAGCGCCCAAGTATTGGTCGCGCAGGTATACCTGCGCGACACATAGTGTACTTGCGCGATTTTCAACCAGTATTGAAATACTTGAGTGAATCTTTTTTAAACCCTTTAGAATGTTCTCGAGGTTCTTCCAAAAAAGTAATGCGCAAGTTATATTGAAGGAAATAAGTCGGCGCGCAAGTGTTTGATCAGTTTCAACACTTAGGCCTTCCTTCTTCTCTTTAGATCTTCCGTTCTAGGTAAGAAATTACCTTAGAAGTGTTCCGGAAGCTTTGAAAAGAGACTTGGGCGTCGGGAGCTTCAATCCGAGTTTCTGGAAAAAAAATCCTCCTGAATGGGGGGCCCACAGGGTCTTTTAATAGGCAAAAGAAGACCCCGGGCGGTTACCGGGCGGTTACCAATTAGGTCGCGCAAGTCACCTGCGCGACCAAGGGTGTCGCGCAAGTATACTTGCGCGATAGTGATAAAACTTGCGCGGTGCAGTTGTTGTCGATCCCTTGTTCATGCCTTTGTCGATTTTTGATGTTTTCTTCAAAGTTTGAATCACTTTGAGCTCAGATATTCCCTTTTCCAATCTTTAGATTCTGTGACGAAAGGAGCGTCAACAGATATGATGATATATTTTTCTATATTTTTAAATATAGTACATATCTAAATCATTCTACTTATGTTTTCATAAAATAATAGCTTTAATTCATGAATTTAGATGGCTCTTCTTGAATTACTTTATAAAAATATTTGTTGAAATCTAACATGTTAGTATGAAATTAGAGAAAGAAATCTATAGGAACATGATTTAACTAACAAAATGAAAAAGGATTTCATATGCATTCAATATTACCTATGTGAAAAACAGAGTCAATATAAATGTTAAACTAATAATCCTTAATGACATCAAAGAAAATTTAAACTATAAAAGGTCTTAATATTATTTTCTCCCTTGAATAATTTTATGTTATTTTGATTCCTTTTAGATTCTTGATTGAGTAGCGATGGAATAATATCACATAGTACTTCTAATAAACCTCCTACAATTTTATGATGTGTTCAAGTATGTCTTTTAAGGAAGTATATACTTGATCTATGTGATGTACAAAGCGTAGTGTTCATACCACTAGAGAATTATCATTAATTTGATGAATATCCAAAAAAAAAAATTTTAATATAGATCAATTTCTATAGAATAACATTAATCACAATGTTAATGATCTATGTAAAAATAAAAAACTTGAAGGACTTTATTCAGATCTCAATAACTTTATAAAATAGAGATATCTTCATTTTCCTATATCAGAAGAATAACATTTTTAGGAATATATTCATTTTACGGAGGGTAGAATATAACATCATGATATTTTATGAATTAGATATTTCAATTAAATCTAATTTCATTGATAACATGCATGACACATAATAATGACATTAAATGAACTACAATATTCTACTAAAATTATAATATTTTATGTGGTAGTTATCACCAAAAAATCGTATTGGTAAGTTTGAATAATGACATATAAATTAGGAAAAATTTATAGTTTACAAATATATAAAATGAATACATTGGTTATCAATTAAATATAAAAGAAAATAATATTCATTTTAAAATAATGTGGATGATCTTAAGAAAAACTATTTTCTATGATGATATTTTGTCTTAATAATTTACATTAATAACTATTGGTGATTCATTTTAATGAAATTTATATGTTACATAATCTATAAAAAATTTTAAAAATAATTTTTTTTCTAGATATGAGATAGAGATAAATTGTTATTTTTTGTATACAAAATTAATTTAAGGACAAATAGTTTCAATCACTTTTTTCAAACATATTTTAAAATTAATTTATACCACTAATTCGAATTTTATAGTGAAAATAAATTTCATATTTCGAATAAGGTGGACCAAATTTATTAAATATGCACCTATTATTTAAATTAATTTTTAATAGTAACCGTCGTAAAAATTGTCACCTTGGTAAGGGTAAAACAGTTAAAATAATGTAAAAACATTGGGATATTGCATTAAAATTTATCCAACACTTGAATTTATCTTATTGGATGAGTGGAGTAAAAAAATTGGCATCCAATTCTATAATAAATGGTCACTTGGTGTTATATTACATTGATTTTGGCCTTTATATTAATTTAATATAATAATAAATAAAAAATTCACTCTCCTAACCTTAATATATCTAAATTTATTACATTATAAAAAATGGAAAATTTCTATCATAAATTTTTATTTCAAATATAAATTATTTTTTATTATAGTAATTTACATATAATTCCTCATAATAATAAAAATATCTTAAATGCTTATGAAAATTTGATACAATATTTATTCAATTATTAGAAAAATTATATAAATGAACCTTTTAATATTACATGTACTAATATTTTTAGTGACTTATTATAATTCAATAATTATATAGATATATATGAAATGATATTTTCATGTCAATATATTATATTCATATTCCATCTTTGTGTTGGTATCATTGAACTCAAATTAAATGACTATTTCCAAAATTGACAATAACGATATTTTATATAATATATTATTTTATTAAATAAAATAAAATCCATATAATTTTATCATAAGAAAATTTATTGGAACATAGTTGAACATATTAACCATTTATTATTTAGGATAAAATTTTCCATATATAGAAACATTTTAAACCCATTTGGATAGTAATAGTTGTTAGTGAAATTAAGGTCCAAAATGACTAATAAAGGGGTTAATAAAAAATATGTGTTTTAATTTTACCAAAATTGTATATAAATTTAATTAGAAGATTTTATTTAAACCTTATTATCTTTTTATTATGATTCATTGTCATTTTAAACCCTTCCTCCTATGAATTTCTTTATTATATTTTAATCTCTTAATAAATTCCAATTGTGTCATTTCCATCCCTTATAAAACACACAGATCATTTCTATTATTTACACCAATTTGATACCTAAAGATTAATAACCTAATAAAATACATTATCAACATATTTAGCCATATTCTTGTCATTCTGGTCTTTCTAAATGTCTAACCCTAGGATCCAGAAGAGGAGATGTAACAGATTTCTTTCAAAGAAGATATAAGCACCTTAACAGATCACTTTATTTTTACTACTTATTTTACCTAATATATTTATATGTAACTTATCAAAAAATACTAAATAAATTAAACTCAACATAATTTACATATTTTATTTTTATGAAACAAAAATTATCCACCCTCTTTCCCATTAAAAGAGAAGTGAATCTATTGCTTGTGTATACGTATTACTTACCCTCTCCACATAGCCATAAATTTAATTTTTATTCACCGTATTTTATGGATGTATATTATGATGTGTTTAATTTTTATATATTATAGTAATAAAATAAATATACTTCTAATATTATTATATAACATCTTCTTTTTTACCTTTAAATTTTATGTATAATGATAAATCCACTCATGCTTATGAGTGGGCTACCACCTCCATGAAATAATGTGATTCATTTATCATTTCCAACTTACATGGATGGTAATAAGGATATATTTTATGAAAATATATTATTTATATGATATAATAATTATTTTGTTATGGTGAATTATAATTTACATTTCTTTCATTCTATCCTTCAAAAAATGAAAACAACATTTATGCGTACGTATGGCCTACCGTCTCAATGAATTATGTATTTCATTATTACATTAATAACTTTTATGGTTTAGTAAAAATATCTGTGTAATTATTATATATGATATTTATTTCATGATTAAAATTATTTTTATTATTTAGTCATTGTCAAATTATAAGTACCCAAACCACTAAAAAACCAAACATTAAAAATGATGTAGTTATCACCCAGAATAATGATTTTAAAAAATAATTATTAATAAATAAAATCTAAAGAGTTATAAGTAAATAATATATTATATAATATTTATGATAATTATTATAGAATATAATTATAATAATTATATACCTATTATAAAAGAGGATTGAACATGTATGAAGGATGTTGGACCCAGGGTAAGGGTTTTGTGTCACGATCATTTTATTTATTAGGATTGTTTATGATTAAGTTACTTTGATGAAATATTATTGTATTTCTATATAAAAAGTCATGAATTTTATTATAATTTTGTGATTTCTAGAGAATATATGTTTTCTAACCATTTTTTTTCTAAAAATACTAATTTTTTAAAAGAAAGCTGAATTTATTTCTCTCTGTGCTAAAAAATCATTTACTGCCACGTATTTTATTTCTATAGAATATTATAAAGATTGTTTTTAATGTTAAAAAATAAAAATTCAAATAAAAATTTACCCATATCTGACCTTTTAGAAAATTGTTTAAATGAAATATTTCTTTTAATTTTTAAAATAATTTACTTTATGTCTTTTTTACATAAGTTTGAAAGTAATTTTTCTTTTAAATTAATACTACATGAAAATAATTTACTTCTTTAATGAACACGAAATTATTTAAATAATACTTTAAATATTTTTAAGGTTATTTGGAATGAATTTTTTTTAATAATTGTATGAAAATTTTTAGATTTTAAATAATTTATTTCAAGGTGAAAAGATATTTTCTTCATGAAATATTTCAAGAGATTTGTATGTGAGTTTTCATTTAAGATAACACCCATTGATGTTAATAATGATTTAAGAGTGATATAATAAAACTAAATAATGCATATTATTTATCTAGATGATTTATATTAATGATGAATGGATGTTTAAGAAACATATTTATTTTAAATGTGTTATGTTATGATGAAGTAATGAAATGTTTATGAAACACATATTTTACCATGAGTTACGCTATGAAGAAGTATTGATGAAACATGTTTCCTTTAAATAAGTTACAATAAGATGAATGTTAAATTATATTGGACTGTATATTTATATGATATTCATTATGTGATTTGGGGGACAAGATTTATATATCCCTCAAATGAATTGGGGAATGATGGATATCTTATGAGATAAACCTTACATGAATTGGGAGTGAACCAAGGTCAGTTTTTTTATTTTTCCACTATGGTAGTCTCTAGGGTTAACCATAACTTCTATGATAGAATGGGGAGTGAATCCAAACCACTATTACAGTATTGGTATTAATCCTTTACAGTTAATGAAATGATTATTTATTCTTATGTGTATTCCACAAATCCATGTCCAATACTAATGTTATGATCTCATGGCCCATGTTCATTGATACCTTTATGATTCATACATTATAAACATACAATATTTATTCAATTTCTCATTATTATTATTTACGATATAGATGTTATGGTCTTAAAATGTTATTTTCATGGTCTCAAACTATTATTCTCATTTTATGTTTCTTTTATCATTGAAATATCCCTTATTTGTCCTTCATGAGAACCCGACCATACAATTTACTATGATTCATTTACCGAGGTTATGAGAAAGGTTATTATATATGATATTTCTATGAAGGGTTCTAATTTTAAAAAACACAGTGAGAGATGATGTATTTCAGTTATGAAATAGTTTTTTATATTTCAATGTTTCCAAAGATACGGGGACTATATGATTCTTGAATGGATCATTGTGTTATAAAATAAATATTTATATAACATGATATAATATCTATTTAAGAAAATTATGGGTTTCATACATCTCATTAAAATATAAATGATCAAATAACCTTATCTCTCATACTAAATAAATCACTAGATGAACCATTATATCAGAAAATAATTGTTGAATATACCTCAATAGTCGATAAATTATGAGGATATATTTATTATCAACTAAATTTAACAAATTATGATTTATGGATTTCAATAAAATGGAATTTAAATTGTATCAAAAAATGAATATAAATTTTCAAATAGGCATTGATGATATACATCACAGTGAAACTATTTTTTGTTGTTTCATAAATAAATGGTAGTCTTGAAAATTAGTGCCTATTTACTTCAAATACTTCAATAAAACCAAATATTTTTCATCTAAATAATCTATATTGATTCTTAAATAGCATGTAAATAATTTTATAAATTCATATTTTTACACATGAATAATGTTTGGAAATCTATAGGTAAATATGTTATTTTTTTATAGAGGGAGTTACCCGATAACCTATTGCCATAGAAATTATATATAATATTACATGAAATTAATTATATATATTTAATAAAAAATTTATGGAAATGTTTTCAAATATTTTTTTCATAATATTCATAAAATCAATGGTTTTTTTACCTCCAAAATAACTATCATTAGGATGCCTAAAAAATAAAGGTTTTGTAATTTTTATAATTTTTCGATGACCCGAAATTTATATCTTCCAAAATGATGCATCAATGTTTATCACTACATAATATTATTCTTACATTGAAATTTTTTTGTTGTAAAATAATATTATTATAATACATTTAATTATTTTTTAATCATCAATAAGGATAATCCTTATAGAGAAACGTCAATTAACGATTAACCCCAACATTTTATTTTCTATAATCTTTGATGTGAATTAATTTCATTGAATATTTTAAATTATTTATACCCTTTTACACTATATCCTAATTATTTTATTAATTAAGGAAAGTAATTTATTTTGATCATTACTATAACATGTAATACAAAATACACTTTCCTAGATGAATCCAAAACTATAACACATACCTCCAATATAAATTTCAAATAAAAATTAAATAGTAGTATATGTGAATAAATATAATTTATATGATATTACGGTAAATAAAATATGAGTATCATCAATTTTTTTTATTCATACATGTCTATGGGGACATGTTGTAGACTACCAAAATAATAGGATATTAACATTATTGGATATTATAGCTCTGATATAGATTCATTAAATCTATGAATAGTTCCATTCGAATATTTATTATTTACATTAAAACATTAGAAAATTTTTTACAATATATTTTCCATTGTGGTGAATTATTAGGGTTATATATGTTTCAATTATATTTTTACCCAAATATAAACCATCTGAAATGATTTTCATCATTTCAATTTGGAAATAAAAATTTCAAATAATGAATTATTCGAGGATACCATAATAAAGTACTAATTGTTTTGGTTTATATCCCTGGGAATAAATAATACTTGGATATATCATTCATTTTATATAATAATATACTATATTTTTGATATATTGATAAACCTTCATATTTCATCCAATAAAGAACATATTTGTTGGCGAGAAATCATTAATTTTATTATACCCCAATCCCATTTTTTATAAATACAATCATAATCTATAAGATCATTACTTTATGTAAGTACCTCCTTAAAAATTTCATAATATTAAGGGAAGATTTTATTAATCAAACCTATTATTTCATTTATATTGACCATTCTTAGAACTGATGTTGACATTTTAATTTTTTTAAACTTGGGAATAATGTATTTTTAAAATCTACATATAATCATTTAATTCATAATATTTATCGATGATTTCAATTACCAAATAATGAATTTATTCAATAGGATGGTCCTCTATCTCACACCAAATATCCCCATACATATTTGATCTTGAAATCTATTTTATTTCACTATTCCACATGAAACATGTATATCTATGATTAAAACCATAAAATATTATATTCTCTTTGATTTATCTAGGAACTAATTTTCATATATTCACATAGTCACATGTGGTTGAGTCAAGTGATTATCTTGTGACTTTTTTCATAACTTTTGTCTTGGAAATCACAAAAATCCATTTTATTTATTAACAAACTTGTTCAATATGATTTAAATTTTTTTATAGGAAAAAATTAATATTTAATTTTTCTTAGAATACTATTTAATATGTTAAGAAAATATTTCTTTTCATTTTTATTATCATAATGAGGCTAAATGTGATAATTATCATACTTAGCGTTATCATATGGAATATATGATCTCATATTTTATTTCATTTATAATAAGAATATAATAAGTTTAAAACATAAAATGGTTTTGATTAAAATCTTACTCATACTCAATGAACTTATCATGATGAATATATCTTTAGATATATATCAAACTATCATAAATTTAAAAATGTGATTGAAAAATCGTATTTCTAATATAATACATTTTATTTACACTAAAATGGTGGTGTACATCAACAAGATGTCATAAATTATGTTTAAATATATAAGATGAAGTTCCAAATGATTATTTCATTACAAAATACTCATAGAAATATGATTGTTGGAAAAATAAAGAAGACCATTTAAGATATACCTAAAAATAAAACATCATTAAAAGATTTTTTAGAAATTTTCTAATCAATTTCATTTGAAAAATATCAGTTTGTGAGATATCTAAATTATAAATGAATGAACTACATATAACATGTACTTGAAGCATTCTTGAGTTTGATTATGTAATTTTAATTACTGATTGTGTGAATACAATTGAGGGATTTCATTGATAGATTACAATAAATGCAATCATCGTATTGAGGGATTGGGGGGATAGTGAGATTAAAAAGAGGATAATCATATTATGGGCTCATGGGGATAGAGATACAGAAAATATAATCATCGTATCTAGGGCTTGTAATGATAGAAAGATATAAAATACGATCATCGTATCAAGGGATCACTGGGATAGTGAAACATACTGATCTTCATAGTGAGGTATTACACTTGTATGGGAAATATAAACTTTTTTGTATATATAAAACAAGGGACTTTTATATTAGGTTTTTAGATAACCTACACTTTGGAAAAATAATATGTGTAATAATGTGTATTACTTGTTTCACTATAAGTATTTTATTTCAATTAAAATTGATATATAAAGTGAATCCTTTTATATATATCATTATATTATTAATTTTTTACCATAATAACATAGATTATGATTCAATTGATTTAATCTATATTGTTATATCAATATGATATTAATATAATTATGATTATATTATATTTAATATAGAATAAATATTTTATGGTTTATTATCATATATTCTAACCACTGTGATTATGAATCTGTTTGTATTCATGAATACAATTAAAATATGATTACATTACCACATAATAATAATTATGATTCTATACACATTGAAATTAGTATCAATTTCTCGATACTACTTGTGAGATAAATATCAAATCACCATGATTATGATATATTTATTAGAAAAACCAATGGCCATGATTGATTACCATTTAAATACTTAATAGGTTTTGGGAGAATGATTTCTTAATCCTTGTTAATATAATCCCCTTTTATGGTTAAAATGAATGTTTTTAAACCTAAAATTATCCCATATTATATTTATCTATATTCAAATACATTACAATCCAATAATTTATATTAGTGAATATCCTCTATAATAATGATACCAATAATTTTTATAAAAGGTTGTTTCCTCTGGTCAAATATATGTTAAACTTTTTATCTTCATTATTTGAAGTTAGATAATTTTTTTTATAAAAGATTCGATTATAAATTATTATTACAATATTATGTATTTTGGAAAATAATTTTTGGTTTTTATTTTAATGATAGTAGGATTCAATATAGGTTTAATAGATAACCTCAATCCAAATAGACTCTCTATATTGTATGGACCTGGATAGGATTATGGGAGAGATATAATGTAGAAATTATTTATAAATACTTGACTTTAAAATTTCATCGTGTTAATATAAGATTACAAGATCCCTTACAAGGAGGTGACTAATTTTACAAATCAGGACAACAAGAGTATCAATAGAGTTATAGAGTTAGAAAATAATTATAATGGTCTATGACCAGAACCATTTAAAATCAAATTTCTTCTTGTTTAGTGCTGATAGTACTTGGAATAAGTTATTGATAACATAATTTGTAACTTTATAGGGTGTTGAAATAAGAAGATAAATGTATAGAGGCAATAATCATGCATTTTAATCCACATTGGGTGATCCCATTGCATAGTTACAACAATGTTTAATGAAAATTGTAAATAATCTAAAATATATGGGAGAAAAGGATTATTAGATGAAATCCTTGTTGAAAAAATAATTGATATAATTCCTAATGAGTGGGAATCTATGTGAAAAAATGTTTACGAATCAAGAAATATATCAAATCTAACTCTTGATGATTTACTTGGAACCCTTTTACAATATGATGGTAGGATGAAATGATTTATAGAGAATGTAAAGAAAAATAATGGTGTGATTTCAAAACCTCTTATTTTGTAATTTTTTAAGTGTCTTACCAAATTTTTTCATAAATTCGATGTTGGAATTTTCATTATAAATATTTTGAATCATGATAATGTGAATTTATCATTGAAAAATTTATTTACAACATCAAATTTCAGGATAGACTTTTAGATGTATGAAAAATTTTATAGTTATAATTATGATCTTAATGTAGTTCATGATAAAATAAATAAGATAAATGATGAAAAAATTTCACTTCATGTTGAATAGAAATGGAATTATTACTAATTGCAGAAAAAAGTTACACAAAACATAAAATTATTTTTGTAAATTCACATGGATTTTGATAATTAAATTAATATATAGTGAAATAAATAAAATCAATGGTAAATGTTTTCAATTTCAATAATATTCAGGATTAATATAATAAAAAGTAATTAATAGTTAATTTTTGCATATTGAGATTTGGAAAAAATATAGCGTAACAAAAAAAATAATTATAAGAAAATAATTATTTCTCCAGAAATGGTTCAGGAATTATTGATACATTCAGAAATTGAACTAAAAATATAAATATAAATAATTCATGAAATAAGAAGAAGTTAAATTTTTAATAAATATGAAAAAAAACTTATATGGAATGGTCGACTATGGGGTTTAAGGATAAAATTTTAGTACAGTTCAAAATAGTGAAACTATATCAAATAGATTTTGATGAATATTATTTAATTTTCATGGGAGCTTTTTCATTTGTGGGTAGATATTAGTTTCATGTTGTCTATAGACATATGTTAGATTTTTTATTATGAAAAATATGTATCTATCTAAAAAATCAAGTATATTTAAATCTATAGGGATATAATAGGAAATTATAATAAAGATACCAATATATAATCCAAAACATGGAGTAAAATTGTCTCGATATTTAACTGTACATGAGGAGACATATGATAGATGTAGAAAAAAAGAATCATTTAAAAATTTATCCAAAAATACTATTGAAGTAGATGAAAAATATTACTAACTCTAATTAATAAAATTGGTTAGTGATCAAGAAAAAATAATTGTGGTTGAGGTTTCTATCAAAAAATCTATAATTTAACAGAATTGGAATTTAAAGAAATGGTTTATTTTTATAAATAAATAATAGTATTTATGAATGACATTAAAATATATAATATTGTTGATTTAAAATTTCGGAATGATATCTCATTAAATGTTAACATATTAGATTCACATAAATTAGTAAAAAAATTACTTTAAATAGTGTTATCTTAATTTAGGGATCATGAGATAATATATTTAGTGTTTATAAAATGAGCCAGAATAAAAATGTGATATTTTTTGAATAAACCAATTGGTATTTTTATAATGTGTAAGAATAAAAAAACTACCAGAGGAAATATTGGAAATGTGGAATTTTTTTTCAAATTAGCAATTATAAAAACTCTTACATCTTGAGTATGAAAGTGGATAATGAATTAAAGTATTTGATACATGGTAATTTGGTCCAAAATAAGATGGTAAGACCATTCCACTATGATGGGATGATTAATCTTATGAATAAAAAAACTAACTAAATATCAATTATGATATTTACCTCAAAAGAATTATATTGATCAAATTTGACAAATCATTGGAGATCCAAACTATAAAGACACATTAACTCATACATTTGGATGTTTTTGGTTTGGTGAGTCTAAAATAATACTATAGAGATAAAATGTTCCTATGTATTGTGAATTGTTTTATTCATATGAATTACTAGTACTTTATTTTGAGTAAATAATAGGCTCTTGAGAGGCTTAAAAGATATCTATGAAAAATTAGAAAACAATTATAATAATTTTTCAATAGATTTCAATTTAATAATGGATTTGAATATAAATATTTTGTGTTTAAATATTATTTTAGATGAGTGAAATAATTCATGAATATATATATATAGTATCGAAATGATATACAAGTTTAATTCATATGGGTTGAACATTGTTATATGATCATATACTATTAATGTGTTTTAGAGGAAAGCCCCAAAAATGACTACCTTTATTCAAAATTGTTGTTGATTTTAATATATTGAGATTTTTTATAGAAATTTCATTATGAAAACTAAAGTATTATATTTCGATTAATTTTGACGAAATACATACTGAGGAAATGTTTCATAGTTAAAATTTTTTTGAAATAATTTATTGGTTTTTAACAATAATATAAAGAGTATTTTTTATTTATTTTATGTTATAATTATAAAAGGATAAATAATTCTAGGAATGAAATTTTCATTTTATAGTGAGGATATTATAGTAAAAATAAAATATCCATTTGTTAATAGGCATGACAACTGAAGTGAACAAAATATCAAATAATTAGGTATAATATTTGAGGTAAAAAATATTGATATAAAGTTACATTTCATCATAGAGAATGTGGAAAGTGGAACACTCAACTTATAGTACGTTCTCATAAAAGAAAAAGTCATGGATGTCCTGACGAATCCCATGATAAAGAATGAATTTAAGAACATGTTGTTATTATGGGGGTTGAATTAACTCTAAAAATATATATGTGCAATTTTTTAATATTTTATCACCTATATACTTCATCATTTCATAATAATGTTTGAAAATTTAAGTGATTTTGTATTAAATATGGAGAAGAATTCATAAAAATATGGGGATAATATATTTAGGGGGATTTTCGATGAAGGGAAAGATATTAAAAAAGATTGGAATTATTGTTGATTTAATTACATTTTTTGATAAAATAAAAATGGGAAGGTCATAGATCCATCATTAATATTTAATAATTAAACTAGTAGTATTAATAGTTGTTGAGATCAATGTTTACAATGTTTAAAATGAGGTGGATATTAGGTAATAAGATTTTTTTAATACAATATCATTATTTACACTAAGATATAAAGTTATCTTATAAAAAATATTTTATTTGGTGATGCAGTATTTAAATAACTATCACATTAGGAGCATACTATATCATAGTCATTTGAGTTACTTATTTTGAATATTTGAAAATTATTTCCTTTTATATTTACTACTAACATGCTCATGGATTTTTTTAATATAGTTTGATTTTAAATATTGTATATAAATAATGAACTTTAAGGAAGGTTAATACCATTGTGTTATGGGATAAAAAACATACAATGATTTCATTTTAATAAAAATTCTTCCATAAGATGTATGAATTAGGATATGAAGAACAATCAATTACAAGAGAACCACATTGTGTTTTCTAAAATAATGCCTTCTTATAATAAGAAGGAATATTATTTTTTAAGGTGGGTTGATGGTATATTTTTTATAGCCATTGGGATTATGGGATATAAAAATGGTCATGGTTTTTTAGACCACATGATGGTAAAAGTTTTAAACATACGTGTTTAAAATAAAGAAACACATTTAGTTTTTCTAATATATTTTTTAAAGAAACACACTACGAATATATTTCGAACGATACACAGTACCATTAAACATTACAGAAAAAAATATTAAACCACATAAAAACCATAAAATAATAATGAAATTGATGATATGATTAAAGAAATAGGAATTTTATGAAAGTGGGTTGATAGTTCTCACATAAATCGAAAAACCCATGAAATTAGTACCCTATTAGAATTGTTCCCGGAAAAATTTATTTAGAAACCACCATTATCATGTTCACCACATCATTGAAAATGAAAAACCCACTGCCACACAAACCAGTACCTTTGGGTACCTTATATTATCTAAGATCACTACCGGATGAATGGATACCATATAGGATTAATCAAAGATAAGATAAAACATTCTAGTCCCGAAGAACATTGACCTCACCAACTGTTGAAAGCTAAACGCTAAAATAGTCTAAAACCAGTAATAAAAACCACAGCAGTGAAACACCATGATATCATCAATAATGACACACAAACAAAAAAATTATAGACTAATTAGAACAATATTTTTTCGGGGGAAAGACTCGTGGATTTTTAGATATCCACTATAATTATAGAAAAAATACCTGTTAAGATTTATATAGAAGAATTTTGATGTTTCTTGTCAATGTTATAATATTTATAATGAAACTGAAATCTAAATTTTTAGTTTCTTAATATTTAATTCATATTTTTTAGATATTATGTGGACGAGTTGAACCAATAACATGGGAGAGGCCACTACATCATGGTTTATTAAAATCTTAATGAAAATCATGTTTTTATTGAAAAATATAATGTCCAAAATTATTAAATTTGATTTATTAAAAAAAGAATGGATTTTCTGATATGATCAGGTGAACAATTCTATAGTTTATTAAAGAATATTTTGGAGGAAATAATAAGACATTAATTTGTCAATTGTGATCATTATTAATCATTATTCACATTTTATTACGTATTAGTATTTTGTAATATGAATGTGGCATGCTAGGATTGTTGAAACACAGAAATATAAATATTTTATGACTAAATTATTACTATAGTAATTTTCATGTATAATATAACAAATATTGTGAGATTTGAGATATATCTCAATTTTCAACAAGGACTAGGCACTTATAAAATGTAAGAGAAACATATCGAAATATCAATGATTTTTGTATTTTTCATCCATATTTTTTTATATATAAATATATATAGTAGATTTTTTAAAATATATTATATAAAAATAAATTAATGAGAATAGTGTTTTTTAGGGAAAAATATTATAATCAATGATTTACCCCACACATAACTACTCTTTATTCAATCATGGTAATATCAGATACTCCAATGTAGACATGATTGGTGTGTTATTTTTTCAACCTATTGTATATGAGTATAATGCTTCATCAATATAAATATATTAAAATTGAGAAAATATTAGGTTATTGACATATAAGATTATATATTACAGTATTGGTTTTGGTGGATCATAGGAAAATCCATTAAATTTTTTTGATTTTAATTAAAAAATCATTATTCCATTGGTATAAAATTTACAATGTTTAAAATTAATGATCTTGTTGTTTGATGATATGTTGGGACGATATTTTCAATAAAAATATTATTGGGATATAAATTATTTATGACATGAGAGAACATGTTTATATTAATCAAGATTATATAATGGAAGATCATTTTAGAAAAGAAAATGAAAGAAAAGTATAAGAATATTTGGATTTTTTCACATAATGTATTCATATTTGTTTCTCCTCAGCATAGATAAAAATGATCTGGTAAGAAAAGTAATATTTTCTCAGTATTACGCATACAATAAAGGTTATCTATCATATTATAGAGGTATCTTCTCAGTCAGTAATACCTTCATTGCATGAAATAGATTATTACATATTTTTTATTTCTCAACATTAAAATAATTATAATGATCCTTAACAAGTGAATAAAATGGGTAACATGAAATCAATGATTATGTGATGTCTTATAACATTTTATAGGAAATGATGACCATAGAGATAAATTCATAAATTTATGTTTTATTAACCATGTCAATATTATTTTTAAAATATATTTGAGTATAAAAATGATCTTGGGAAAATTAATATTAGATGATATTAAAATATATTTAATTACATTAGTACCTTATATTCTATTTCATTATTGAATTATTATTTAATGATGATTTTAAATGTAATTATAATTCATATGTGATTATTTTACCATAGTGTTAAAGTTATTATTTTTAGGTTGATTTTTTTAAAACTAGAGTTTAGTGCTTATATATGGTAATTTAATGTTTTAGAATTTGTAAAATTATTAATTTTTTTTATTATATAGTGTAAAATGTTCATTAACAAGCCCTGAAGTTAAATTATAATCAATCCATTATATTTCGGATGAGAGATAAACTTCTGTGTAGTTGTGGTAATTTTTAATTAGTAGTTATATAGTCTCAGTAATAACATATTTAAGGAGAGTTTATTTATTTGATTAATATTATATACTTTTAGAGGAGGGTAGAATAAAATATTACAATGATGTGGAGGGGGAAACCACTTTTTTCAATGACACATTGTGTTATCCAATCAAGGAATTTAAGAGGTTGTTTAAATGGAAAGTCAAAAAATGATGTTAATGTGATTAATAGACTTTCATTGTAAGATATAATAGGTAGAGAAAATATAACCATCATATTTCTTATATTACCTATGATAGATACCATTTTCATTCCTCTTAATATAATTTATTGAATCTCTAATTCCATGATAAATAATGGGATGTGGTTGATGAAAAATAAGTGGTGAATAGAGGGTTATTATAGAGGATCATTGATTGTTACTAAATTTTAGATAAGAAACAAGAGGTTATCATATATCATAGATCTATTACAATCTATTCTAATTTTTTTTGTGTATGGTTAATAATTCATTATAATTTTGGAGTAATTATTAGTAATATTAAAATAAGAGTATGATAGAAATAAAATATATGATGAAAATATATCAGAAGAATGATGACTTATAATAATTAGAGATACGTGGTTTGTGGATATTGAACATTTTTTACAAATAAATGTGATTATTATGAAATAGGTGATGAATAAATAAATATTTTAATTGATATTAATATTTATGGAAGGATGATTAATTAAATGTAAAAAAATCATGATATATTTTAATGACAATGTTTAGTGAATGTTGAATAAATTTATTCATATGGAATTTTATTTCATCTAAGGACGAGGAATGAGATAGGGTTTATAATAGAATTCAATTTCATTATAGGCACTAATATTGAGTTTATTTTGTTTTAAATTGTGTTATTATAAATGATATTTTGGTCATATATATCTCTTGTTGAACCCATATATGATGACATTTCCTCTTTTGTTGAAATATTGAATTACAGAGGGGACATGTGAAATAGTGTGGATTCCATCAATCCTAATAGTGAATGTATAAAATCACCCATTTACATATATGTGGGTTATATAGTTCTAATATCTACTATACCAATTGAGGATGATATTGTTTTAAAATAACAAGGGTTCATGCGACCTTATGTTTTTATAGTTCTTTTATTTTTAAAATATATATGTCTATAGTAGAACATTATTGAAATTAAAATATCTATAATTAATATTAAATATCATTTAAACACAAATAATATACTCCACTACTATCCTTTGATAAATGTATGAATATACATGGGTGTGGTGGATAGAGAACCTTTACTAAAAGTGGATTTTTGATATGAATTACTATTTAAGATATTTTAAAACATCTAAATGACCATTTTATATAGTTTTGCTCAGGTTATAAAAATTAATTCCATATGATATATATATATAGATACACATGAACAGACACACATAATCACAATCGTATATATCTTTGTTGAGGATGGAAAAATTAGGAGATTGAATATATAGTGGGGTTTAAATTCTATTCCAAATTATTTATCTTATTAATTAATGCGTTGACGAATATGAAGATAAAATATGGAATTGGAATAAAACATTTGACATTGGAATATTTATGTTTAATTGGATTAAGGTGGGTAATTTAGTTTTTTTTGTTTCAATCATAATAGATTCTCAATTAGTTTTTTTTCATTTAATATAAAGATCAAGTCTTTGGTATACCCAATTGTTATTAGTGTGTTTGTTTTTCCAATTCTAATTAATCTATTTTTTTGTGTTTGGATAATATTATATAAATTAATTATTTCATTTATTTTTCTAAACATTATGTCATAGTGAGGTAGATTACCTAAACACATTACTATTATTTAATAATTGTTATTACATTAATTTTGATAATGTGATGTGTAGATTGAAGGAGAATATATTAAATAGAAAACATAGTGGTTTTAGTTTTTGATAAATCTTATTCTTAATCCTTTTATAATGATTATGAATATTCAATATCAAATATGGTATTTTTAGAAAATTTGGTTGTGATGGTGATTTTTTAGACATCGTTCAAAGTGATATTTTTTAGATGGGTTAAAAGTAATTTTATATGAAGTTTAAATTTTATTTTGAAAGTCAATTTTATTTTATAATGATATATGAAATGTATTAGTGATAACATTAGCTTGAAATTTTTTTTCTAGGAGAAAATTATATTTTCCGCAATAGTTTAATAAAATAATTTTCTTGTAAGGTGAATTAGAATTATTTACTAAATATTTGTGATATATGATGACTATGAAATTTATGTACTCATGGTCTATGTTATTCCATGATGGTGAATTTTGATTTATTGTCTATGATACATGAATTATTTATGAGATAATAATGGGATGTGATATATGTGATTTGAAATAGAATGATGACATTGTTATGTTATGATTAAAATGGGATTATCATGGGATATACCTATAACTACCCATGAATTATCATATAATTAAATTTTACGGGTAATTTAAATTTTTGATCCCAAGGTAGAATATATGTACTTAATTAGGATTCATATCATAATATGAGAATTAGAACACCTCATAGAGAGTTTTCTTAGTTGGGAAGTATTCCAAGTAGGTATTCTGGTGCTCTGGTGAGAGTTAGAGCAAGGACCAAAGTCCATGACGAAATATTGTTTCTATAACAATTCATATTATTGAAAACCATAGGTCCTGCTATTATTGGCTAAAGTGAGTTAGGTTGGACCATGAACAATAGATACATGTAATGGGTGGTCTCATTGAGTTGGTTCAAGGGGAGGTTCTTTATAAATAAGATGCAATGTGAAGAGAGGTTTCCTAGTGTGACTAATGTCTTATGAAGGGGTCTATAAATCCTAAATAAGTCATTCATCTAGTGAACCACATTTCAGTCCATGATAGAGTTTCTAATGGTAGATTCAGCTACCTATAATTTTTAATTCCATTACTAATTGGTCTCACTAAGAATTTTTTAAAGAAATGGTTTGCCTCAGGCCATGAACCTCCTAGTTCATTTAGGACTATGGCTTGTGAAGGTATCTTAAAGAGGGAGAGACCCATATTTTTGGGATTTCCCAATGGAATTTAACTGGGAAATAATTTATTAGGAGGTTCCGATTTATCTAGATCCCTCCTCCCTTCTCCACAGTCGATCATTGGTGGCATGTGGTTTTTCTTGTTTCAATTTAGTATTAATTTCAGTTGCATTTATCATATTATCTCCTTCATTTTTTTATATTATATAATATCTAATTTTTATATTCCATCTAGTGTTTGAATATTCACCTCATCAAATTGTGGTGTACGGTCGTGAGGATGATGGGGAAATCATGTTTCATTTCATGTGTGGGTGTCAAAAGGATGAATACATGTTGTTGGGTGTAATTTCATAAAAATGAGTTTCCTAAATAGTTTTTATTAAAATATTACAACATGTACTAATTTAAATAATTTATTATAAATGGTAATATTTGTTTAGTTTTTTTTATTGAGTGCAGAAATATAGTGAAAGTTGATGTGGGCCAGGATGAGGCGTGGACAGGGTTGAATAAGGCTCTTAGGAGCATTAAAATGGGTTAACAACATGTTTTGAATAGGTCTCCCAATTAATTAGAGACGATATTCCCTAATATAAAACATTTATTACCTGCATGCATTATTCATGGGACTATGTATAGGGATAGGGACTCATAGTGTCTTAGGAAGAATAGATAGGACGTTGACAAGCCTTCAATTCTCCAAATAAGTTCTATTTAGAACATTAGGAAATTTGGATCACCCTATGACTAAACTAATAAAGGTAGATGGTTTTTAAAGAGCTAATATTAGACCTTGGGTAGGTCTCATGTTTTGAAATTGATGTGGGAATTCTATGTGAGCTTCCTAGGTCTAGTTGGGCGGATGTGAGAGGCTTATTCATGGTGGGATGGGAGAGATGTGTGTATCTCATGTGTGATTATTGACATCTAATTGAGGGTATATTTAAGATTTTTATGTTTTTTGTTATTTTTATTCTCTTAGAGAAGATGCCATGGGACATATAGAATTTTTTGATGGTTATGGGTTGAGAGATATACCTTTGTATATGAGACATGACCTATGTATGGGTTATAAGAATTGGTCTGAGCCAGGAATATGGTTCCCAAGGGGATATTGATTGATTTGATGACATGGTAATCTACATAAATATATTGGATAGATGATGATTTTTTTTATTATTGATAGATATTTGAGGTTTGGGATATAGTAGCATATGAGTAACAATGTTGTCGAGGGATATCATGCTTGAGGTGGTACCAATGAGCTGGTGAGATGTGCGACAAGTGGTTGGCCCTATTTCTATTTCATGCATTTTCTACAGTGTCATTATGATAGGATAGGGAATCAATCGTGAAAAAAGATCCAATGTAATAGCCCCTTCATGAGTGATATATTACTTGTTTGACTCTTATGGATGATACAGAGTCCTCATGTGTTTAAAGGATTGACCTTCCTTTAGTGAGTAGTCTTGTATTAGGATAGTGAACCTTTACATGAGTAGTCTTAGTCATGATGGTGGATAGTATGGATTGAAAAGGCAATTCTATTGATAATGTTATCCATGATGTGGATAATAGACCATACCCAGAGTGATAACGTTGAAGTTCATGATTTGAAATAAGAACTTATCTTATCTCATAGGTTATTGGTTCAATGCCTTGGGTGTTTCTCACTATGAGTGTTTTGGTATATGATGGGTATAGTTTGATTAAATTTGGTAAATATGAGATTATATCTTACGAAAAAATATTTATTTTCATTCTTCATGGGGTCCTAGTTTTCACACAATAACCCAGGATGTTCACGTTTGGTGTTAATACATGATGGGTTCCAACATGGCATAAATGTAGGTGTGATTATATTTTTTAGTAGACCAATTAACACATTATTACATAAAATTCATGGATTCATGGTGTCCAGGTTATAACATGATACATGATGTGTTGTGTGATATTATTTTTTCCTCATGTCTACATGTATATGATGAAATGTATTTTGGCAACATAGTGAGACTCTAATAAAATGTATTTCTCATGTTGTGCGTGGGAACATTGGAGAGCATGTATACATTGTGTTTTTTCAGTAATGGATATGTGGTAGATTAGGTTAGTGAAACTCAAGTTTAGTAAGAGACAAGTTTTTTGAGGTTCAAGGTTAACAGTAGGGACAATTTTTTTTTATATTTATTCATTCTTGTATATTGGATCAACCATGTGGGTGATTACTTTTTGTATGATTTTACTCTCATGTAACTATATAACCATAACAATTTTTCTATATAGAATAGTGTTTAGTATATTTTCATACTTTGATTATGGTTGTGGTTGTTTTTGTTATTCCTACTCATGTTTGATAATGATTTATGGGTATACTCTTCCCAATATATATATTAGGCACTAATCCCATGATGGTATCCATGGATTAAGGGGAGGTTCACATGGGGTCTTTTGGAATCCTTGGAACAAGAATTGACCAATAGTATATAACTAGATATTAATAAAGCCAAAATCCATTTTTTTTCATTTTCTAAAAAGATTTTTTATGGGTTACCGGTAACCATACAAACCAAGATCCAACATTTTATTTTTCTAACTATTTGTAGGAGATGATAGACATGTAACACTGAAATGTGATAGAGCTTGTGATTACCCTTGTACTATTGTGTCATGAACACCTTTATGGTGTGATGTCTATGTTATTAGTGTTATATGATTCATGTTCTTTTATTTCACTATTTTTATTGATAATTTTATACAATATAACATGTCATCGGAGTTAGTTATTTTTAGTGGTATCATGGCCAGTTAAAATGAACCACGGACGAAACATAGGGTTCACAAGAAATATTCGTGATTTTGTATGATTTTTGGGTATTGTTGATAAGTATAAATTTTCAAGGTATAACCTATAAATTATATACAGTTATTGTATATAACATGTTGGACGTATTCCACTCAGCTAATCCACAGTCCTTCCACTAAAGAAAAGTCATGAGGATCTTGTGGAAAGACATCCTTTAGAGGCTGAGACCATATAAACCCTCTGTTAAAGGGATTTATAATAACTTTTATTGATTTTAAAATCCATATAGATCAATAGTTGTGGTTTGATGAAGGTAGGTTTATCCTATGAGATGATCTACAGATATGAAGATGTTTCCATGAGGATGTGGTTTTTTACTTTATGTATCAAAAAATCTAATAGTATTTTTCCCAAATAGATGGTGGAACACTACTTAAAAAAATGGTAATTGAGTATTAGAATGAAAATTTCTATGGGATGTTGGGATATGAATCACATGGATAATTTCTAGTATCGAGGTTGGGTGAGAGGGAGGTATTAATTTGAAAATTAACCCGATAGACTTTTGATGCACATTTGGTGGTGTTCCATGATCATGGGAAGATGCTTATAGTTTGGAATGTTTCCCCAATGGGAAGTGATGACGTAGTTTTCCTCTTAATTAATGATAATAATTATTCTATTTTGTGAGACTTATATTCGTGGTATCATGGTCAGTGTTTCATGAACATGTTCCCTTATTATATGATATATTACTCAAGGGGGCATGAGATGGGGTTTTTCATCAAGTATTGTGAGATTGTACACTTATTTGTCCTGTAAGAGATTAAGGTATATAAAAGTAAAGAAAAATTGTGAGTTTTATCAGTGGTTTACTATTCAAAATAGTGGAGTTAATTTTTCTTGAATTCTTAGGGAAAAGTCTTGTTGTTCATGGGACATTGCTTACAGGGTATGTGTGCTGCCTGATTGTGCTGCAGGTTGTTGAATGAGCCATGTTCAAGTCTGTTGAAAATTTTTTAGGTTGTGGATGAACATGAGGGAGACTAATGTTTTAGTATTATGGTTAGGAACCTGGTTCCATGATATCCTATGGTTATTGTAGGTTGTCATTTTTTTTCATGGGTGAGATAGTGTAGAATTGGGAGGGCGGTGCATGTTCAGTGATGAGACCCATTTGTGTAAATGAACAAGGAGAATTGAAAGACCATCAATATGGAGTGGATCTCACCATTTAATGTCATATAACATGATCCCTGTTCAATTTGGAAGTGTAATCATCATGTATTACCTTCATGATGGCCTCAGAATTGGAAATGTTTGATATTTATTGTTGGCACTCAGTTGAGAGTGTGACAAACCCTTATAATTATTATGATTGGAAATGGAAAAAGTGTGGGTTTTAGATATTGGGTTTTTGGGGTTTATTGGAAAATTATAATGATACTCTTATAGTAGGTTTCATTGTATCAATCACTGATGAATACTTTTCATGTTAGAGGGTTCATCGGTATGGTGAGACTTGTATGTGGATCGTCAAGGTGACAATAGGACACTGGTCTATACAAAGATCCTCATAATTATGATTAAGATGGAGTTATGGTGATCAGAGAGTGATTCATATAAAGGGTGTTCTGCTACGAAAGAACATGATATTTTGTGTGATTGATTAGAGATTCCATTGTGTGATTATACAGAGAGTTAGGATTGTCATTTTATATAGGTATTTAGATGGTCTCATGACAAATTTAACAGTTATGGAATCATGATTGGTTGATGGGATGACACACCAGTGGGTGTGATCAAGCATTTTTAAAAATAGTCATCTAAATAATGAATGATAGGGGGTTTACAAGGAATTAAATGTAATGAGGTGTAAATCTTATCGAGGATTTCATTATACTATGATAAGATAATTATTAATCTTATTTTTCAATGGTAGGTGGAATTACTACCCAGAGATGAGATTTTTATAATTGAATCTTCAAGGTGGGTGGACCATAAGATACATGATGAATTTGGTGATATTGCTTTAGTTATTATGGGTAGATGAGTGTGTGTAAGATTCCTCTTGGTGTTCGTTTTATTGATGTGCTGGTGGAATTAAATCAACTTGATAGTTCACCATGGTGTTTAGGGTTGTGAGGAAGAAGTGTATTCAAAATTTATGGGTGAAAAAATGAGTTCTTTATAAACCAAAAACTGTGGTAGGATAAAAATGATGGTTCTATGACTATAATGGAATCATGGGGATATGAAGAATTATAGTGATGACTTTATGACAATCCTATAATTTTAGGGATATTAGTTGTATTTGGTGGTTCAATGTTTTCCATCCTATAATAGGTGCCATTTGATAAATTGGGGTTCTTATCTGGAATCAGAGCATTGGAAAATATCAAAGTGATTTTTTGTATGTGTAAGAAGGTCCAGATAATGTTTGAGTTCTCATGTGACAGTTGAGATAATAAAAATTACCTTGATGAAATTTTACATCTATAGTAGTTCCCATCATGACCCATTTGGTTTTTTGTGAATAGATATAATTATAAAGGCCATGATGTGGTTGAGGTCTTCACAACATGCTGTGTCTCATGGAGTTGGTCCTAAAGAGGATTCTTAAGAAATAATTCATGTTGTCAAGGTACGTGTTGTTCTGTGAATATAGTCTAATTAAGGGGTATGAGATGGTTTATGATTTTTATCATTAAATAATATATAGGTTATTCTATAATAGTAATTTTTGAGTAATTATGCCTCTACTTATGACATTTCATGTTGTGAATCCATAGTCTTATAGATAATTTATCACAAAAAAATAACATCATGCTACAACCCACATGGTCGTACCATGGTTGTGGTCTTTAAATGGGAATAATCCCATTCCTTTCTTTGGAATATATGAATAAAATAGAGTATATTCAGCTAACTCCCCCAACGATTCTATTATCTTGATTCATCATGGAGGGGTTGGTTGTTGGTGCATTTCTGCAACAATTCTGGGTATTTTTCTCAAATCCAATCCATCTTTTTTTATTTACTTGCCTCTACGTTTGGAATTTTTTTATAGGGTTTCAGCATTGATTCCACTAGATCATGATGTAATAGAGTGAGTAATATTGGGAATTCATGTGATTTGGTTAGAGGAGATCGTATAAGGAATATCAATTTTCATTGTATTTTGAGTTTATCAATACTATGAGGATTCGATAGTTTTTTATGAATATTCTTCATTTGATTAACGTAAATATTTAATTATAAATTTTAGTAATTAATTATTTGTGCCATATTGAATGATTTATGAAATTTAGAGTTTATGTGGTCTTGGTTAGGATTTAATGACGCTTGATGGATCCTATAGAGTGCTTAAATCCATGTTTAAGCTAGGAGGTTTCTCTAATACAAGCTGATATGCATTTTAATATAATATTTATTTCCTTCATACTTGTTACATAGGACCATATAGATATATAGTGATCAATAGTTAATTAGGTAGATGTGATAGGATAATAACAGACCTCATATACTAAAGATAAGTGATCTCTAGCAGCTTAGTCAATCACAATCACCAAACAACTACATTTATAAGGGGGGGTGTTGAAAGATGTGATGAGAGTCCTTGGGTAAGTATATATGTTCAAGATGAGTCATGGTAGGAATAAGTGAATTTCAATGGGATGGTTAGGTAGGTGTGAGAAACATAGGCCTAGTGGGTTTTGGTAGATATCTTTAAACCACACACATGATGAGTGACACCATTTTGTATTTTGTATGTGGCCTGCTGAGAACTATGAGTGGGATGAGTCCTTTGGGACTAGATGTAGTGTAGATGAGAGGTTTTTAATCTTGGCGAAGGATTGAGATATCTCCATTAAGAGATGTGTGATGGGATCTAGATGTGGGTTGTGCGAATTTTTTGGTATATTGTATCAGTTTTCCAAAAGGTTTGATTGTGACAACATAAGATGATCCTTCGTGTAATTGTACTAGGAGTGGTGAGGGATTTTAAGAAGTTTGGATTAAGAATTTAGGTATGAGTTAGAGGAGCCTATGAGCTATGGTTTCAGTATACGGTGATGTACTTGAGGTGGTACAAATGAGTTTTATAGATGTTGGATTCACCTATGCATGACAATGTTCTTGTGATTGGAGAATGAATTGGTGGGAGAGAGTGATGATAAGGCTCATCTCGACCCGGAATGAGATTTTGTTGTATGGGAGACATGATTTAGATGTATTCCTATTGTCCATGAAGTATAAAATATCATTGATTGATAATGCATTCAGTCAGGATATTGGATCTTTCCTTGAGTTGGATTGGGTTATGATAGTGGAAAATATTGTTAAGAAGTTTGGTTTGTTAATGATATGATACAAGACATGGATGGTGGTATAAAACTTGAGTGATAAGGTTGAGAGTTTTTATTTTTTATGTTATAACTTACCCTGCATGTGTAAGAAGTGCATCACAACCTTAGATCAAGCCTCCCATCAATATTTGTGAATGGGATGGGTATAGTTTGATGGATCAATGAGAAGATGAGATTCTATCTTTGGATAAAGAATGTATGAAATGGAATCATGCTGGACTAGTTTACATATGATGACTTATGTTTTCATGGGTAATGATGAAACAAGGTGGATACTAGTATGGTGGCAAAGTCGGTATGATCTCATGTCATGGATTATTAGATTGTCAATGAAATCTGATACACTATGTTTCATGTTTGTTTCCTGGTATAAAGACATATATGATGTAATATATTATAATTAATTTGTGAGACCCAAATAAGATATATTTATCACAACCTTCATTTGTACACTATCATACGTGAAGACCATATATCTTATTTAAGGTTTGATCATAAGAGATATAGGGGATCATGATGGATCATCTTAAGAGTATTGAGGTATAAGGTTATAGATGACTGGGGATGGTAGTAGGATCGATTGTTTGTTTTTATATTCATTATTTTTTAAATGGAATCATATCATTGGGTGACAAGTTATTATATGATTTAATACCCATGTTTCTTGTATGGAATAGTTTATTATTGATAAATCATTGTATTTATTTATTTATGTAAACTATTATTATTGTTAGGGATATTTTAGTTATCTCTTATGTGTATTTCACAATTACATAAGGGTATAGAATCCACAGTCTATTGGTTTGTCCCTCTCTTTTAGTCTGCATCCTCTAGTGTATAGTGTGGCATGGTTGAGGTCATGTGGTGTCCTAGATTTGTTCACTGTATAGTAGCCCAGGGTAGGGGAATGTTACTATTATTCCATGATATGAAGGGTTAATTATTGATATTTTACTCTATGAATTAAAGGGGGATGATGAATATTATATATTATTATTGATTGGTTTTATATTTCAATATATTACACCCTGGCCTAATGAGGATTAATTACTATTCCATGATAACTGTGACCATAATGTATTATGGCTACGTAACACCGTATGTAAAAGAGAAATATGATTGGATATGTTAATTTAATAATATAATACAATTTGAATGATCAATGATATTTTACAGTGTGAGATCTAATGACTAATTGAAATATAAAAATATTGTAATGTTTTTATTTGCAAAATTTTTTATGAAATGGAATATTATTCTTTATCAATTCATTACATTATTAAATATAGTGACACATTTTTTCATGGTAATTATTTAAGTCATTTAGTGATATTATTCTACATTTTTATTCTCATAAACCATATATACGCATCTAATATACATAAAATTATTTTTTTCCATGATACAAGTATGGTTATGGGAACTATATTGGTGCTTCGATTTAGAGGAGTTATGATATTTAGGGAATTTGGTTACTTTGAGAATTCTATCTTGGAGATGGGGTTATATTTTCCCATTTAATTTTAATTTCAGTGTTTCATATGATATAACATTACCATATATTATAATTACATTCTATATTGGTTTTTTAACATTTATATACATGTTGGTATTATTCATGAGGCATTTTGGGAATGATTAATTTCTTCCTATGTGATTTTTTTACATCAGGTAATGATCTATTAAGAGAAAAAAATTCTAAATTATTATTAAAATTATTAGATATATTGATTATACAATAGTGATCGTGGTGTTAATATAAAGTCTTATGGAATTTTTCGTCCATGAATTAGTCATGTCATGTATGATGTTAAAAAATGGAATTAGTGAATTGAATTCTTTATTTCTAATTTTTGGATATAGACATAATTTATATGAAGGTGTCATTGATTAAAATGTAACAAAAAATTATTCATGTCTTTATAATTATACCAAAAAATATTTTCCAGGGTAATACATGGGTAAATGGCCACATTGAGCTATTTGATGAGAAATCTAGTTCATGAATGTAATTATAAATTTTGATATTGAGACTTTTTCATTAACCATTGATGGTGAGGATATATAAAATTTCATTTTTTATTAGTCTCCTATAAATTTATCTTTTATATAAAAATACTAGAAAAAACACACTTGGTAAATTTTGACAAAGTGATTCAAAAAATTTAACTAGTTGATCAAAATAAATTACTAAATGTGGAAAATTTTATTCTTAAATTCAATATATTGAAAATGGATTAATAAATAAAAATTAAAAATTTAATAAAAATCAAATAATTTATTTCATTTATATGATTTAAATTACAATAATTATTACTTTATACATTTATTTATATTATTTTTTATATTTATGTATTGGTATTTAATTACATATATGACTATTGCATATGTTAATAAAAACATTCACATTACAATTTCAGTGGAAATGATACACTAATGACCATATATATAGTGGTTACCTATCCCATTATAGTTATCATATTGTATTTTACAAACCTATATACACCTTAACACATATAAAATTTATTCATGTAAATATATCGCATTGTTCTATATGTTTATTTTACAAAATTTCTTTTGAATATTACATTTTATATCTTTATTATTACAATGATGTTTAGAAGTATAGTTTTTAGGGGGTTGTGAAGAATCGAATTTAGAATTTATAGTTTTATTATTAACTTATGTTTATGATCAAAGTTTAATTATATCCTTATTGTGGAATTTTTTTTACCGTTATTTTTAAATTCATATAATTATTAAATAAAATAAGGGTTATTTAGTTTTATGTAAAGTCTTGAGTTTTACATTCTATCAACTAAAATAATCTCTTTATAAAAATATATTCCATATAATACTCTATGAAAAAATATTGAGAAATATTTAAAAATTCCTTCTTTAGAGGACATTTTGCATCATCAATTTTTTTATTCAACAAATGATCCCTTGAAAATATAGTCATATGGACCGAAAATACTTTCAATTTCATCATAAGTATTTGATTTCATTATTCATCAATTAATTAGTCAGTTTCTATCTAGACATCATTTATTCTATGTATATGTGTGGGGTCTAACATGTAGTTCCTTTGGATAGATACACAAAATAGATCGTATATTTTATAGATATGATGAGGAATTTCTCATAGATATGAAATATATTAAATACACTATAATATCCAAATGCATAATTTATCTTGGGATGAACATAAAGGGTAATATTCTGTTACACCCTGTGATTTTTTAAAATAAATCATGTGTGTTTGATAACTTTTTTTACGCACAACACTGAACTACATAGAAAAATGATTTATTATAAAAACATAAACATGAAAAAATATAGCTAAATGAAGAATAATTTGGAATATAAATAATTTTATAATAGAACTAAATTATATTTATTCACATGAAAAATCATTTATTATAATGAAATTTTTTTAATGAATAACATAGTTCTAAAAAATGTACTAATTTTAAAATAATAATACAAAAAAAGTATGGACAAAATTTAAAGAAGGATTAGTGAAACTTATTAATATTATTAATGAAATGATCATGTGAAAAAATGGAATAAAAATATTATTCTTTATGGTAGAAAATGTATTATTTAAATATATTATTTTCATTATATATTATATATTTTTCTGTGAAAGTTAAATTTATTATCATTTTATTATGTAATTTGGTGAAATATATATTTTTTATATATATAGAAATTAATAAAAATCATGAATTGACTATTTATTAGATAGTATTAAAGTTAAACACAATTAATTTAAAAAGGCCTCTTTTCATAGATTTTTTTTTCTATATGTTACTTTTTTCATAATCTAACGTAATAAATATTAAAAATTTATTTTAATAAAACAATAAGAATATATTTAAATTTGTACTTTAATATCTTACTATTATTTAAGGATTATTTATTTTTTTAAAAGGTTAGTGCTAAAGCCCCAATTTATTATTAAAGAAAAGTCCATTTTTTGCATAGGTAGAGGGACACCCATTACATAGCCCAATGTCCCAAGGCCAAGTGGCCTAAATAAAATGCTTGAAACACCACTTTTTGGACAAAAGGACCCTTTAGTGAACAGTACTACTATAGTACACTGGCTTCTATAGTACCACTGATGCTACAGTTCCTACTACAGTTCCCTTGCTACTACATTTTCACCACTTGTATAGTACTATTATAATGCCCTTCTACAGTTCTTCTACAATACTAAAAAAAATTTATTCCTAGTTTCGATCATGTGTCTCTTGGATTCCAAGTAGGAGCATGTACCACATGGGTGCGTGCTTGTTGGTAATAATAAGAATAAAATTACTTTTTGGATTAAAAATTCATTTTTCTAAAAATATTTTTATTCATTATGCTTTCCTATATTAAAATTAATTATTTTCATATGTAGATATTGAATATAATTAAATGATATTCATATTTTGAATTATTATTTAAAAATTAGATAATATGGTCAATTTAATTTTTAGGAATAAAACTAACCTACCAATGTAAAGTTTTTTCACCAATGTAAAATAAGAAATGAGTTAAAAGGGTATAATTAAATGTGAAACCATAAAATATCAAAAAACAAATATTTATAAATGGGTCTACGAGGGACTTATCAACCTCAACCTATCCTTTGTACATTTTTTTCTAATTTTTATATACATTTCATAAAATTTACATACCTTTTATATTAAGTAATTTGAATTTTGAAAAATCCCTCCCCTTCACTTATTTAAAATCACCCAATCTATTTCCATTTAAAACCACATATTTACATTATCTTTATCATGAATAAAATACAAAATTATCTCTCTAAATCCCTCAATCCCAAGAGTCTCTCTATGAGGAGATCCGAGTCTTCAACATATATTATATAATGTGACCATGGAAATCTAAAAACAAATTCAGAAAATATATTACATTATCATGAAAATTTATTTGATGAAGAAACCAAAATTAATGATCATGTACCAGAACCTCCAAAAAAAAGTTTGTTTGGAAAATAGTAGAATTAACTATGGTATATTAATTTTAACAATAAAATATTAATGCACGTGTAATAAGAAATTATAAATGAATGGTAATAAGTAAAATATGTTTGAATATGTATCTTATATATATAATTAATACACCTAAATTTATTATTTGTGTGTTTAAAAAACATAGTAATTTATATAAGTCTGTTGAAAACGATTCTATTCTAATATCACATTGAAATTGTGATATCCCATGTTGAAATTATTAAATATAAAAATATATTTCAATTTCCTTTTAAAACCCCTTATATTTTATTCTCATCTGGCTATTTTTATTTTTTGTTTATCTTCTTAACTTTTCATCTCCTGTTAGTTCACAAATGAATCAAAAGGTTTTTTGTAAGTGGACTCGACCTTATATTATATTTATAGCCTAGAAACATTAAATTCCATATATTTATTATTTTTATGTTTCTATGGATTTCATTATATATACTTATTCTATTTCATATAGAAATATTAAATTAATATCAATATCATTAAAAATGTTATAAATGATTTTTAAAATTTTTTATCATGTTCTATTTCCTATTAAAATTTACATTCATTACAAAAGTATGAAAGAAATATTTTTTTATAAGGATTCATACAAGATCAAATTTTCCTTATATTTTCCCCAATCTTCTCTATGTTTTTTTATTCCTATGTTTTAAAATATGTATACATTAATTTTTTTTCTCATTATTTTATAAATGTTTCCCTTCAAATAAATTTTATTCATAACAAAAAGGGTATTTATTTTTATTTTTCTTATTTATTTTCAAATACTCTTATGAAGTGTTTTTTAGCTATTTTATCATACTTTATCATATCATACATATCACTAGGGATTTCATCAAATGGTGCCATCGAACTTCTATCACTTTATGATTTTTGACCATGTTTTTTGTAAATGTCCATGAACCCATTTGTGTATCATGTGTTTATTAAGAAATGATAGGATTATAAATATATTCATGTTAATATAATATTCATATATTTGATTTATCATTATGGTAGGGGTGGATCCGATATATCCATACAATTCATTAGGTACATTTTAAAACTCATGATATTGTTATGGGAAGTGAATAATGATTCTTAATCCTCTATGGGAAATAGGAAGTGTCTCCTAATCCCCTATGTTATGGGATAGTTGTAGTGTTTCAAAATAAACTATGTCATAATGTTATTTGGGTATAACCTTAAAACACATTATGATTTCTATTTGTATTATGTGAAACATTCATATATTATGAAACATTAATATGACATGTTATCATGGAACATAAGTACAAAATCTTGTTTCCAATCTCTTATGTATGATTTATTTATGGTTTTTAATAAAAAATTATTATGTTATCACACCAACATGGTAATTTTATACTCACATATTATCTTTGAATTATATCTCTTATTTCCACTCTTTATTGTGAATATGATATAACCTTTTCTTATGTTTTTATTTTTCTACATTCTATTGAAAAGAATTATGTATAATATATAAATATGTTAATCACATGTGAAAAATATTTATGGTAGATTTTTTTTATGTATATAGCCTCCTAATAACTTACT
This sequence comes from Viscum album, assembly GCA_963277665.1. Taxonomy (NCBI): domain Eukaryota; kingdom Viridiplantae; phylum Streptophyta; class Magnoliopsida; order Santalales; family Viscaceae; genus Viscum; species Viscum album. The sequence goes on from CAUJRU010000037.1 coordinate 1,657,562, forward strand.
ATGTATTTATGTTTTCCTCAAGTTACATTACTTGTTATTATAGAATGATTCAGTTAACTTTGTAGATTAAGTAATAAAAAACCAGAGATAAAATGTATCAACATCGATTAAACAAAAAATTATATAGGATGAACATAATATAGTATTATTTCAAATGATGGTGACCTAATTTAGGAAATATTTGGAGTAATTTTCCTTCTTATATGATATCATACATAGGTTTTTATTTTTGGAGACCCATGCTAACAATTTATTATTTAGTAAATGATTTTAAATAGAATGATGAATATGATATAGTGATAGGTATTCTCATTATTTTAAGCATCTTATATTATTTTTAACCATGAATTCCTTCTTATCATGAAATGTTAAACGTTATTTAATCATATCCTCAAACATTTCTAGAAGTATTTCATATGGAAAAGTGCTTTACTATGGGGTTCTAGAGTCCTCTTTTGCAAAAATAAATATGACTAAATGTGTTTTTGTAATTATTATCATGAATATAAAATTTTCATGGTCAAGAAATAGTATCCTCTTCCCTACATCAATGATTTTTTGATAAACTTATAGGGTCTCAGTTATTCTCAAAGGCAAATCATTCTTTTCGATAATATTAATTAAGGGTAAAGAGAGAATATATACCCATTTAAAACAATTATATAAGATATATACTCTATTAATTTTCAGAGGTTCTATTCATGTTTATAAATTATGTATCTCTCTCCATCCATATGAGGAATATAGTTTTTTATATTACCTTGGTCAAAGAGTCCTAAAATCAAAACCACGTGTTTATTAGTAGATCCATTAAAGAAATAAGAAATTGAATAATATACTAGAACAATATATATAATAGATATCTATATTTGTTCTAGATCACATGGATAATATCTATGTTATGTGAGAAATTTCTCATAATTTTCAAATCCACTAATAAAGTATACAATAAATAAAGTAATGTTTCTCTAGGAATATGAATATTAATAAATCTTCATGGAGAATAAAAATAAGTCGGTCACCTCACATGTACTTATACTATCCTACAGTGAATAAAATATTTTCATATAAAATGATTCATTACTAAAGGTCTTGGGATGTGTCCTTATGAAAATTGTCAAGGTTGTGACTTATGACATACATTAATTAATAACATGTGTTAAAAATTATCTAACACATGTTCTAGGGAAAGAATAAATAATTTCATCATTAATAATTTTAAGAAATTATATTTATGGTGAAATGTTTGATATGTATAAAAACTATTGGGTAATAATATATAAATTTATATAAGAGGATTTGAATATGATTCAATTGAGATGGTTACCATGAATCAATGATGATGATTCCACGATACATTACAATGGTGAGAAGGTGTACACGATAGATTATTCTTTGATCAAGAAGGATCATTTTACATTATCCATGATGTGGATTGAATAATACATGACACTCATAGATTTCTAAAGGAATGAATTTGAAATCATAAGGGATGGTGAGAAATTCTATCTTTACCAAATGAAAAATCAACTATATATCCATATAATAATTAAGGAGGTTGAAAAGGTGGATGTGGAGATAAAAAGTGGGTAATAAATATTTCCAAGTTAAAATTTGATAATGATGGGATTATAATATTATGGAAAAGAATATGTGTCGCTTCAACGCCCAAGTTGAATAATGTTCTATTGGATGATGCGCATAGCACATAATTCCCTATCCACAAAGGAAGCACAATGATGTATAGACAACTCAAGGAGAAGTTATGGTGGGGGAAATTCAAATAGGTATATTAAAGAAAAAATTTAATAATTCTTGGCATGCTAGAAAATCATTGATGAATTTTAGATGTTTAATGGGATGATGAAACCATTACCCATATCTATAACGAAATAAGAAAAAATAACAATAGATGTTAATATACGGTATCCTATGAATTAAAAATACCGTAATTCAATTTTGGATATAGTTTATCACCTCATGATGTTGGAACATATCATTTATATTTTAGACTATTTCTCACAATATCAAATTTACAAGATATACATAAAGGAAATGTTATGGATGTATAGAGTATCACATTCCATTGTATAAAATCACGATTTCGGGATCACCTCAATGTTCTAGTGAGGTCCTTAATAATAATTAGATACAATGAAGATCATTAACACAACCAATCATCCTCAACCTGATGGTTAAAATAAAAAGATCATTAAAACTCTAGAAGATATATTGAGATATTATTTAATAGATGATAATGTAGGTTGAGATCAGAAAATTACTCAGATTAAGTTCTCATATAATAAAATTTTATAGTATAGATTATAAATGATACCAAATGAGACTTTATACTAAAATGGATTTGAATATTTTAAAATTTTGGATGAATTTAGAGAGAGGATGTTTCATAGACCATATTTTGTACGTGAAATTGTGTACTAAGTTCAAACTATTTAGCAAAATATTGTTGAATCCCAAATTAAAATAGGATCTACACTAATATTCATCATCATTAATTTTAGTTTTCCAAATGTTAACATAGAAGAGGGTTATAATATTTTTAAATAATAGAAATATGATCCCTAGATACATTTGTCTCTTTACAAATCATAACCCTATAGGGACCGTAACATATCTCTTACATATTTCACAAAACTTCTCACAGGTGGGATATGTGTTCCACTTATTTTTTTGAATAATTATATACATTAAACATCAAAATTGAAAAACCAATATTTTTTTATAATCATAAAATTATATATTTTTTTAGAAACAATGGGTATAAATCTTTTTATATATAAATATTTTACTATGAAATAAAACTACTCACCTAATTAAGGTTTTCTAGAGATATGAGAAGTTTAGGAAATAATCACTGGAACCTGAAGATATAGGGAGGTATATGTATCATAATATTTTTCATAAGAGTAATCAAATATTAATAGATAATTTATTTTAAGTAAGTTTAATGAATAACCACGTGATTTTTTTCTTCTTCTTAATATATCTTGGTTGTTCGATATCATGTGATACATGTGACACCGAACTAAAGAGAAAAATTATTTGTTTTAAAAAATGAATACAATAAAATTATTGATAAGTGAAGGATAATTATGGAAATAAAAAATTTATAATATATTTAAAACTTACTAATTCATTAAGGAAAATACCATTGATTATAATAAGATGTTTTTATGAACTAGATATTGTTATTACAATTTTTTCATTAAAAGGAATTATATTAAAAAATGTAATAAAAATATAATAAATTATTAATTAACTATAATGAATCAAGATTTTATTATTCTTGGTTAAACTAAAAAGTTATATTTAAAAAACATATTTTCGTTATATGTTATATGTTTTAATTTTAACGATAAAATTTTCATATTTGATGTATGGAATTTATGAAAATAGTACATATATATATTTGAAAAAAGTATAAAAATATATGTATTTCATATTTATATATTATTAATAAATATAAAATTAGTTAATATTAAAAACACATAAATTTCAAAGAATTATATATTTTTTGTCTAATATTAAAAAATAGAAAGTATATATAAAAATAAATTATTTTAATGTAAAAGTTTATTTTAATATTTATTTTTACCAAATACCAATTATCTTATGATTATTTCTTATTAAAAAATTAGAATAAACTAATATTGATTCTTAAAAACTCATTTTTCTAAAAAAAATTACTTATTCATTATGCATAATTTTATTGAAATTAAATTTTATCTAATTTAGAAATGAAATCTAATAAAATTATTTTTATATTTTAAATCATCATTTAAAAATAATATAATAATGAAAATTTTATTATTTCGCATAAATATTTTTTACGAAGGTAATATTCAATTACCTTGATAATGGATAAAATGAGGTAATGGGTTCAATAAAGTGTTATAGTCATAAAATATCCCAAAAACATATTTATAAATTCAATTATGAGATAATTATCTATATAAAATTGTCAATTATCTATTTTTATCCACTTTGGATTCAATTTGCTTAAAAATTAAATTACTATTAAATTAAGGTATGGGTAATTACAGAACTACCTCACCTTTCAATTTATAAAAGGGACCTTCCTATACCAACTATATCCCAAAATATTTCTTTAGTTCTGTCTTTATAAATAGACCTAATTATCTTATTATAAAGCCCATATCATTTTTGGAAACCTATACTGTCAAGAATAATACCCAAGTCGATCATTTATATGAGGTTCTCTAAGAGAATATTGATGTATTTAACATAATTTTTATCCTATACATATTCACAATTATGTGACTTAATTATCTAACTATTATAAAATATTTGTTAACAATTAATTATATTTTTAATTATACAATATTATGTATTTTTTTATTTCTATAAAATAACATTTTCTTAATAATTCTTTCATTATAATGTATTTGTTTTAGGGTATTTTTTAGCATATACATTGATGATGTTGTAACATTTACCTTGTGAATGACTAGGAAAAAATAAATACTGGTACTATAATGTAATAATTACCAATTTAATATGTTTTTTATATTTATGGAATGGTAATTGTTTATTCCCATTAAATTATCATTGAAAATTCTTGAAATAAATAAATAACCAAAGTATGGGTATTACTCTATCCGCAAAACAATGGAGTAGCATCACTAGATGAAGTTATGACCACCGAATAATGTGTATCACATAAACTTATTCAAGGTAATGTGATCAAATTACACTAAAAAGGTTATGGGAAGGGGTCATGTGCTACACATGGTAAGTTAATGATCACATTATTCCCTTATAACAGACCCTCATATTCATTTTATGGTTTCCAGACATGCACTAATAATAAATGTGAAGGTTTCCAGATCAGTTCATTTGATTTCGAAACCTAGAAATTGACATATACCTAACAATATTTTAAATCCCCTTATAAAATAAATAATTAAAATGCAAAATCATAATGTTATTTAGAGTTAAATTTCTTTTCATGCGAGGTGATTATGAGATTCATAGGACCCTATGATGCCCCTAGTGACATGTCAACCTTGTCACATGAGGGAATGTTGTCGTTTCACCTTAATTATGAGAATAACATTTGAAATATTAATTGAATCATGTTATAACACTTTTTATCCATATAAAAGAAGGGGGATTATATGTGATAATTCTTGTACACCATACTCAGACACAATATTGTCATGCGATGTGTCATTGAAAAGCATATTTACTGTCAGTGAAAATGATCAACCTCTATCATGAGATCCTATATAGATAACCTGATTTACTAAGGGAGAAAAATGGGAAAATTCCAATAGTATTTTAAAATAAGGAATAAAATGTTTAAAATTTTTCACCACCAATTGATGGGAATATATGTTTATTTTCATGTGAATAAGTTATGCACCAAATCTAATCACCAGGGATAAGTTGAAGAACCTTTTAAAATATATCTTGATCTCATGGGAGGACCCTAACAATCCATTTTGATATCCAAAAAAAATCCCATTACAAGCCTTCTTAATATCGCATGGAATTCATGAATATTGTTTTATAATCATGAAATATCCTATTAGTAGGCATTATGATCTCGTAAAGACAATCAAACATGTCATATCAATGGATAAAATTCCATTTGACAATTCTGTATTACTATATGATATCTCTTTGATAATGAATAGGTCCGATAAATGTGGTGATTATGGAGTGATCTTACAGTTTATATTTATCATGTGACCCCATGGATGACCCACACCAATATCATGTGACACACATGGTGAAAACCATATACACTATCTCTATCTCATATCAATGATATACATTACATGAAAGGTGTTAGATAACAGGGCAGAAAAGGCCTATAAATTCTTCCCCCCTTAATACAAAAATTTTTACCACACTATGGAAGCACAAAAAAGTGTATTTATTATAGCAATGAGCCTCAATATCACTTAGGAAATTCACTATGTAAAATCTTGGGAATTACCTCAAGAATAATCTGCCATGAATTATAATTTCACAATATCAACTAATAGATCACATGAAAGACTAATAGGAGTCCATCCAGGTTATATGAGGGAGTTTTCATATATCTACTTGGTCATGAAAAAAAACTATATAATTATATAAAACCATGAGGATCATATGCAATAAATTCCAAAAAAATAAAAAAGACATGCGGTTTTGGATGGAATAGTTTAATGAAAAGGCATTATGTTCTTAACATGACATACCTATATCATAAGACAATGCTAGGCCATGTCAACCAATTCTAGAGAAGTCATCCACAAATGTGATCCATGTCTTTCAAAATCCCCAAGAGATGTCTCCAAGGACTTGAGAAGCCCTCTGGACAGGTAAACTATGTCTTAAAAAGACATATGGAAATATAACCCATGTCTTTAAAAGTCTATTAGACATGTCAAATAAGTCTTTCAAAGTCCTTTGAACAGGTCACCTATGTCTCGTGAAGAACTTTTGGGATGTCAACCAAGTCTTATTAAGTCCTTATGTAATGTCACCAAAGTCTTGATAGGTCTTCCAGATATAATGACCTGGTTATTAGGGGTCACCTTGAAATATCATCCAAATCACTTGACTACCTTCCAACATATTGTCCTTAATCACACAAAACCATTGGTCATGTATGCATTGAACATGTCAAGAAGTTCATTGTAAACACCCACCAGATCATGCGATACACCTCTAACAAGTCTACTTAAATCATGAAAATCATGCAGAGATATGTCAGCCATGTCAGAGAGACACTCAAGACATGTTAGGATGGAAGTAAAACCAAGTCATTCAGACACTTCAGGACATGATATCCTTTTATATTAGACATATTAATACGTACCATGAATTATGTTATTATAACTCTAATTATTCTCCAAACACAATACGTAGGACGCATTCCAAAGGATCTATGTATAAATGGTAATCCACCTCAGTGAAAGTCCCTCTATGTCTCCTTCACTCTGACCTGTGAGACCCAATGTGTAAGACTCAATCAATGATATAATACGATTTCCCCCATACAAGGGAACCCGCCTTGTTCTGAGTCCTAATGGAATTCCCATATTTATAATCCATGTTTCAATAATCCTCATGAGAACTAATTATCAAGCAACAACAATTAGAGCATTAAAAGCAGATCATGTTACGATGACTCTACTACATGTTACAAAAATGATACCTAGGATTCATTCTTAAGGACCAAACTCAATTCATCATGTCTATGTCCCACCTTATATATCCTTCCCACATAAATATAAGCTTCACAATTTAAATTAACTTTGTTGTTTTTTATTCGTTTTATAAACATGATATGTAGGATTCCTCATAATGGTTTTTTCCCATCATCATAATATAAATGGCCACCTGAGATTTTAATAAAATATATAGTTCCTTTTTATTTGGAATAAAAATATAAGAAACTACCCATTTTTATGATATAACATGAAATATATTAATAAAGTCAAATATATATAGAGAAAATCATTAATAAAACCCCCATTAAACATAATGGGTTTCGATACCTGAAAATTTTATTTGGATAATATATCCTATATTTGGATTTGGATGATATTATCCAACATAACATAAATCTATAAAAGAGTTATATAATATTTATTAATGCCCCAAAGGGTGTAACAATCATTAATTCCCTTCCTTTTGAGTAGTGTGAGTTCCACTATTTCATTGGGTATAAAACCCCGTATTACCTCCAACCTTTGGAAATGTTTTATATTCCTTATTATGTATGTCTGACATGTTGGTAGTTTTTAAGATATTTAAATGGTGAAACTGGAAGGAATTATTATGATACCATATTTGAACAAACCACAATCACCCTCAAGAAAGAAAAAATAGTAAACATAGTGTAACTGCATGTAATGAGAGAATAATTGATTCATTATAGGTGTTGGGAACCTTGTATTATAATCCAAGGAAACTACACATTTCTAAGTGAAATATAAATATTGAACCTTACGTGAATATGTGAATTGATGAAAATTATTTGTTACCATGCATTAGGATAATTATTTTTTCATGTCCTATGAAAATGAATATGGTAATCCCAACATAAAATCATTCTTAAACTGTGTTACCTAGGAAGGGAACACTCTCATTGTGAAGATTTTATGTGAGTAAGATGAAGAAACCATGAATTGTAAGGGAAAATAGTGTTAGCTGTATATATCAGGTTGATCTTTTTTAAAATTTGAAATGATGCAATGATCAATGAATTTGTTACTTATTTTATTTGTTTCAATAGATACTGATCTCACAAATAACACTGTAACCCAAGATTATGTTTTCATCGAGTGATTGTTCTTGAATATCAGCTATGGATGAAACCCTTCTGGGTTCCAGAACAACCACACCGACCATACACCTTCATCTATGGGGGGAAAACACATTTGTTTTGGAATTCAATTGACACATTATGATCACGAACCAAAATGATTCATGAAATGGTAATTTAATTCTGAATATAGTATGTTTACTTCATACAATGGTAGATATAGTTAAAAAATCATCCCTAATTCCCATTAATAATCACTTGATAAGATTATACATAGTGTGAATAAATTATAAACATACTTATATAAAGAAAGAGGCTCAAGGTGTCAACTAAGACTTCATTGCATCCATGATCCACTAAGGATGGGATTTGTTGACCACTGTCACAAGTATCATCTCTATGAAAATCCTATGTCTCTTGTTGATGGCACCACTCAACATACTTCCTCCATGGAAATTCATTAATTTTTACCAAGGAAGTCATGTCGGGTGTAGAAAGTTAAGGATAAATGGGATTGGGCTCATATCTAATATTATGATGATGAACCCAATAGATAAATTTCTAATGTGTCTGGAAGGAAGGATAATATACCTACCCATTTAGATCATGTCCATATGTATATTCTTATAGAAATAATGGGGGGATATATCTCTACCCCATGCATAAATATCATTTCAATATTATGATAGCACATGGAGGATATGATTTTTATTATATCCTTGTTTCAATCAATGATTCAAGACATTTTATTTTGTAGAGTTAAAATGGGAAAGCATATATTACAACACATACATTCCTAAAGTGTTATAACATTCTAGGGACAGCTCAAGAACATTTCTGTCCTATTCCAGAACTTGTATTGATACATGGACAAACACATATTCCTATCTCGACAGCCACAGTAACACATTTCCATGGTTAGTTTGACCAGTATTCTACTCTAGATAAATTACATGCTCTTTCTCCCATACTGAATGATTTTTAGTATATTATAATAAAGAAAGAGGAACATGAATGTGATCATATTCCCATTCCAACTAGGGATCCACAAGTTCTAGAGGAACATGCATTAGGGTAGGTGGAAATTCCTATCAATTTTTAAGGGTGGTATACTCCAAAGGCATATGACCGAGTTCATATCTCTATTCCAACTCAGGCTCATTAACAAAGAGTCCCGAACGCCCTGGTACAAACTCTTATTCCTATAAAAAAGATGTGAATGATACTCCCAAGGCATTGGGCCAAGATCATATCTTTATTCTAAATGAGGCTCACCTAGTTGGTTTGAATGATTTCTCAGGACAATCACATATTCTTGTTAGTGATGTTACACAAAATACTCCCACTACTCATTGAAGTTAGGATCACATCCCAATGTCTTCTGATGAACGACTAAACCTACATCATTCAGAGGCTATATAAGAGGATGGTCATATCCCTTCTTCCATTCCAGAGGTCCGTCAACATTTTCCAATGGAGAATTAATATTTGAAGTATACTCATATACCCACATCTGAGAGGATTAATTGGAATATTCATCCAAACACCTACATGTATAATCATATCCCTACTAATAATAAAAGAACACTAGCATACTCTAGAATCTTCTCAACTGAGGGCTCTAATTCACAAAACACTAGAGAATTATCAACCTATTTTGGATGATATAATTGTATATTCTCATATCCCGACTCAACCCTAAAAAGATGGTCAACATATTCTTTTCATGATGTAGAATGAGGCTCATATCCGTGACTATATCTGTTCATGTATCCTTAAGGATGTTTGATTCATATCCGCAACACATCAAGGGTCCTTTGACTCTTAAAATAAATTATATGGAGATAATTACCTCAATATTTTCTCTCATGGCACTGTATTTATGGATCACATGGACTCTACACTTATCATCTATCATGGAAATCCTCCTTGTAATGACATTTCTCTCCATTAAGGAAATCTTACCATTTTCTAGAAGCATTTGTATTGAGAGGTTGTAAAAATTCCAACACCTTCATATAGAGATGTTCTTGAAAAAATAAGGTTAACTATATATTGTTCCCCCACAAATATTTACATCACTTCAACAAGGTCAACATGTCACCTAGAGAAGAAAACTATCTGGACTAACCTGGTAGAGGAATATAAATCTGATAAAGATGATTCTAGATTGGATATTTTGATAGATTTAACTAGAAACTAATTTGTAAAAAATTTCATTCCCCCTTCAATAAAAAACTATGAGATCCTAAATGATCTTAAAAGGATTTCATGCCTTAAATATGCCAAAATATGTTGGAAACTAATCTAGAGACAATGTATAAACACCTCGCTTATCCCTTATAAGAATATAAACTTCATAATATAATCATAATCAATCATTAAATGGATATGGATACTATATACAAGTACATTAAAATAGGGTCAGAAAAGATAAATGTAAATCTAGAACATGCTTTTCACCATTTCACCACAACTTTTTAGGAATAGGTTGTAGAATCCTTATCAGGTATCCGTATCCATTGATAGGGAAAGTATGGATACATTCACATCACTATGTCCCTAGGATAATATAACAATCCAGACGATACATCGTGTAATGTAAAAACCCCTAAAAATCAAGGGACCATGTAATAGGTTATCTAATTTGTTATACACCGATATTCCCCTACTTTTAATGTGTAAATTCATCGAAATCAGAGGGAGAGTGTTAAAAACTAACATTTATGATAGAAATACTGATATAATGGGAATGAATTTAATAGAAAATTATATTGTGTCCAACAAGACATCTTCTTGTCGAAAATGACTCCCATCATGGGTTACCATTGCATGCCTCCCATACACAATCAAACCTGCACCAAATCAAATAGTACTCAATAAAAGATTCTATAGTAGCAGTCTATGCGAAAAATATGCTGACATGGACATGATAAAATTTACTATCACCTCCACCAATTGGTTTACTGATCTATTAGAAGATCCCTCCTTGGAGGAATTAATGGAACAATATGATAATGAGATACAAAATCTTTTAATAATCAATGAGGATCTACTCAGGGGCAATTATCACAATAAGAATTCTCTTTAGAAAGATACAAATATCCCTCCTCCCAAAAATTATTAATGATAATATCTCCCTACAATATTTTAACATGAATTTTAGGATGGATCCATATTCAAAAACATAGCCTATATGAATGAGTAATTTTATTATTACCATGACTACCAATGATTACAGTGACAACCTCCCCCAATCAGGGTCAAAATTCAGTCCTAGAATGGACCAAGAATCATGTGGATATGAAAATGGGAACATCTGATCTATACCTTCCCACTCCCAACATATGAGAGGCATCCCAAATAGATGTACCTCTATAATTCCTCCATGCCATTGAAACCTTATCTACTCATATGGATTCCATGGAAGGGTGGCACACACCCTTACATTACATGAAGAAGACATATCCAAAATGGGTGGATGAAGCATCCCCACAAAACATTTTCTGAAATACAACCTTATTAATTATTGAAGGAATGGGATATCTACAACAACATCTCACACACGTCATGTCTCCATGGAGTCCAATGATGGGACCTTCAGACTAGTAGGACGTGACCAAGCTAAGATGTTTTTTACAGACTCTAGTTGGAATGATCTTTTTCTTTGAATAATGACCTTCGATAAAGATCCATTTTTGTATGGTAAGACCATATTCATAAATTCCATTATCATTTCAGATCGTTTCTATGGAAAATGACAATGGTTGACCTCAAAAATGGAAAATAATGTGAAAATGAGAAAGCCTCAACTTCATATCTAGATGGAATTGTTTGGACTATTTACTCAAAATGCATCCCTCAGAAGAGCTGATATAACAACTCTATGCTGAAAATATTCCTACTGAGATGATAAAAAGATTGATTCAAATAAAGTTTCCTAGAATATTCAGGGAGTTTTCCAAAACTATACAATTCCAAGAAGATTCCATTCAGTGGAATTGAGATAAAAATTAGCTAATGATCATGGAACAGGGACAAAAGATTGGTAAGAAATAGACTACAATTTTTTCTCTAAAACTACTATTTATTCCCATAGAAGCACCTAGGTAGGCCCCAAACCATCTGATTACACACATCAGGTGACATAAATAAAAAAATAATCATCTACAAAAAGAAAAATGAGATCTGGGTGGCCTAAAATATAATTAATGGATGAATAATGTATGATGCTTCCAAAATGAGGAGTTCCTCAATTATTTCCATATAGTTAGGGAAAATAAGAAACTCAAGCTACAAAATTCTAGGAAACCAAATGAGTTCAACCTCACTGATCATATTTTCTACTTCCATTTCCATATGAGGGTCGTCTAGACCATAAAAAAAAATAACCTCAACTTTAAAGACATCATCCAAAGCATTTTGGGTTCTAGAAAAATGATTTTGGAAAAATACCTAGAATTGGTGAACTATATAAGATTTCACTAACTAGAATAAGTGGGTGACGAGATTGAAGTTCAATGTAGACATGTATAAAGTTTCAAAATTTGGATTTATGAAAATATAGTTGAATGATCCCATTAAATACTAAGAGAATAGCTTCACAAACCAATAATGATCTTTTCATCAAGGGAGGTTCTTTGTAAACACCTCTCTATGGAGAATATAATAATAATACATAGGATGAGATAGAAGAGTAAGTGTCATATTCAGCTCCTATACAAGCCCTAAATCTTGCACACTAATTTCAATCAATATTTAAAGAGTGGGCACTACACAAACAAATGGAATCCTCATAAGATGATAAAATCTTTTTTGGTAATGATTATTTAGAACACTTAATAGATAAATTCTCTGATGATGAATATTCCTCTCAGTATGAGTCCCACAAACACTACTTGAAAACTAACATATACCAACGGTTTGGAACTGTTGGTATATGCCTCCAAACCGTTGGTATAGCCTATACCAACGGTTTGGAGAACCGTGGCCAAGTAAGCCGTTGGGAAAGGTCCACACAATGTGGGCTTTCCCAACGGTTTTCCCAAACCGTTGGGAAAGGTGGCCTCAAAGTGGGATTTCCCAATGGTTTGGTCAAACCGTTGGGAAAGGGAACCTATACCAATGGTTTTTATGAACCGTTGGTATTGAAGCATTGGGAAAGGTCAGATTTCCAGTAGTGATACCTAACTATGGAGCAGGAGGCTGAAGGTGCATGAACCGAGGATAGAGGGGAATGTGTCCTCATGGTAAAACCCAATACCTCAATCACATCCATAAAGAGGATATCTATATAACTTATTACCATGGGAGAGTAATTTAGAAATACCAAAATAAATACAAAGGTGTCCTAGATCCATCCGATATTATTCCAAGCATAGTCATTATATAGGACTGATTAGTTGGGCTGTGAATTGCTGATTGGCTCAGAGAAAGTGGAAGGCTAATGCGAACTATTCCACTGGAAGAATAAAATATTTGAAAATATACTCAAGAACTTGGTTCATCCACCATGAACAACTCAACTCTTAGTCCAAATAATATGGATAAACCCCACCTTTTAAAATTAATAACATTAGAAAAAAATTAAGACATTATTAAAAATTTGGTAGATATTCTAGTAATAATATTGATCATGTATTCTCTCTATATTTTAGAAGAAAATAGAGAGGTTCTAATCAAGGCCCCTCAGATCCCATATGAGTTTGATGTTGAAGTACCTATAGTCATGCTTTATTGAGTGGAGACAATTCCAACAGAATATTATATCCCTATCTTGTTTATAGAACATGACCAGGAAAAAGTTACATAGTGTTATATCGGAACACACTATTTTCCATGAAATATCCATAATGTTGTAATCAGAAGGGACCATAATCAAAATGGTTCTAGGTTCAACCTCCTCCCAATTCATTCCCTTCAAATTTTTCATATATAGTAGGTTATATTTATATCTTTTAAAAGTAGCCATTAAAGGGTACAATAAGAGTGATAAAAACCCATTTAGAGAGTTCATGATATTGGATTAGTTTAAGGATCACATGTCTAATGATGATATTATGGTTATCTAGAAAGAATAATAAAAATAATTTCTTTCTCATAAGACATTGGATTTAAATCCCTGTAAAAGTACCTTAAAATTTTCCTCTGTGTTTGAAATACCAATCGATGGGAATGTCTACATAGAATATAGTCACAGCACTCAATTCGAGTCCGGTGAAGCAGTATATGTTGAGGTAGGCTTCAATTAAAGGGAGGTAAAGAGCACAATTATGGATGAAAATATACATTTTGTATCCCCATATGGTTTGGTGACTTCCCATATGAATCCCTATAGTTTAATCGATGAAGATTATGTTCTCCCCAAAAAGAGATTAGTGAAGTAGACATAATCCTAGTTATAAAGGAACCTCATATCCTTATCAACACTATGGTATAAAATAGTCATCTGCATGATCTCTTCATGATGACTCTAGAAGTCCAAGATGACATTTTTACTTCCCATGGACCCCACTTCATCAAAAGTGACTGAGATTCCCTTTAAATTACCACCATGTCTGAAAATTATTCTATAGACTAAGCGGTGGATGATGAAGAAGACCTCAAGAATAGCCATACTACAATTGAGGAAGGCATCTCCACCGTCGAATATAAGAATCAATAGTTGAATCTATGAATAGTTGAAGACCCATAACCTACATTAATTAGTTCCACTACACCTCATGATGTGAAAGAGATGTATGTTTCATTTCAAAAGAAATATTTATATGTATTAAATATGAATTATATGAAAATCATTAGGCTGAACCACAATTAGGATACATAAAATCTCGGATTATACAATAAAAAATGAGGTTTTTCAGTAGTTAGAAAATAAGAAGATCCCCTCCCATGATATAAATACTGAATTGGATGTCTAAAAAGTGATCAAATATAATATTTTTCAGGTATTATTATACCCAAAATGGCTCACCAACATATTCACTATATAGTATATTAACAAGATGATTCAAGTCTCAACAATTTTGGAGACCTTAATCGACACCACCAGAAGGATAATTTCCCAATGCCTATCCAAGAACATTGGATAAATGCAACTACATGATTATAGGAACATCAATTTATGGATAGGTATTCAGGGTATAATAAAATAATTATGTCCCCTGAATGAAAGTAATCCACCAGCATAATAGAACATAATCAGATCATTTTATATCAGTTTAATCCTTTTTGATTAAAAAATCCCAACGATACCTTCCAAATCCCCATGAATCATATGTTTATAAAATTCAATATAAATATAGAATTATATTGTGTGGACCAACCAATTATTTAATTTTAAAATTATGTGATCATATCATATATCATTGAACTATTTTAAAGATGTTTTGGTAGCATAGATTGAAGATGAATCTGCAAAACATCACATTTAGGGAAATGTTATAAAAAAAATTATATTCCTTGGGATATGCCACCATTTCATTGATGTTGAATAATAATGTAATTGAGAAATCCAAGAAATTTCATCCTCTTGAGATCTAAAATAAATGAGGGGGATCCTAGTGAACCTTGAATACATTTACTGTTTCCAGGATAACAAGTCTGGAAAATGGGTCCACCTCATCATGATAATGAAGAGGGGAGCAACATACTAATGGGATGATGACATCAAAGAATCCTTTGAGTTTCTCATGTTGTACTTTCTTCATCCACTAATCTTGATGAAGTTTCTGGAAGGAAATCCTCTCATATTATATATTCCATACATGGAAACAATCAATTGGTTCTATCCACATATAAAAAATGATGTGGTTAATGAGAATAGTCTCTAATACCTATTTTAAATTATTATATGTACTGAGACCCACTATTTTGATGTTGTGAAGAACTTACAAATAGCCATTCATGTGGTGGAATAGATGAGACATTACATGAAGCTTCATAAAGTCCACTTGTTATGTTTTATTGGCCCTCTCAAGTACATCCCTTTCCAACCTATATTGACTATTAATTTTTCCAATGTTTTTTTATTCAATCATAATATAATATCTAATTTTTTCCATATAATGTTGTTAATGGAAGGTCATAGATAATTTCCATCACCAAAAGGTATAGTAGTGGACATAGAACATATTGATAAATAGGTTTTCTACACCCATGTAACTCCTTAAATGTGGGAGAATTATTTTAATAATGCCTTCTAAATTATAATCGGCAATAGGTTGGAAAACCGTAAGATCAGTTGGGTTAGTCTAAGGAATGTATTATTTTCTCCATTAAATAATTTTATTATACTCTTTCCTATTAGCCTAAGGCTACTATAATGGTGAATTAAAATATCATACCCACATTGTCTGCATGGAACTATCCCTATAGATGCAGATAAACATCCTAAACATCAATGGAGATTCAGATCCAGTGATAAAATATATCAATAATGATTATTAAATAAAAAGGGAATACGTTCCACAATAATCAGTTACATCAAAGGAATGATGGTATAATTTCCTTGTTTACCCACAATGAGTCATTTCCCTTGATCAAAAATTGAACATGTTGACGCACTAACTAATGCATCTATAGTCCTGTACAACCTTAATTATTATGTTGGAATTTTCCAAAACACGCTCAAAAATATGGAATCATCTATCATCGCATGTGACATGGATGAAATAAATATTTTCAAAAAATTCCATTAGCATGATGAAATGATATCCCCCCTAGATGGATAATTCTCATATTTTACTATATATAAAATGGAATCGTCCTATTAGAATGAGCTAAACGATAATAAACGCAGTGATGAGTAGAAAATTTTACCCTTCAGGATAAGCCAAATGAGTCAAGGGGCCTCTAAAAATAATTTTTTGATGGGATACTACTCATTTTTATAGTATAAGGAGAGATTCCCTTCATCATGGAAGAAGTATATCTAGCCTCATGCAGTGCTCATCAACCTGATACCATGCTATCAAATTACATTAGGATTCTTGATTACTACTACAAAACCATTGTACATGTCTATGTGGAATTCTCCCGGAAATTTCATACATTCCAGGTTCATGAAAACATTAACATTAAACCCTTTGTATTTATATATAATGATAAGTATTCATACATGTTTACCATATGGGGAATAGATGTTATGGGGACTATCCCCCAACCAAATTTAATAAGTTTATATAAATCCTTACATATCCAGATTTGTTTTTTTCTGTTGGGATGTGGTAATTGCCTCAAGGAATTAGAAAATGAATAATATCATTAACTTAGTAAACTCCAATATTATCACCAGTTCTGGTTTCCATCATATAATATTGATGGAACGAGACACCATCTTCTATTATTCATGGTTCATAAAATTATACTAGGAGCATTACATTGAGTATGACATTTCATCCCACCACAATGTAGTGGATAATAGACAAATTGAGGCCTTAAATTAGACTTTATAATATATACTATAGAATATGATTCATAAATGGAAGAAAACATGGTTTTACATTATCCTTCATGCTATGTAGGCATACCGTACAAACATGTGCATTGGCACACAAGTGATCTTGTATTCACTGGGGAATAGAACCAAGGAATTTATTCCTATATAATTCAAATTTAATTTTATTCAAAATGATATATACATGAAAATAAATGATAATGATCAATTATAAAAGTGTTTTGATTAATAATAACATATTGATGAAAAATCTTGAAAACACTACACAAACTCGATGTCCATCAGAAAAAGAATACATGAACCGTAATGAATAAGTCTTGCCTATATCTATTTCTTCAAGGAGAAAAGGTATTGGATATTAATACCCTAATAATACCCTGAAATAAAACTCCAAATATAGAAACCAAATTTTATGGGCCTTATAAGATACCTATGGATTATTTTAAAGGAACATACTCACTAGCCATAATGGATGGGGAATTCATTACACCCCAAACCAACATGTGTTTTCTAAATTAAATCGCTACATAGATTACATCAAGAATATACATTCCAAGATATATAGAGTTAAATTTCTAGATATTTTCTATTTTCAATACATAAAACTACATGATACGTCTTGGATTTAGGATGTTAAATTACAAGGAGAACATCATTATCACATGATGTTATAATACATGATAAATATATATTTCTTGCATGATGTTAAACTATATAAAATGAGATAGGTTAAGTAAACATTATACTACATAGTATCCTAATTATTGATAAAATGAATTAAAAGTGAAAAACATTTTATGTATTTACTGCAAGATGACAAACTTCATAGAGAATGTTACTTCAAAAATGACTCACATCACATGTTCTATATCTGTGAAAAAGGAAAATGATTTCCCCTATCCTTGTATGTGAGTCAGATCCACATAAGGAATCATCACACTCAAGAACTCTGTGTGGATCAATTCATCCCACCGTAGGATATGCAGTGATTCTTGGATCTCAAATCCTATATCCAGATAAAATATATTCATCCCGATAAAAAGAGATTAAAATTTGTGACAACATCATCAGTGAATGATATTAAAATGTAGTATAAAATTTTGTTCCATTAATAATATTATTTGGTAATCCATATCAGGAGGCCTCATGTAACTAACATAGTATTCATATCATCTGACTATTTCATGAATGTTTTGATAGCATTTATGAGGCTTTATGCCTTCTCTTTCATGTTAGGAAACCTACATCCAATCCACAAGATGTTAAACTATATGGTTTCCCCATAAATTTATACATCATGATTCTCATTCTAATGTGATAGATAATGATTACAATATCCTATATTAGGGACCATAAAACAAATGATAAAAATTTCTCTATCCATTCTTTTAATCACCTTCATGTCATGAAATAAACCTTTCCCATTCCTTTTTTTCTGACATTGAGCACATAGCTTTTGGGCTTAGGATTTTTGGTAAAGGATTATCACATGATCATACATATCATTTCATGATAGGGTTAGAATGGTCATGGAGGAATGACTATAAAATTCATACCACACATCTTTATTTTATGACGTTAAACTGTATAGTTGACATATCCTTACTGACATAAAACTACACATTACTATGGACCATCCCTAAGAGAACCACTATCCATGGTGTTGGAATTCCCCCAAACCATCATATAAGAACTATTCATGGATTGATTCCTACATTCACAGGATACATAGGGATTTATAGATCTCAAATCCTAGGTCTAACAACAATAATCAATGGGAAAATGAAAACTCTTTTCATTGGTTACACTTAAATTGAGAGTTTCCTGAAAATTAACTTTGCGTGACTTGATTCCTACTATCAAAACATAGGAAGTGATGATTGAATCTCCAATACTAGGTGTATATGAAATAATTAATGGGAACAATTATCTATATCATGAATGGGTAAAAAATTCGTGGAGATTCCCCGGAACAAGAACTATGTGTGGCTTCATTCGTTCCATCACATGACACATAGTAATACCCATGTCTCCAATATTGGGTTTATCCATAAAAATCAATGGGACCAATGATCCATGTACGTATGGTCTAGACCTATATATAGTTTTTCCTATGGAATAACTATATGATACTTGATTCCTACCATCACAAGATTCATAGTGATTCTTGGATCTCCAATCCTAGTACCAGTCACAATATCAATGATAAAAACACACCCCCTATGTATGGGATGAACCCTTGAAAGGAGATACCTGATAATTATGTGTGGTTTGATTACTATGATCAAAGGATACATAATGATTCTTAGATCCTCCATTTCTGGACTAACCACTTCTATTAAACACTAATGATCATATCCCCTATGCAAGAGTAAAATTTATACAGGGGGATATTTATAAAGTAGTTGATTATGGAATAAATTGTTCCCTTCCATTATTCATTGGGGAACCTAGGAAATCCACACAAAAATTGGAATACACAACTATTTTAAGAGTAATGATTCATAATATATCACTCTACATTTTCATTAGTAAGATATACATATGGATTTATTTTTCAAGGGATAATTTTATGTAATAAGGGATATAGAATACAGATTCCCATCAATAAGTATATGATTTGATAAAATGTGTCCCCTATATCAATATTCCTTCATTTAGTGAATATTTTATACACTTATATCTTTCACAATTTCATGTCAGCTCAAATGTCCTTATCAAATGATGAAAACCCGAAAGGGAAATTTCCTTATCGTATGATGTTAAATATCAAAAATGATTTCATTGTCGCGTGATTTAAAACTACACAATATATACCTCTCTATTATTTGAAATGAAAATGTCAAGGAAATATTCCATCATCATTCCTTATTAAACTACCACAACAACCTAATCCCGGTCAACCAGATTATAGGTTTCTTCTTTAATATTATAAGTGCCTCAACCTATAAAAAACATTTCATGTGTTGAGAACCTTGGTTTTAATAAAACATTTCATGACCTATATAAAGGAGAATATATATCCTGTTTATACATGCATGAGGTGGTTGTGAATATGGGATTTGACCTACAAACCATAGAAAACATGGAACATAGAGAAGGGATCTATGATTCCATTGATACTAATGTCGCTATAGTGAATCTCAATATCATATGGTGTTCTAGTTCATCAATGACATGACATTATCGTAACATTACATAGGATATGGGAAACATGAGCCATGGTATATAATATTTTTATCTGCTACAAAAAATGTGTTTTGAGTTCTCCTGACCCAAGGATTCTTAACTAGTATTTTTCGTAACATTTCCCCCATATAAGGTCCTTGTGAATCATGACGTTAAACTGCATGCACATTGGTAAAATATTTATGAATATAATCTTTATACTTTGATAGTCTAAATAAAATTACCATAAAACTAATAGTAAAATATTTATAAAAAATGTTAGGATAAAAACCCACAATCTGAGGACCAATTTGTAGCCCTAGTAAAATCCATGACATCATTTTTGGACCCCATGGATGAAGAAAATTTACGGGTAATTAGTTTTTACATTTCATCAATGTGATAATCTATTCACAAGGGTAAGATGAAAATTTTAGGATTCTTGAACACCACTTGAATATTACATTTTCAATAAAACAATTTCATGTATTTTATTTTTGAGCTAACACAACCAATTCAATGAGTACATATCCTTATCTTGGATCCCTAAGGACCGTTGGATCCATAATTCTTTAATTATCCTTATATAAAATGGAAGTAGGGATTGGATTTTACAAATAGACTCTTTGGTTCTCAGAATCCCCCCTTAAATCCTTAATTTTTTATCCTATTTTTGTGGAAAATTATAATATCCCACCATTACCAATTGTGAAATTATTCCAAATGGTTCCCACAACCTATGAACTATGGCCTTTAGGGTGTTTTTGTTCATCCATGATATGTCTTACCCATTCCATTTTTATCTGTTCAAATTTTAGGTCATGTTTGTTACACAACCCATATTGCATCTTTCTAGTCATTTTTTATTTCCTAATATTTTTAATAACCACCAATACATTTTTTAAAAATAATATATGGGCCTTGGAAAATAGTGGTTACAACTCTACAAGAATATGCACATAAGACCTATAAGCTCTGCTGTAAGGTCCTTTGACCATCATATTAGAGGTATGTCCTCCTAGATGAAAATGAACTCCAATCCTTGTGAGCCCTGATAACATGGTAGTGGAATTCATCACATTTTGTTGTTTTGAGTTATCCACAACATATATTCCCCCATTATATATTAATCAATACTTCATTGAAAATAATAATTTAAACTATATTTAATTTTTAATCCTTACCACATAATGATAATCTATGTAGAAGAATCCCATTCAGCATGATGTTAAACTGCACAAAAGATGTTCTTACTACCTGACCATAAAACAACATTGATAATTATACTTCAAGAATGGTATATTATCTATAGTATATGATACATCATTTAAGACCATAACTATATAAAAATATTGGTATAGTTTTCCATACCATAAAAACCAATTATAAATATATAGTGATCACTAGGTAAGAAACTTGATAATAAAATCATAGGAGAAATCTGTTTCTCTACTCACTAGAAATGAACTTTATGTGATCCGGGAAATGTTGATCATTTATAAAAAAATGAACAAAACATGTCTAGATGAAAACCCATACAAGAGAGAACAGAGAAAAATCAATGTCCTTTACTATATATATTTACACTATATGAATATTATGAACAAGTCAATGTAATTAAAAATATATTCGAATCCTATTGTGGTCAATATTTTCCCCTATTAAAAGACATCCTATTATCTGTAAGTCCATTTTCATGATAAAAAATTATATTATTATTCCTTTGGGACGCAATTCCACCCAATTTATCCTTTTGAACATAGTGATCTGGGATAGATAAAAGTGGAATATCATCTTGATGGGAATTCCAAATAAATTCAGAATTAAAATATATATTGAGGCAAGAATCCCAATATAAGAATTTGGGTTTACATTTTATTATTTAAATTATGGGAATAGTTAATGATCCATAAAATATAAATTCTGTAAATAGTGATGCACATCATGGATGATGGAAATCATGAAAACTATGTGCACCATTTGAAAAACTGCCATTATTGATAATATACCACAAGGGGGGAGTCTTCATATTCCAAAATATCACCTAAAATTATCCAAAAAAATATAAAATATTTTCCCATGAATATATCATAATAAAATCTATTTATCCATGGTTCCCAAATAAACCAAAATTTTGTGGAAGGTATCAATGGAATGATGAAGTTCCATTTACTCTAACTCCTCCACCACTGACTTCGGATGAAGAGCCACAATAAAGGAAGATGCATCTTCAGCATATTTTTAAATGGTTTCCAGTACGGATGATAATGCTAGAATATGGGATCTGGCATAACCTATGCATGCTTCACATTCTTCTATTTCTATTGTCAATAGACCCATTTAAGCTCGGAGTTAAGGTGTAGTGTGACATCTGTATTCATGCACCTCTAATTCTTTCCTTATATAATGTGGTATAGAACCATCATCATCAAAACTGTGAAGTGTCTTCTAATTATAAAATATTTCTTGGTGGGTCAAGATGATCTGAAATAAGTCATCATATAATAGCTGGATTAAAAATCTTCCTAACCCCAAATTAAAAAGGGTAGGATAAGTCTTTCATATTGGTCACAAAACGTAACAATGAGAGTCTCAATAATCAGGGCCCAAATATATTGAAAAATTATCTTATTTTACATTATTTCATACTGGGTATGTTAGAAATAATAATGATTTATTATACATGATCAAACACTAAATATTTGGAATAATGGATTGGGTAAAATGATAAAAATAAAAGAAATCACAGGTGTGGTTTACATATTGGATTCATAAACTTTTACTAGAAACAAAGGTAAATACTCCTCAAAAAAATATCATCCTTCTAATGGGAGGCTCATCACTAGGAATGAGAACACTCCATTGAGGATTCCTCAAGTCTTGATCAAATTCATTAGTAATACATATATTGAATTCAGTGATGCATAGGGGTTTTCCACATGTAAGACTAATCTATTCAGAATACATCATGAATAGGCTTCCTCCTAATCATGGTAAAAGTCATAGGATACTAAAAATTTTCATTTAATAGGTGGAATAATTTTCCCAACATTTGTTTGTGCACAAGCCGACCGAAGATGAAATTGGTGGATAATCATGGGATTTCATTCTCCATTTCCTCCTACTGAATAGAGAGTATAAAACTTTCAAATGTAACCAAATTTGGGAGTGAAACAATATAGGCATATAACTCTCAAATAATTACCTCATCTACACAGGCTGTAAGAACCCCATCCAAAAGAGTGATTTTATATGAATTATTATGTAGGAGACATTATAATTATCAATAATTAGTCTAGTAAGTGTTGGATATGGTATGTATTCAATATTATTAGTCCTATTAAATAATTAAATAATGTCATCAAAGACTTTTGGTAGTGCCTAAACCATAGGATTATTAAATATCCTTGGGAAGAATCAAAGATCCCACTAGTGTTATGATATCTACAATAGAGAGAATTCAATCCTATCCTGCTAAATGAGAAATGGACGAGGATTAAAATCTTTTAAGGGGTGTTTCTTTGTTGGATATGTCCAAGAAGTTGATAGAGGATAGTGAGAGTTGTTGAAACTATGTTATTAAGGCACCCCTCTGCCAATCTGGCTACCATAACTAACGCATCTACTACAATTCCAAATCATATGTCTCCACTTGGAGAATATATCCATTCTAAAACATGAATAATATTACCACTAGACTAAGGATTGGGTATTAATCCATTCGTTCTTAGTATCCTCATTTTTTATACTCCTCACACTCATGTATTTCCAATTAAGTGCCTATGTTGTTGTGAACCTATCCAGAAGGGAACTGATAAGGGACAATATTGGGCTTTCCATGTCATGCTATAGTAGTAGATTATGATGATACATTAGATAAAAGAAAATAAGTGATAATAGGTTTAAATACATCCATAAAATCTCCTTCACGTTTTTAAGCCTATCCCTTTAGAATTTCATGGTTTTTAGGGTCACCACAATCATCAATAATATAAAGAAACGCGTCACAGATCTCCCCAAGAGGAGATATCCCTCCTAACCAGTAAATGTACCAATTTATAATCCCTATATCTCCATGATACATAGAAAATGAATTAGTCTATAACACTAACAGTTAATAATCTCTTTATGATGCCTTGAATGGACATACATGAAAAATTAAAAAATCCATGTTGCCTCCTAAAATGAATAGAATGAATATGGATAGAGAATACAAAGTAACTATGACTAAAATAGAACAACCATTCTCATTTATATTATATATTTCAGACATTTCATAAGTCTCACATGGAGTTATGTCAACTTCTTAGAATATTCAATGAGCATATGATAATACTAGAATAACTCTTTGTAATTTCTTGGTAAAAAATATCACAACTCTCCAGACCCTAAGGGGATTTTCAAACACATGAGATAAACAATTGTGTGCTCTGAAAACCAATTAAATTTCCATATAGAGTTTCATTTGAATAAAATCAAGAGAATATGAAATTATAGATTATAGAATAATTTAATCAGGTCAAGTAATTAAATCATCATCCACAGGAGTGAATCCAAAAAAAATAAGCAGATATGACCGGGGATATATTTGTTGTTTAGGTGGGGGAATCCCCATAAAATCATTTATGTTGGAGAAAACATGATACTGATGTGTGGAATTTAGATTCCTCGAAATCATGGACCTCTTGCCAGTATTATTGGTTGATGTATGGGGACTGGAATCTATCATCTAAAAAATAGGGAGCACATGTTAAATGAGTGAGAAATCACCCTAGAAAAGGTGAATAACTATGAAATCATCTTGAAAGTCACATTAACCATAATAGTATCTATGCTTTCATGACCTGATATAGATATAATGGATCACAATAAACACATTGTAACTCATGACCACATGATCTATTGTAAGGATTGAGATTACGTGACCTTGACCTAGCCACACAAAATTTATAATAGTCACAAAATCACTTGTATGAGCTATCTAAACATGTGAATCTAGAAAGATATCCATGATTCTATGGAAATATGTCAAGGTTCTGGAAAATTACCAAGAATTAGTTCACTATTAATTTACAAAAGTGTTATACAAATGAATCCCAATGCAGAAACATGTGATCAAATCTTGTGAAACAGTCCTTTAAAGAAGTATATTAATCAGTTCTCATGAAGAGGACTTGTTAAATTTAACTTTTGGAGAGGTCTTATGAAGTAGTGACATGATAGGAGAAATACCAAAATATTTATAGTTCAAATTCACTAGTGAAATGAGCCACCGCTTTCTCACCTATTTATTGGACATCCCATAGAATACCATCGACCACTTAGAGGACCAAAAATCATCCAATACACTAATAAGTTGAATTAATGAGGACATTGGTCGGTGTTTAAAATTCTCATAACCAATCCCTTATACCATTTTAATTAGTTCACAAGGGGGTGAAAAGTTTTTTATACCTTCCAAATGAGCATTTTAAATTCAATAATTAAATAAATACACAAAACATGGGTATTATTCTCTCCAAAAAACAAAATAAGCAGTATCATGACTACATGATGTTAAAATAGATAAATCCTATGGATCACCTAAAACATTATGTGGAACACATTGACATGACCTTGGGAAGTTCATTTAAAGGGTTTAGGCATTGTACATGATTTTTTAATGATAACATTAATCCCCTCAAAAATAAAACCCCTCATGTTTTTGTGATGGTATCCAGAAAATAATTGATGACCATGTAAAGGATTATATATGAGTGACATTGATCATGTGACTTTTCAAATTATAGATTGATGGAAATAATTCCAAATACCTTTATCAAAAAAAGAATTAAATAAGTGTTAGATTCAATGATGAAGGGTAATTTTTTTTCATGCAATGTGCTTAAGTGATTTGCATGACTCATTGAAGGCCCGGGAATCATGTCAAACATGTAAAATTAAAGTGTGTTGGAGTGTAAAAATTATAATTATAAATAAATTATACATTATAATTTAATAATTTAATTATCCTTTGGATACATATACACGAATATGGATTATCCATGAAAATTCTCACACACAATCATATGACCTATCATTTATCACATGATGCATCACAAACAAGAAGAGTAAATGTTTGTGATAATGACGGAATTCCATTGTGATATCCAATACTATTCATGGGACACCCTCATAAAAAACCAATAAAAATAATATGGAAATCTTGTAAAATAATTAATAAAAGGATGAAAATTTATAATCATCTCAGGAAGGGAAGGTACATTGATTTTCAGGTGAATAGTTTATGCACCTTGGGTGATCATCTTTGACAATGTGAAGAACATTCATGGGGATGGATTATTCTCACAAGATGCCCCTAATGTGCCATTTTGATCATGTAAAATAAATATAATATTCCATCTTAATATTGCAATGAATGTTATACAATTCATATTTGATTAAAAATTCATTTCTGTAGGCATCTCATTATCATCATGAATATTATCCAAATGATTTAATGACCATTTTACATATCGAAGTGATAATATAAAATCACTCTGGTGACACATGGGTCCAATAAATATGGTAATGATAGATTATTCTCATAGTTATTGTTTATCATGTGACACCATAGACATCCTAGGAATGGTTTTTTTAATGTGCATGTTTAAAACACCATCCACTGAATATCTATCATATTTTTTCTATATAGGCCTTTCAAGGATAAAAATAACTGGGGTAGTGATAACTATAAATTCATCACCCTCATTACAAAAATAGGGAATACCACTACAAGGTAGCACATAAATTCCGACTTATCAGATCAGAATGAATATCCATCACAAGGGTTGTCCACTATGTAAAATATGGGGAACAACAAAAGGGACAATGATTTGTGAATATTCATTGCATGTGATCTCACTATAGATAATGTGTAGGAAATGTAGTGGTCCATCTTGGTATTGTGAGGGAATTTCCACAAGTGACATTGTTTATATGAAACAAAAAAATATAATTATTTGAAAAACATGAGGCAATTAGGAAATAAACAAGGAAAAAACAAGTAATACTAATAAAAAATGGATAAAAATGTTTTCATTAAAATGAATCATGAACTTCACATGAGCTATCTAGATCATGATAAAACACTAGAATATGTCAACCTAGTCTTGTGAAGTTCTCCATACATTTCAAACAAATCTTTAATTTTTCTTCGAACATGGCATTCATGTAATGTGATGTCCTATAGACATGTTAACATAGTCTAGTGATATTTTCTATACATGTCATTTTAGTCATAGAAATTTATGTACACATGTCAACCATGTCTTGAAAAGATCTCCATAAATGTCACAGATGTTTTAATTTTTATTCAAACAAGTATTCAAAAAATCATCAATACATTTCTCCCATGTATTTTTAGGCCCTGTAGACATAACGGTAAGGTCATGAGATGTCCTCTAGTCATGTCATCCATGTCATGAAACAAACTTTTGGGTTGTAAACCATAATCAGATGACAACCATAGAAATTCATGCAATGATCATGCGGAGACCCTCAGAAATTCCAACCAGATCATGCCATATACATTTGACATGTATGATTAAACCATACCAAGAACCCTATGACATGTCATCCTAGTAAGATACACTCATGATATGTAAAGAAGACACAACAATATAATGTAACCTTTTTTTATTAGAACAATTCTTGCATAAAATGAAATAAACTATATAAACATTTATTCATGGGAAAATAGTATACATAAGATGTCTTCATAAGGCCTGAGCTCTAATGGGAATCTATATCGCTGAATGTACATCCATGTATCAGACACATTGTTTTGTGGGACCCAAAATCTCAAATGGGTTCATAATTATTACCTATCCAAAAAGTAATTGTTTAGAAATATGAACTATGGGGACAGAGATTTTTTTCTATAAAAAGTATATATAGGAAAAAATCCAAAGGCATGAGGTATATATCAATCAATATTTTTGGTGCACTATAGTGAATAAGTCCCATATCTATATATAGAGAGTATAATATCTTTTTACCCATTGTTCATCACACCAAGAATGAATCATGTGGGCATAGGGATTTGGAAAAATCATATCCCTCACATAATAAATATTCTCCATCTAGAAAAACCGTAGCATGTAATCCTCATTCAGTGATACGCTGTGATTTCGCATACTTGGGAACCCACCCTGGGGTATGTGCCAAGGAAACAAAAATATTTATAACCCCATGGAAATAACACTCTTGAGCATTAATTGTCTATCAATTCCCATTATTGGGTTGAATACATATATAACTATGATGACTCAAATTTTTACGATAAAAAAGTTATGTTAGATTCCTTCCTATGTCTCATGATCAGTACTTGGTGCCTAAGTTACCTCATTTATGTCCATATAATATGATGTTAAACTATATGGTTTAAAAAATATATGGTTTTTACTCCCATTATAAATACGATATGTAGGATAAATCCTAAAGGCTCAATACTATCCTTAGAACCATAATCACATCCATGGATAGTAGTAGACTCCAGAGTTCTTGGTTATATAGATAAAAAATATAACAAACTACCAATTTCTATGTAATATAGTTAAAATATGAGGAACCTAAAATACATAGAGATTGTCTCATTTATATAACCCATCATTGTATAAAAAATTATTCCACAACTGATCATTTTATTGGGGTAAACCATACTATTTTGGGATTTGGTATAGATTCTAAAAATTTCTTAAATATATAAGAGGTTCATAGAATAGGTAACAATTCCCATAAAAATGGATTAATGAACCAAAACTCCCATTTTCTAATCCAATGTGATTTCCAATGTTGTATTAAGACTAAAACATCAAATTAAACCCTCTTTTAGAAATAGATTCTATGAATTTTTATATATGTAGGATAAATTGTTAATTTCTAAGAGATAAAAACAATGAACATGGAGTGAATGATTGAGAAACCATAATTGAACCCCCATAATAAACCCTCAAAAATTAAAATAAATGGTAAAACCAGTGTGATGTAATGTGATGAAAGAATAATTGAATCATTATATTAATCATTATTCTTGAATTCTAAACCAGAGTCACCTTGAATTTTATGAAAAATTGTAATTTTTCAAAGTAAAATCACAAAATGTTTGATTTTTTTTAATTAAATAATCACTAAAACAAGAAATTTTTAAATTATCCCTTAAAAAGAATCACCATATATTCCATTAAATGAATATTTTATTTCACACTTATATGAAATATATTCATTAAATCATCCTAAAAAAAGAGAGGTGATAAAACTATGATCATTGAGAAAGTAACAGAACATCCAATTCAAAGCATTTGTGAAATATATGACAATTATCTATAAAATATTATTTTTAACACTGAAAAATTAATACATAGGTCATAATTAATTATAAATTAATGGTATTATTAAAAATATACTTTAATAGTGTTAATAAAAATATGAATAATTTACAAAATTTGTCATATAAAGAGTTAGAAATTATCTGAATAAGTATAAGTCTATGGTAAGGGTTTTTTTCCAAATATAACTTTTATATTGATATTTCCCATGTTTAGATTGATAATTATAAAAAATTGAATGATATTTATCTCTTAAAACTCAAATATTTTATTATCAATTTTTTTTCATGTCTATTTTATATTCAACTCCCATTGGTTTGAAACTCAATTAAAAGGATTCTTGTATGTGTATCTTGCCTTAACACAAATTTTGGTTAAAAATATCTATCCTATATGTATATATTTATTATTTTGATTTATATATGTACATCCTTAAAAATTTATTATTTAATTTTTATATAGACTTTGAATATATTTTCAATTTTTTATAATAATTTTATAAAATTATTCACATGTGGTTTTTTACATTAACTTTTTTTTAAATGGGTGAAATGAATATTTTTTTTATATTTTTTTGTTTTCCTACCACTTTCATCAATTTTGTAAATAAATATTATGTTCCATGTTTCCAATTTATTCCAAATTAATTTCATTTCTCATTATTTTCTAAAATATTTCCTTTGAAATAAAAGTTATAATAAACATAAAGGGTATTTATTTAAATGTTTAAAATTATTTTTCTAATGTTATTATATAGTTTTTTTCATTTATTTAAATATCCTATTACATTTATTATACTTTATCAGTGATATTATATAATGATACCATCGACCTTATTTCCTTAAATAGCATAAATTATTATTTTGTTAAAATTCAATTGAAAGTTTTTTCTTTCTCATGGCTGAAATATGATATGATGGGATTATTAATGTCTTCATGTTTATGTGGTAAATACGTATGGTTTCTAATTATGTGATGGGATGGTCTGATATATCCCTCTTATACTTTGTTTCTATTTTATATATCATGATATTATTAAGACATGCGATTAGTTATCCTAAATCCCTAATAAGGTGAAGGTTGTGATCCATACTCAACTATGTTATGGAATATTTTTGGGGAATATTTATTTATTATGTAATGATAAACATTGTGACTAATATATAAACATGTAATTTTTTATTTCTATGTTTTTTCACATTCTTCTGTTATACAACATAAATATTATTACACCCCCATTTCCTGGTGTTATTTATATTGTATGATTTAATATTTTATTGAGTGGTTTTGATCCTCTTTTGGTAGAATGATGAAAATAAATGCATTTAGTTTATTTTAAGACGATAATTGTGATCCCAAATAGTTAGTAATAATAATGAGGTTTCTATGTTATTCGGGTTTTCATTTTTAAATATCCATTTATCATTGATTCTGTAAGGTTAGGTAAACAGTGTGGAAATCCCTAGAGGTCGTACAAGGATTGGGGTTCTTCAGTGGTCAGTCCCATGGTATTTACACACTATTTGATATCCATGGACTATACATTAGAGGTATTACTAGCCTAGGAAACTTCATGTGCAAGCTTGTAACATAGTTTGGAAAACTATGTAGCCCTACCAAGTGGCATATCTGTGTGTTTAATTTTATTTGGGTTACCAAATTCAAATTCATTTACCGTAAAGGGTATTCACCCCAATTTCTTCCCCTGTACATCCTTTTAACATAAATAGATCAAGGGGGAGATCCAAACTCCAACACCTTGTATTCCTTCCCCTTGATTATTTCCATGATATTTGAGGTATTTTCTACATCTATTTTCCTCTTCCTCCCATACCCATCTCATCTCTCTTGGTTTTGGCTTCCCTCATGAACCCTATAACCCCATCGACAATTATAGTGATATATGTGGATATAATATTAGGTTTTATAATCTCATGGGTTAATATATTTTGATTATATAATTTTGGTTGTGGTCGTCATTAAAGGTGTTGTATTATGAATTATTTTGACATGATTCTCAACCCATTGAGATAGGTGTGTATAATACATTGTTTCATTTTGAAATTCAATAAATTCTTTTACTTTCTAAGTTCCATTACATGAATGTATGAATATATGTAATATATAATTGGTGATTAGAAACTATTTATTGGTGTTTAGATCATGGAATAAATGAATTTTCATGAAAATTACATTTTTTCCTATTTGGATTTGAATGTTTAAAGGATCTAAAATTTTATGTAATGCTCTTATGGATATTTGAAATGGTTATCATATTTTGAAATGATTTTTACTTAGTTTTTTTATGTTTGTGAAAACAATGTATTAAATTGAATTTGGTTTTGATGTGATGTATTAGACTAATGATTATTTTAAAAGGGGTTTTTTATTTTTATTTCAAATTTTGATTCAAAATGTGTATTAAGTTTACCCATTTCATGGAATGACCTATTTTTTTGGGAAATTATATTAAGGAAATGATTTCCCTTTGGCCTTGTTTTGGATATCAAAGAAGCGTACAATTATGTAAGGAGTGGATTGAAATGTTATAATTAAGTGGTTTTTTAATTAATCATTAAAAAATATTTTATATGATGTTTGATGAAATGGAAAAGGGATTGGAAATAAAATACGGGTTTTAGTGTTAAAGGACCATTTGGAAATTTGGATTTAAAATAGTGAATGTGAAACACACCTTAATTTCCAAAATTATGTGTACCCCTTGTGTGTGTTTAATATCACATTGTGATACATGTTTCCCCTATGTAGGAAATATCTAATTATCTAATTTATTTTTTATTTATAGATATTTTCATCTTTGGGTGTTAGGGGTGAGGGTAGTTATTCTAACGCATTGTGTGTTAGACTTGGATAATTTTTACATACACATAAATTCCTCTAATGATCAGGGGAAACTGGGTATGATGTGTTGGATATAGAATATTACAATTGTTTCTTCATAAGATTCAACTTTCCCAATAATCATGCATTTCATAAGGGAAATATAGGAGTTAATCATTGCAATGATGATTGAGTTAGATAATTGGAGAACATTTCATTGAACATCAGTTCATTATTGTATATGGAAAAGGGTGGTTATACCCATATATATACCTTTTATTATAACATTATGTATCCTAAAGTAGATACCCTGAAATATTTTATTTCATGGTAACTTTTTCATTTAGGTGAGTGTGATACTGTGATTTTCAGTATCATTTACCCTACTTTTATATTCATTGAACCATCTTTGATTAAATTTTACATATGTCATGTGATTATTGGTGCTCCCATTGTTATGTTTTAACTACATGTGTATTGTGTTAGTTCATTTCAAATTGATTTTTCAATGGTGTTGGGATAAACATTTGGAAATTATAGTCTCATTTGTGTGTTCTTGAGGTGGATTTCAAAATTGGCAACTTTAAATGGATTAAACCAGTAAAATGGTTTTATGTGAATTTCTTCATTTAAATAATTATATTGTTTTTTATAAATGGTAATGGTGTTTGTTTCGTTTTGAAATGGATTTTTCCACTTTCTTTGTTTTCGGGACATATATTTTTTTAGTTTTGGAAAATAAAGAGAGTTGTCTGAAAGTGGATAATATATTTTTTTCATTCATAGTTATCTGTGTAAAGAGCGAATTAGATTTTTTTTAAACTAACAATGATGAATTCACTTATGAAAAATAATGTATATTTTTGGATGTTAACGATGAACTAATTGGGTATTGGTTTGTGCCTATATATTTCAGTTTCTAGGATATCAGTTGGCTCATTATTATTCATTTTTGCTAATGTGATGGTGATTCTGGTAGTAGTAAGAAACTAGAGGTTGTATGGATTTTTTTTGGAGTTATCTTGATTAGTTTTGTTGTTATTTTATTTTCTACTTAGTAATTGTTTATTCATACTGGGTGTATCTTTATGCTTGAATATTATTTATGTATATGACAATGTGTTGGATAATGGAAGTTGGTTGTGACATGTTTCCCAGTTTATTTAGCATAGATTTTGTATATATTTACTCCACTATAATTTTTCTCTATTATTGAGTTTTAATTCCCATATATATTCTTGTGATTCTAATTAAATGTTTTACTACATGAGGGGAACAACATTTTTTATTAGGCCTTATGGAGTACTGGGTTCAGTGTCGGGTCAGATGAAAACATAACATTTTCATTGAAAAATGGAATTAGATGTTGGGTTCCCTTTGGTTGGAAGATAATTTTTTTGATATTACCTCATTAATTTTGCATTTACTATTATAAATAATAGTAAAGTTATCATGTCTTCATGGGTAAGGGTGGGGAGAGTCTATCTAGGACTTTATCATCTCAAGCTGTAAGATTCCGGTGGATGTGGGGTATAAAATTTTGAATTTGAGATTGTATTTATCATCTTTAGATGTCAATTATTTTTTTGATACCCTATTTGTATATTTTTGATTATTGGGGATCCTTAATTGGTTTTATGGTGGGAAGTAAGGAGAACAAGAGATACACATTTATCTCACTCATCATATGAAATAGTTTTGTTCCATGTACTCAAGTCAGCCTCCTTATTTGATTTTGTTTCATAGTTGGTGCCATGTTTCCTAAAACACGATGCAAATGCGTTCACATCAAAGTATATTCCCTATTTTTATTTCTTAATCTTATAATATATTTATTCTTCTATGGTTGTCTCCACTTGTGGGTGGTGGAGAGAATAATATTTTTTACCCTTTGTGGATGTAGTTCTTGTGATATTTGTTTGGATTATTGTGTATTTATTTTATTATTATTGGTTTTAAAAACATATTTTAGATAATTATGATTTTTTTTAAAAAATTATTATTTTAAAACATGGTTTTATAGTGTGTTATATTATGTTTTTTTATTTTTTATTGATTTCTGAATCTAAAAAATGGGTTTTGATGATCATTCCATGGATTCATTGTTTCAAAAGGAAAGTGGCATTTTTAAATAATTTATCTATGGAGTTCCTTTTCATTGTAATGTTTATGTTCCACCATGTTTTTAATTTAATATTTATGTTGTTTTATGTTTTTAGAAATACCTTGGTGGTGGGTAATTTTAACATTCCTTGGTGAAACTAGTGATTTAAAAATAGAAGTTTATTTATATGGTATGAATGATTTGTGCCTCATTTAAGGGCTTCTGGTTAAGATCATGATCCCTAACATGTGGTCGAATAATTTTGTTTATTCTTTAAAGAAATAATTGATTATATTCCAGACTTTTGTTAATTTATTTGTCCCATAGAATTTATGAAATATATTATTTAGTTCTAGTTCTTACCCAAATTCTGAGTGGAGTAGTGGACATGGAACCTTTGTTATGATCAGACCCCATTATAGACTTCTCATACCCTCTTTTCTATATGAATAGTTACCTTTGATGCTGATAAATATCATATTATTGGAGGTTTCTACAGACAAATATTGGTTAACCTATGATTGTACCTAGTGTGACATATTTATTGGTGATTATATATGTGTCCATTTAAACCAAATGTGACTAGTTTAAGAAACCTATCGTGGGAGATTTCATAGCTCCACATGATGTGTATAGGTGTGTGTTAGGAGTATGTATTACCATAATATTAAGTATTTGAGGATGAATGATCCAAATAATAGGCAAACAATAATTATAATTGGAATAAATGATCTCTAGTATTCTTCCAGTGTGATGATCCAAGGCATGTTAATCCCACCTATCTCAACTCTCCTAAGAGTAACCCCCATTATGGCTATTCAGTTCATATATATAAGTTATATAATATGGTTTTATAAAATAATTTTCTTGTTTGATCCCTTAGGGTTGGTTTTTTTATTTAGTGAAATTTTACTTTGATTTTTGTAGTCTCATATTTGGGAGCATCGGTTGTGGTTTTTAGGACCATGTTGATGGTTTTATTTTAGTACATTTTGGTGTAATGATGCTGGATATCATTTTTGTAATTCGTTATTTCATTTGTGGAATGAACCCCTCCATCCATTGTGGGTATTGTTTCGGTTATTGTCCTAGAAAAAATCATTCTTTTAATCGTTGGATGAGTGTTCGACTTTGGTTATCCTCATTGGGGGGGGTTACCCTTCTCTGTGTGTTTTGGTGTTGGAATTTTTTATGTTGTTACTTTATGTTTTCATTATTGGTTTGTGATATATAACTTGGTTGAATGATTTTGTAACTAGAGAAGTAGTGTCACCATAAATTTTGGGTATACTAGCAAGTGTTTTGCGATGGATACATGAGAAACACCATGTGAAAGTGATCCATGTTTCAGTGTAAGGTTATTTTCATGATTCATGACCCAAGGTGAGTGATCGTGTAGTTCTTTTTTGGCTTATCATGGATTAGATTTAATTATGTGGGATTATTAGTGTTGGTTTTTAAGAGTGAGTTTCTCTTGTTTTTTCACTATTCGATGAATAATTTCTTAGTAGATTTTCTTTAGTTCCATCATGATAGAAGAACTCTAAATGGTGGAGAGACCATTTTATGCCTCTAGTGGTTCGTATGAATTCTTATTGGTGTATATCATCTTGGATATTGTTGGAGACATTTGAAATATTTTAGTTTGGGTTGGATTGATCTATTGGAGGTATTTGGTTGTCAAATATGAGGTTTATCCCTAATCAGTTGTTCTTTTAGAGGGGTTTCTCTTGGATTTTTTGTTATTATTTCCTTTTATTTTTCATCTATTGGATTTTGTGTGTGAATAATGTGGAATTGAAGATAATTTTTTACAGCCCCTATGTTACAATGATGTTTACATTTTATGATTTAATCTTGAATTATGTGGTTTTGAGTTTTAGTTAGATGTGGGCCAAGAATCCCTATTTTTGGATGTTTTTTTGGAATGATTAGGGTTATCCCAATTAGATATTAATAACCATGTGGAGCTTGTGTGTTTGGGTTTATTATTTCAACAAATATATTATATATATATTTTCAACGGTTTGTTGAACATTGTTGAGATCTCTTGAGGTATTGTAGAAAAT
The DNA here is from genome assembly GCA_963277665.1 of Viscum album. NCBI lineage: Eukaryota > Viridiplantae > Streptophyta > Magnoliopsida > Santalales > Viscaceae > Viscum > Viscum album. Next base: position 1,694,877 of record CAUJRU010000037.1, read on the forward strand.
GAACTGTGTCAGGGGTGAGGTACACAGTTTTTATAAACCATATGGAACCCAATGAATAACCCTAGGATGGGTTCCTATCCTATATATTGTCTAGGGAACACTTGGCTCATATTTTGGAAGACCATATAACCAAACCATGTGGCCAATGTAGGTATTGAGTTTTTGGGTTCTCTCAAATATTCCCACTTTTATTTGATGTGGTTTTCACCACCATTTCATCCCTTATACATCATTTGACCCTATGGAGCTCAAGGAGGGCATATAATCTCTTGTACCTTTAATTAATTCCATTTGATGAAATCCAATATATTTGAGGTATATTCTTCCTCTCTCCACAAATATTCAATTCTCTTCTATCACATTTTGGTTTGGTCATCCCCCATGATCCATATATCTCTCTTCGAAATTTTAGGTTTATATGTGAATAAAATATTAGGGTTTTTGGTATTTAGGATTAATATGAAACTCTTTAATTCCCAAGGGTGTCATCACTATTAAATGTGAGGTGTTCCAATGTATTTTTTCATGAGTCTAAACTCATAAAGGTTGGTGTCTCTTTGAAATTTATTCATTTTTGAAATCAAGATATTATTTAGCTTTAAAAATTACATTTTATGAAAGTATGAATATATGTAATATATACTCAATGATTTGAAAACATTTATTTTTTGATATTTTCATTAATGGGGTTTCCTAAAAATTTCATGTTTTTATTTTTCAAGAGTAATTTTTAATAATTTCCCGATTTTATATAATTATCTTATGGATTTTGGAAATTATTTTCATGTTGTCCATTTTTTCCCAATTTTGGTTTTCAATGAGTCGAAACTACATTTTATAGGGAATTTGGTTCAGAAGTGAGGTTCTGGCCTCAAAATGATTTGAAAAAATGTTTTTATATGGATTTAAAATTTTGAATTGAAATTTTACTATGGTTTACACCTTGTGATGAATTCTATGTTGGAATTTTTAAATTATTTAGAGTAAATGGTTGGCCTTTGGACTTTATATGTATTTAAAATAAGAGAAATCATATTGAAGCGTATATTTGAAATGTTGAAACTAATTGGATGATTTAATTAAACCTCTCCAAATGTTTTAACTTTTGTTTTAGGAAAGGGTAAATGGATTGGAATTCCATGTTTTGTTGCAGTGTTAAAGGCCTTGTTTATACATTATTTTTTAAATTGTTAATGTGGAACACCTTTTTATTTCATGTCTTTTATACCCCATGTGTGAGTTTATCATCACTATGTAATACTTTTTTCTCCCATTTATCTAGAAAATACTTACTATTCCTTTGATGAATTTTGGAATGTAAGTGTTTTTACAACATTGGGTGTTAGGGGTGTGACTAGTTGTTGTTTTAACTTGTTGGTAAAAAATTTGATAGTTTATCCATATTCCTCACATCCCCTATTATTAATGGGATACCTATTACATAGTGGATGATCTATCTTACTCCTCTAGTTTGTTCGCTTTCTTATAGAAACCCACCAATAATACTAAGAATACAGGACACATGGGGGTTTGTAATAATAATGATTCTTTCTTTTGATAATCAGATGATTGATATTGAACCTCAACACTTGTTGATAGCAAGTTTAGTGTGGTTATACTGATATAATGTTAGATTATTGGAATGTTAGGGATCCTTGTTTGATCCCAGAGAACATTAAATTTATTGGTGAGTTATTGATTTACGTGAGTTTGTTATAGTGATTGTTTTTATAATTTCACATGATTTAGTTATTTTGTAACCTTCTTTGATTATTTGTAAAATATGTGTTATGTTTATTTTTTTTATGTTTTACCCTTGTGTGTGTTGGCTCATTTATTTTATATGTGCCTTCTCAAAAAAAAATTTAAAACCATTTTGAATTTATTGACTCTTGTTTGATTTCTTGAGTTGGATTATAAAATTGGTATTTGAGATAGTTTTTTTAATTAAATAATTTTAAGGGGATCATTTTTATTTAAATAATGTTTTTTTTTTGAGAAATGATAATGTTTAGTGTGTTTTTTTGAAATGTATTTGGATATGGATTTATTTTCAATACCCATGTGTTTAGTTTTGGAAATTAATTAGAGTTTTTTGAATGTGGAATATAGATTTTTTACATAGTTTTTCGTTTAGAGTATACATTGTACTATATTTTCAAACTAGAATTGATGAATTTATTTTTGAATCACATTTCATTGATTCAGGGGATTTTCAGGACCTACTAGGTATTTAGACCATACCAATATATTTAAGGTTATGTTCTCTTTTAGGTCATTTTTTTATCATGTACTATGTGTGGTGGGTAGGCTAGTGGGGATAGTCTAGAAGATTCATAAAGATTAATTTGGCTTAGATAGAGTTTTATTTTTTTTTTCCTAATTATTTTTGTATCTATTTTTTCCATTTGATATATTTTTATTTGGATGTTTTTATTTACATGAAAATGTGAAGGACCATTGTAGTTTATTGTGACATGTTGGAATGTCTATTTATATTAGATTTAGTATATATTTAATCTACAAAAATGTATCTTTATTTTAGGATAAATCATTCCCAAAATGGATTCTTTTACTACTAAGGAAATAATTTATAGCCCATGGGGATCAGGAATGCCCTTTGGGCTCTATGGAATAGCGAGTGAGGTTCCTATTTAGATGGAATTATAGGATATTTCATTATACCCAAGTCATCTTCTCATGGCTCAGGATTACTGACTCTTATTTCAGCACCCCAAAAACACATGTCTTATGTTATGGACAAATATTTATTCCATTATTGATGATTTATGACAAAAAAATTTATTAGGTATGATTTTATAATGTTATATTTATGTACCTTGATTATGTTATATTACCACATTCTCATCTTATGATCACTTATGTTCTTTTATTGAAATATATTATGTTCACCTCTTATTTAGCATCTAAGATCACCCTTTTTTTTCTAATTTCTATAATTTATAAAGTATTATTTATATATATCATATTTCTAAAAGGGTATCATGTAATAATAATATTTGTGGTTGATTTTGAATAATATTTGTAAGATATGTTGGTTATGTATCAATTCCACAAAATTTGTAAATATATAGGTTCCATTTTTTATTTGATTTTGATTTGTAATGAATAATAAAGTAATATAATGTATATATATGTATGTTATGTTCAGGATTCATCTAGAATGTATTTTTAGGAGTAAATATTATTTTTATGTTAAAATTCAAAAAAATATATATATTATTCACAAATTTCTTTATGGTCAAGTGATTATGATGTCAACATATCCTATAATGTTTGGATATTCCATTTGTCCCACCTATACATTTGAGGACTATAATAATTATTTTAGGTTTATGTTTGTGTTAAAATCCTTTTAATTACTTCAAGAAATTTATAATTTGTCTCTAAGATCATGATAACATAATATAGATAATGGTCCAACATAAATCCACAATTCATCATTTAATAAAATTTTAAATAAGATACGTATAGGAAAGATAATATATTATAGATAAAAAATGAATTCCTAGTAAGGTGGTATGTGATAAACCATACAACGACATTTATCTTGGTATTTTTAGGAATGAGAGTAAATAAGATTGTCTTTGATATTATACCACTTTGTTATATGCCTATAGAGTGGTTTTATACACTTTTCAGAAGTTTTATTTCATCATTAAAATGTTTACATATAAATAATATTTATTTTTAGTCTCAAATATATAATATTTGGTTTTCCTTCTAGAATTATTCTTATAGAACCATATACACATCAGGGATTCAATAGTGTATTAAGAAATATAATATATGTGTTTCTTCTTTGAAATCAATCGTTATCCCTTGTACTGATGATATACATATTTTATTATCACACATCATCAAAATTAATTAAATATTATTTTATTTCATGAATACATATTCTATAACATTAATATTCTTTTGTAGATACTTTTTCTAATGTTACACATTCTTAATTATTTATTTTTATCCATAATATGACTCCATGAATCTTACTAATAAATGAATAAACTACCTTGCTTTCTTTTTCCAGATAAAAGTGTGCAACATATTTATTATTATTTTGAAATTTGTTTTAACTATCTAGTTCGTCATATTAGGTTCCTTCTATGTGAATAAATACTTCAATCTATTCTAACTACTATATATATCACATCATTCTGAATAAGGTTATTGTCTCTACATCATTAACGAAAATAATTACTATTTACATCTTGAAGTCTTGTGTTGGGTAATCCTATTCTTGGGTGTTTTGGTGTCATGATTCATTTGTCTGAACACATTAATTATATAATTTAAAAAACCCTATATCATTCCATTAAAAATAATTATAGATAGAAATCTTCACTTATAGATTAATAAATTTAATAAGTATTCATTAATTAATATTTTAATTATATCATCAAAACATACATCATAATCCTCTGACCATTTTTATTTTTTAGCTTTAAGGATTAAGTAGGATGAATATTATTCAACCAAGAATGTTTTTTATGAATCAGTTATAGTAATCTATTAAATAAAAAAAATGTATTTTTGATATGTTTTTTGGTGTTAGACATTTATTTATAATTATGTCCTTTAGAGGAAGAATATATGAAATACATAGTGAAAATAATGACAATGAATTTAACTTATCGAATATAATATTATTATTTTTTGAATATTCCAATATCAAATATTTCTAATAAATGATTCTATTTTATTTTTTAAATGATTCACGCACCAAATAGATCATAGAATATATTTTTATATCATATATAAATACCCAAAAATATTTATCTTAAAATTCCCTGGAAACTTTTATTCAAAAATCTTATAAATATATAAAGTGAATTGGTTAATCAAAAATGAATATCCACAAATTATAGTTCAAATAAATTGTATAGAAAGATGTATTTGACATGGATTATTTATTTACCGTTAAATTATGTAATCCTAAATAAAGATGGTATTCCAAAAATATATTTTCCCCTTACAGTTGACCAAATAAGTCATCAATACATAGAAAATGGGTACTTATTATTTATGGGGATATTGTATAACTCTCTATAGAAGAAATAAACTTATTGAACCATACTTCTTATTCACAAAATATATAGGTTCTCCCAAATGTGAAATAATATTTCTAATAAAAAAAATTGTCTATTAAATATTATATTTTATTTTCCAGTTCTACAAATTCAATCAAGGCCATATATAGTATAGATGGTACGGTATGTGTTTTATATGTGAAATGAGATGAATATAGAATTATAATTATCTATTAAGATTAAATGCACGAAATTTATTAGGAAATATATTAATATTACATTATATTTTTTGTATATATTTCATCATTGCATCCTACTTCCTCACTAAACATTTTTAATAAGATAATTCCAAACCAAGGAGCTTACAAAAAGATCCATATGAGGTCATTCTTAAAAATACCCAAGTGAGTAAATATCCTATATAAAAATAAAAAAAATTATATACTTTTGACCAAAAATTACTACTTTATTTTTTTAGTAATGTTTACATGACAACTAGTGAGCCAATCCATTTTTATATTATGAAAAATCCAATAATGTGTATTAAAAGGCTATTAACAACTAATAACTAACCACACATCTTAATATAAATAATCTATGATATTTATGATCCAATTAATGTCTCACTTATCATTTGAACTGGAAAGCCATTTATTAATCTTTCAGGATGTGAATCATTCTTCATTATAAACAATGAAGAGATAAATGAGATTATAGAACCAAGAAAAATATTTTAGAGGATATCTTTGTGTATATAACAATAGTATCTATTATGGAATTGGTTATATCTATATATTTTATAATTTCCATAGAAATATTTGACCTTGATCCCTTGACTTTTTTGGTGTAAATTAATATGATGTGTACTATATCAATATATATTATTTCCCATATCATTATAGTTAAATCATTTCATATTGGTTTTATATTTTATTCCATTATACTCATGATAATGGTGTCCATTTTCTATACACATTAAGAATATTCCCATGACTCTAAAAATACTCAATATGATTATTCTCATAGTATTTACAAGTGGTAAATTCCAATATTATTTTATTGTCTCTTCAAATATTTTTTTCACATGGACTTAAAATATTTTACTCATTTATTATAACTATTAATGAATATATGAATTGAAAAAATTCTTTCTTATCATAATGGAACATTTAATAATATATTCATATTTTTAAAATATGTTGATGAATAAAAACCATTGAATATAAGACATTAAAGCCTTATATAATCAATAAATATTATTATATAGATTATTTGTGTATACTAAAACATTCCCCAATAACCATGTAGAATTACATTTAATACTATAAACTATATCTTCTTCATTTTATAATAGATTCAATAAATGTTTTTCAATGTCAAAATTTTTTTCTTGTGGGACGTGAAATATTAAGATTATTTATTTGAATGTTTTAAAATACATGATTTTATTTTCAACCTCCTCCTTATTTCATTGAGATAAAGACCATACAGAATAAGTGCATCCTCTTTGTTGATTCACTTCATTACATCATTCACCAATTCTATGACTCCCAACTCTATGAATTTTTTTCCAATTACATAATCCATTTTTTTATTAAAAATGAATTATTGGTGACACTTAATGTTGGTTGTTGTTGTATCATTATGTGATCCAAGGTAGTTATTACTTTTTTCATATTTACTGGTTACTTTATACTAGTATGGTTATTCAATATAACTTGAGTCATCTTACCTAATATAGTGATAATAAATTTTTTCAATTTCATTATTTTCATCATTAAGATGACTATTTAAGAATATTCCACATTTAACTTAGTAGTTCAAATGATTTCAATTTCTTCTAGACAGAAACTCTTTTTCAATAATTTCATATACTAATTAGTTCTTGAGTAACACATACAATTAAAAGTTATTTTTTATAAATCATATATTCATCTAGAAAACTATTTGTTTAATGTGGTTCCCTTTTTTATATTGCCAACTATGGGGGGAGGGGGTGAACTCGTGGTCTTATTTTAGGAATTATTATATTGAAATCAACCACTTGAGCCTTTTATGTTCCCAATAAACACAAAATCTTCTTTCAACATCACATCATATATGGTAGAATTAAAAATTCAAACAATAAAGATTTACAATTATTGATGTATGATACTACTCCATATAACAGTTTTTTTGGAAAAAATAATCAAGATTTTACTATTATCAACATAGGTTGTTTCAACCATGAACCTTATAAATCCAATAAATACAGAGTCACACTATGTTTTGGTCCTAATCTGCACATTAGAGTCTTTTAGTGGGCACTTAGCTATTTAATTTAGGATATAATCAATGAAATAACATTGGATGTTCTTATTTTACTTTGGATCCATTTTAATAGACACAATAATCCACTAATAAGAAACATAAATAGGTCTTATGATGTAAAAAACCATGTCTTTTCCATTTAGATCATTTCAATACATTTTCATCCATCATAATATATAATCATGCACTTTACATGAACTAGTTATCCCATGTAATTCTTCCACATTGAAAAAAAATGTATTATTCTTATTGTTATTCAATTACTCACAAATTCAAACTCTTTCTATCTCTTTTCACTAAAATTATGACTATCAGGATCATAGAGAATACTATCATACAATGTTTTTGAGTTATATGAGTCATTATTCTTCATAATAATTCTTTAAATCAATTATATTTATGTTAACTGACAATAATGTTTTCAATAATATTAGTTTCAAAAATAATAATTTATAAACATATTTTTTTATGCAATAATATTCTCATTAAAACTCAAATGGTTAACTAATTTCCAAGTACATTTCTAATTTAGATTCTGATTCAAACCCTTTACCTAACATCCCAAAATATTCAGGATTCCTACTTTCACATTATATTTTAATATTTTGGTCTTATTCTTTTGAAAAAATCCCAAACTCTAAATAATTGAAAACCTACATTCATTTTAGTATTCTAGTTTGTATACAAAAAATTTGCAACATGGAATACCTATTTTTGGAGTGAAACACATCCTAGAAACTACATTATCCCTCAGTTTTTCATCCACCATTTTTAATTGTATTATGATCATTTTTTTGACCGTATTATCTAAATCCTTGATGAATAGTTCACAAACATCAACGAAATCACTTTCCTCTATAGATGTGGAATTTAGGAAATTATTAGTATTTCATTTGGTAGTATGAATTTAAAATTTAAATATCTTTCTCAAACTAGAATTTTGGGTAAATATATATGACAAATTAATATGATCTAAATTAATACACCTCTTACTTAATCTCAATATAATATTCAAAATTCTGAGGTTAAAGACTTATGACTATAAAAAATCACGTAATAAATACTTGTGATCCGAACCAAAGTCATATAATGACATATAAAGCAAGATATCAAAGTTATATGTTCATATAAAAGTATTATGGTGAAGCTTTATACTTCTATAAATTCTTAATAGAATGTCATATGGATGAATTTTTGGAAATTAGGAAATGTCATACATTTGAGGACTTTCATTTTCCCATTTTTAGTTCATAAATCCAAAAAAATTTCAAATTACTCCAAGGCTCCATCAAACATGCTGAAATCATTTAGAAATCTTAATCCATGTTATTTTAAAACTAATTTTAGTATCCTAAATCACTTAGTATTGTTTCTCCATTTCATCATATATTACTTCTTTTATTCATACATATTGAAGCTTCCTCAATAATATCATCTAGAAGTTGTACATAACATAAAATAGGTCACCATACATGTTATAGAGAGTGTCAGAATCTCTATCAACACTATTCATCTTCCTTAATGTATGATGATTGGAAATGTTGTAGAAAAAAGTTATAATATCCAAAGACAAATGATCATGACATGCACTCAAATTCATGTTTGGATTTCATCCCCTGAATTCTTATGGTCCATAAAATTCATACATTCAAGAATTATGAATCAAGTTTAATTCATATAATAAAATATAATGTTGTAACTCTAAATAATAATATTGGATACAAGTATTATAGAAATTTTATACTATACAATGATGTTTTTTCTTATGTAAATTTAAATAGTATTATGATCATTACGTAAAGTCAAATATTCTAAGAATTTTCAATTAATCTTGTTTCGTATCATGAATACAAGACCTATATAGAAAAATTCATTGATTCATAAATCCTACTCCAAGTTGTCTCGAACATCTTAAATCATTCATCATGATGTTTAAAAACAAATTTATGTAACAAAAATTAAACATGGATAGTTTATATATATTTGAATTTATTATTTTCTTTCATTAATACTTCTTAAAAATTCTTCAACAACTTTTCATTAATACTATACATAACAACCAATAGTTCACCATAATTGTTATATACAATTATATCTACTCAATCATCACATATTATCACCCTAAAAGTTTTAAACTAAGTATATTTTAACAATATTTTTATAACATCAAAAGATAAAAGATCAGGAATTTCTCTAGAATTCATATTCAAAAAATTTATGCTAAATACCAATAATCTAGTAAAGTCATACACTGATGACATAGAATCCAGATTGAATTTTTATAATGATGTTTGAAATTGGTACCCAATGCCATACGGTCAACTAATAGTCTTATGATGAAGTCATATGATTCAATTAGGTTATGTTCTGAATTCATATATATGTGGCTTACATTCAGTACTCAAAGTCAATATTTCTAGGACTATAATATTTTTATAGTTTCCACTCAATAATCCAAAACATATTCAAATATTTTTAATGCCACATCAAACCTACTAAAATTATTATAAAAAATCAAATAAATTCAAAAAAGATATTATGGAACTAATTTTAGTTACCAAAATTCACTTAGGATGGATTATCTATTTCATTATATCTTATTTATTTCATTAATACATCATTAAAATTAATCAAAAACATATTATGAAATCTATACATGAAATGACCCTGTTATCCAAAATTTTTATAGATAATAATATTATATCTATCATCAATGTTGATCTCTATATATATACCAACACAAATTATCATCTTATATTCTTTCTACATTGTCTTAAATCGATCCTTATGATAAACTAAAAGATTCCACTCTAAATCCTTTCCCATTTAATCATGGATACACACTCATCAACTCACAACACATTAACAATTCTTCTCAATCCTTCATTAAAAATAAATATAACTTCTTTAAATGAAAACATTTTTATACTTCATCATATTTGTTGATTAAAATAGCTTTCATGTTCTCTATAATAAATTAAATTATTCTCCCCTTTAACGATAATAAATTTAAATTGTGGGTGACTTTTCAATCTCGCCATATTATTCACATCCCTTTAAGATATCATCTTCTTCTACTGAAAGTTGGAATGAAATCATGATCTAAGGTAAAATATATGTACGGCACCACGCGATTACATTATAAAAAAGTCTTTATTTATTCCACTACAAAGATAATTGGACTAGAGGTGTATAAAATAGAAAGTATATAACCAAGGTTTTCAATAATACCCATAAACTATTTTACATATGATACCATTCCTATATTACTAATTATAACGGTTTCACAAAATAGATTTAACCAAAATCTATAACATAAAATCAAATTTAAGAAAACACTATCAATTTAAAGATTAATATTGTTTTACTCCCCCCATTTCTCATCATTACATTAACCAGCACACCCTATTTACAAACATATTTGATACAATAATAAATAGGGGATTTGTGTTTGATTGAATAAATATTTCTCAATGATTTATTCGAAGATTGAAAAATTAAAAATTTTAAAATATTATGATATTTTGAAAAATCTTTCATAGGATGTTCCACATTAAACGATGAACTCATTTTTGAAGATATACCATGATGAACATCATCTCTGTTGTCCCATAGTGAACACTCTAAATTTAATCTCTAAATTCCATATATTTTTTAATATGTAAACAATTTTTTTATGGAATAAATAGGAATCTCTTTGTTACACTTATGTAACACTGCAGATGATAATAATATATTAACCCAACTTCTATTTTTTCCAAAATCAATACCTCTTATCTTCTTAATATATTTTTAATGTTGTTTACTCATCTTCATCCCATGATATACCCCAATTTGTGAGGAATTATTATTTACCATATAGGTTAATGAAAAATTATTTACTTAATCTTTTATTATCACTTTTATAGAATCTTATTAGGTTGGAACAATTTTCATGAAATATTTTAGGTGATTTATAGTATTATGAAACCTTTCACACATATTATTTTGAATATTCAACTCATTAAATATCATGTAATCCTCATGATGTTAAAAATATTACTCTTATATGACTTTATTTTCTTTAGACAGGTCATCCATTTTCTATACCTACTTTAACTCCTACATCTTCCATTGGCTTGGTAAATTTCATAGAATTCATTATTAATCTATATTTTATTCTTTGGTTACTCTCATACATTCTTGGAATGTTCATTATTTCCTAAATTTTATTAAATTATTATGAGTATTATTTACTTTTATAGATTAGGAAACTTCTCATTGAATCCTTATAAAAAAATCATAACAATTTTGGCCGTATTTCTCACACCTTACTCAATATTTTTCAAGACACTCAAATATATATTGGGTGGAAGGATTTGATGAATTCACCAAACCAACATTTGTATTCATTAAATATGTCATAAAAATCTCCTCAATGATTCTTATTGGGTTTTTCAACTTTCTTGGTCAAGAAATATTATAAAAAAATAATATTATTTTTATATATTCCTATGTAAACACTAGTAATACTCATGAAATATATTTTTCCTCAAATTATTTTGGACTTATCCTAATAGATGTTTCAAAAATCATAATAGAAAATATGAATTAATCTTTCTAGGGAAAAATTAAAAATTTCATTATTTTATTTATATTATGGGGAATATTATCTCTAAAAATTATTTTGATTCCAAATATTCTTAGGCTTGATTTAATGGATTTCACTATAATTTATAATTCATTTTTTAGAATTAATGGAACTTAATTTCTCAAAAGTATTATAATTATTCCATTTTCAAAAATTAATAGATTTTCTTCAATAACATATTATCCTTTGAAAAATTATTCTATGATCTGCTTAATTTAATTTTGAGCTAAATACAATTACACAATGTGTTAATAAACTCTATTTCATGGGCATCCAATTTGTATTCAAGATCACAAAAAATTATTTCATAATTTGAAAACCTACAATCTTTTATTATTAATATTATTAATAATAGTTTATTATTTTATATCATATTTTTTTATTAACTAATTATTTATTTTCTTTTAACGATATTCTATTTTCATTCATGAGGTATGAAATCTTCTGAAGACTGGCATTCAACATACATTTTATCTAAAACTAATGGTATATATATTCTTCTCTATCATTCTCACTTACAGATGAATGATAAATATTCCAAAATGATACAATGGATTGAATTTATAATTTGATTGACATTTTTTGAGTCAAATTTATTTTTCTTGATTATTATTCTTATTCATATCTTCTTCTTGATTTTAACCTTATTATTATTTTTAGATTTTTCATCCACCCCTAACAATTCAAAGACTTCAAAAAAATTTCATGGGTAGTCTTAGAAAATATACCAAATTCATTACAATATTATAAAATATTATGTTTCCTTCTCATTCCATTCCAGTTAAAAATATTCAACTCTTTTTAAAATAAATGTAGTGTTTTTTTTGAAGCATTTATTATCCTCATCAACAACTAAACTACACGATCATTCGAACTCTTGTTTTTATTTTCCATTTATAATTTCCTCAAACTCACATATATGTTTTTGTTTATATTTGAATGCCTGATACATTATAACCTCATAAAAATTGATTATATTGTGTAATTCATCTATTATAAGATCATCTCTATCTTCCATGGTTGATACATTTGGATCAATCCAATATGAAAATTTTCTTATCAATTTTCTAATAGTAGTGGAGTCATATATCTTCTCACCAAACCCTTTAATGTTACATAAAATCTCATCGAACCTTTTATTATTTAATTCTATGTTCTCATTTTTATCCATATTTATATTTTCGAATTTTCACTACTAGACTTACATTTTGGCTGATTGGACTTTGAAATTTATCTTATAACTTTTCTTAAATAATACTAAATCACATATATAGTTTCATGTTCTGATAACATTGTGAACACTTTTTATAAAAGATAAATAAATATAGTATTTTGACTTTTCTTAGAAAACTAAAAATTTCATTCATAATAGAGTTTCATAAAATATTTTTCACAATTAGAGGAAAATGAATACTGGTAGTATTTATCACTTATAAGAAAAAATCTAAGAGGTGGGGTAAGATCTATGGCTACAACAATGGTTTTTATTACCATCAAATATACGAGTAACATATTTTTCAATTATTTTTGTATCAATAAAAACTATTAACTTCTAGTACTTTAGTAGGTAAGATAAGTTATCTCTTATAAAAATTGTTATTCCCTCTGTTGTATTGACCACTAGGGATGGGTGAATTAGTGGTCTTTTTATTATGAGTCTCTTTTTCGAAATCAACCTCCTTAGTTTTTTATGGTTCTATTCAAATCAATATAATTTTTTATCATCAGCTAAAATTATGTACATTAATATATAAATAAGGAAAAAAATATTTATAATTTTTGGTGCAATACCCCGTCCTATAACTTAATTAGTTAGATTTACCAGTCAATTAATTATTACTATCTGCATATGTTGTCATAACTACAAACCTTCATAGTCCGATCAATACAAATTTTAAATACATCCCAGATCCGAAGTCACCCAAGAGATTCTTACAACATAAAAATACCCTCTACCATTTATGATCAAATCAAATAAATACACATATAAGATCTTAGTTTGTTATAAAATATTAAAAATTGATCTTATTACATTAATATGACCAATCCAAAAGTATTATTATTTAATACTCCATGTATTTTACATGTAATATTTTTTAAAACATGGTCACCCAATATTATCATCGCTCCAGTTACTCACACATATTATTTCTCCTCAGTTATTTCAATGCTCGGGAAGAATATTTATTTTTATTTCTCTTCAAAAACACATGAATTCAAACCGCATCATATATCTTTGATATTGTGATTTGTATAATAATATTAAAGAAATCGATCTCACTGTGTTTATGAGTTCCCTTAAACACTATTCCTAAGAATCATTATTTTCACCATATATATATTTCTATTCACCAAAAATAATATACTAAATAATATTAGTTTCCAATGATTGACATTGGATGCCCCTCAATATTTTTTATCATATTATAAATTAAATTAAACATTTCAATATATATATCTGTATATTTCTCATATAAGATCTATATCAAAACACCATTTTAAATTCCTTAAGTAATTTTTATTATTTCATTAAAATTATATTTAAATACCAATTTATTTTCTTTGCAAAAAATCAACACCTTTATGTCATTCAAAAACACTATCCATGTTAGAATACAAGTTTACATAATGAAGCATTGTTATGTGACATGCTAGTTTTCATTGTGAAAATCATATTAACAATCAGATTATCAGAGGGATGGTCTTCCAAAATTTATGTCTTCGATTATTATAATTTAATTAATAATAATATGTAATCCTTCAATAATAGTTCACAAGAATTGTTTTTCCTTGTTCTTATTAAGACATTGAGTTCTATAAATTCTCATGATTTTCATTTTTATTATAAATTTGATTTAATATAATGTCCCTCAATGTTTTTCCCTATTTAAATTAATATGAAAGGGTAATCAAATAAAAATTAATATGATGCTGAATTTATATGAAATTAATTAATCATTTTTTGGCACTGAAGGTTTATACTTCTTAAAAGTCATACTATGGTGACCATAGATCATGATAAAGGACATACGATGAAGTATAATATTGGAATTAAAATTTGTATAGTTGGTTCAAATTCAAATAGTGATATAATATGATTGAAAAGATAATTCATTGATGTCATGTGGAAGAGTCATACAGTTATAAGGAGATCACATACATTCTAGTAATTTTCCATATTTTTAGTTCCATATTAATAATATCATAATTATTCTAAGGACAGAAATTCATAACAAATCCCACTCTATACCACTAAAAATTTCATAAAACATTATCAATGGTTTAAAAAAAAAATATTTAGTTACATCAACTCACCAAGGATTTTTTATCCATTACATAAATTCTTCCTTCCATCATTCATCATATTGAAACTTTCTCAATCACAACTTATGATTAATTTATATAAAAACATTTAGTTACCTAAATGTGTTGTATAATATGATCACATATCCATCAACACTTTTATATTCTAAATGTATAAAATATCATATAATCATCACATATTCATGATTATTTTTCATGAATTTTTCTAATTAATGAAATCTAATACATAACCACAAAATTTTGTTTTATTTGATCATGAAAAAAACTAATCAACTCACGAAACATTGAATTTTTTTTCAATACATAAATTTCTAATAGATACAATCATTTTAAATGGGAACATCAATTATAAATGTATATCATTCAATAATATTTTGTATAATTTCTTAAAGATTCTTCAGAATATTATTTATTATTTACTTCTCTTCTTTTTTTAATCTAGATTCTAATGCTTTTACTATACCTTCACTAATGGAAACTATAATTCCCCTAATAATATTTAGGAATATATATTATATATTTTTTATATGAAAATAATATATATTGGATCAAATAACCAAGAACTTTATTTTAACAGTCCTTATAAATGAAAATATAAAAATAAATATTAAAAAAATATTAAAAAATCATATAATACACGGATGTAACCAAATACTTAATAAAACATTATTCATTCTTCAACACTATCCTTATAATATAATACATAATATTATTATTCATTACATTGGAAAATGAGGGAATAAAAAAAGGGGTGGTCTCAGATGATTTGTAAAAAATAACATTCCTAATTAAGTTATGATGGAAATGGTATATATAATATGCCAGGAATAAATAATAAATATATAAACATATCAATTAAGATATGAGAATATTATAAATTTAAATGTCTTATATCAGGATCCACTATACTAGTTCCCTAAGCTAGTTCTCTATGACCTCAAGAACACTTCCTCATACTCCATAGGTTTTCGACTAGTATCAAGGACATAAGGTGGTACTATGAGGTGACTATACCTCATATCAAAGTGCACAATAAAGAATTTATATAACCAAGATTTATATAGTTCAAATGAATAATTAAGTACCTATATATAAAAATAAATTTGCAACCAAGGAAGAAAAATATATAAATGAATGAATAAATAATAAAATGAAGAAAAGGCTCAAATAACCATTAAACCCATAAAACACTTACCAAACCCCAAGCTAATAAAGTATGTATAATGAAAAAAATAAATGAAATATACACTAGGACATACTTCAACTCAAAATATAATACGACTAAGTACTTTTATAAATATAATGACGTGTTCTTTAACACAATGGTCTATTAATTACAAACATAAATATCTTAAGGCCATGTGTATTTATAAATCTATGTACATATTACAATAACATATGGATAATATAGAACTTATATATTTTAGTCTCAATAATGATATACTAAATTTCATTGTCATCCTAAAATAAAATATGATAATATGTGTATTACGTAAAAGAAATGGGTGATCTAAAAATCCTAGTAAGCAAATAAGCATGACAAAGAAGAATAACATGTGATCCAAAGGTATATCATGATATCATAAAAGAAAATTCACATGAACAATCACATAATGTCATAAAATTAATATAATGGTATAATAATAATATGGAATCATAAGATATCATAAGAAACATATAAAATGAAATAATCATGAGTCAATGATAACTTCCTAGACAACATCAAATGGTGAAAAAATTCCCATAATGGATAATATTAACTCTCTAATTCCATACATGATTCCTCGTGAAACTATAAAAATTACATAATGCATCAGAGCTCTATATGGGTACACCTATAATATAATCTATATCAATATCATCCATCATTATATAGGTGCACCCATCATAGCATGTTCATGATTGTTTTTTGACTGAAAAGGAAATAAATCATAACCAATAAACATAAGAACTGCCCAAGGAAGAAAATGGGTTTCATAATTCTATCTCATATCAAAATTAAATGAGATTTCATAATGAAATAATTTTAGTGGTGAAAATAAATAAATTGTTTCCCAATACAATTAAATGATATTAATAAATGTGTACATGTAAGAGATATATATATAGTATTCAGAACCATTCTATAACAGTAAATGTCTTTTTTATTGTTGAATAAAAATAATCTTAAAATGATATAAATCATTTTTTAGTAATGATTCTATTAAAAATTTAAAATCACGTTTCAAAAAAATAAAATTCCTAATATATTGTTGAAAAAAACTTCATTTAAAATAATCTTTCAAATTTATAATGATATATCCAAGATAAATTATTTTGTAAAACACTGTTAATGTCATACACATTTTATGAAATATTCCCTTCACATTTTTTATAAAAATTTAAGTATTGTATCTTTTAAAAAATGATAAGAATATTACTATTAAATGTTTTTTAAGAATATTTTTTTATATAAATGTATTTAAAAATAAATAGAATAATATTAAAAAAAAATATTTTAAATCACATTAATGAAGAAATGGACATGATAGAGAAATCGTTTTGGTGAAATAAAGAAATTATATCAATGTTCGTTAAAATACATTCTCAATATATATAGGTAAAAAATATATAAAAATGGTAATATTAATTGATTATTTGATAAATAACCATGGGATAATAAAATCAATGGGTTTTTTTTTTAAATTATTAAATAATTTAAAATAATGAATATTCAGGCATAAGAATTTCCTACTAAAATTAGTTTATATCATAAATCCATACCACTTTTGTAAATTTGGGATCATAACTCCATAGAATAAAGTAAATGAATTATAACATAAAATAAAATTAATTATGAATTATTAATGATATAAATTTTTAATAGTATGTATATACACCATTTTAAAAAAATTGGGTGCAAAAAAGAATATGTGTCTCAAAGAAGGATGTTTTTTTATGGAACACTTACCTTGAGTATATAATTTAAAATCTATGTATTTTATCTCTTGTATAATAAATTTATATTAATTAATTTTCTAAAAATATAAATTTATTGTTTTGATCCATTACACTTAAACATTTTTATATAATTTTTTGAATTATGTATTTAACTACTTAATCATTTATTTTCACATCTGGTGTTTTGGGGATGCCTTGTTTCTTATTTAAAAAGGATGTTTATGTATTAAAATTGGTCAAAGGGGTAATTTTTTCATAATATTTGTAATGATAATAATAATTAAATAATAATAATTTCAATGTAGAAATTATAATTTCAAAATGGAAATTTTTTTATTGTTTTTAAAAATGAACCATAGTACAATCATGGAGACAGTAGGCGGTATGGACACATGTGCAAACATTCCATTTCTAGTGATCATGATGGAAATAAGGTATGTATAATATTGACATTAAAAATGATAATAACATCATAAATATCTTATTTTTTATTTCAATACAACTATATATTCCATCATTGTGTTGTGTTATCAAAATAAATGAATCAAATTTCATCGTTAAGAGGTGGTATGTTACACACATGAATGATATAATAAATTTTTGACAGATGGTAAGGGAAAAAAATTTATTGTATAATAATTATAGGTAATTGTTAATATTTCATGGTAATATTATATAACCATTAAACATATTATTATGATTCACCATGAGAGGTGATGATGGAAAAAATTTACATAAGTTTTCAAGGTAGTAGTTGGCCATACACACGATTGAAACGTTGATAACCATTTGATGGAAAAGGAGATAGAATACTACTATTCCACAAAAATAATAAAATATTAGTATATATGTGGTAATGGTGTTATTATATAGGAATCATTATGAAATAATTGAAGGTGAAAAATTAATAACTAAAAAATAAATAACTCAGTGAAGACGACTACCATCGCTATGAAGAACCTCATTTGGATCTCCTATTAGGGATCATATGGTTGGACTTTTGGGAATAAAAAAAGAACTAAAATGTTGATAATGATGTTTGGGAGATATTTTTATCATTTTTTGAGAAAAATCAGTAATAGGTGTTAATAATTTAGAAGAGGGTGGCTATTTATAAGGGAGGGGGAGTGGAATTGTTTTAAATATCTAAAACTATTCATAATGTGATGACACTATCATGAAAAGTGAATCAAAAATTTAAAAATAAATGAGTTAAAGTAATATAATATTAAGGTAAACCTATAAAATTCATATGAAACATGTTTTAAAAGGTTTTCATCTTTACCAATATGGTAACTCACATATACGATTTTAAATTTGTTTACTAGGTTGTCTATTGTTTTTATTATTTTTACTATGAATTATGATCAAAAAATAATATTAACAAATTATATAATATAAATAATTATGATTTGAAATATAAAATCAATTTTTTTTAAAATAAAATTAAATAAATTGGAAAAAAAATTTAAAATTAAAACCACAAGCATTTCAAAAAAATGGGTTTTCATGAAATTCATTTCTAAGGCATTAGCTAATTGTATAGTAACAATACAAAAATAATAATAATAAAATTAACATCAATTAATATTTATATATATAATTTATTCCTTTATTTTAAATAATTTATCATTTTGGGTTTTTTTAATTTGTTAAAATTCATAAATATTATTCACATTAAAATTGATCTTGAAAGAAAGTGTTTTAAATCCTAACAGTAAACGCATATTAAAATATTCTATAAGGATGAATTAAATGTAATTAATTTGATGATATAAAAATAAATAATACTTATGATACTTTTAAATCATATTAAATTATAATGGTTCTATAAATTAATTTCATTTATTAAACTAAATGGCATCTTTATAAAAAATCATCAATTATCACTATTATTTAAAAAATCAATATTTTATGAAAATATCTAAAAATTTCAGACGTTGTTAATGTTGTAATGTTCCCATAAATTTTCATTAACTTTTATAAAATAAAATTTATAAATGTTCCAAAAATACTTAAAAATGTCTTCTCACACAATAAATAGAAATCATTTTTTGGAGCAAATATATTTTTGTAGAATAAAATATATTTATTAATGTTGAGTGCTCATCAATTAAGAAATTTTAAATAAATTTACATATAGTTGGAATTATATATATGTATAAATATATATTTCATAATGTAGTTAGTATTATTCATTCTCCCCAATTTATCAGCTAGATTATATACGTCACGTTTAAATAATAATATTTTAATATTATATCATTTTGGGTTTAACCTAAGTGTTGCATACGACAAAATATATCGCATACGACAAAATATATCAATTTAACCAAATATATTTAAATATACCTATATAATTAATTATTGTGATGTTACAAAGATAAATTTGACCACACACCTAATAACATCCTTTACAACTATCCCAATCATGGAATATTAATCCTCTGACTCGGCCTAAACAATTGCATGAAATAATCATTTTATATCTCTTCGGGTACCCCTATGTAGTGGCAGCCAATGAACGGTGTGAGTACAACTAATTAGGTCACTTCAAATAATTTCTAATGAAAATTCAATTCAGAGTAATGTTGTGTGAAGATAAATATTATAGTAAATACACAATACATAAAGGTCGATATATATTGATAAAAATTGGACTTTTTTCATCATTTAACTTATGGAAGAATAAGGAATTATTTTAAGTATCCATATTAGGATATTATTCTATCATTTCCAAATGCCTTCTTCTAAAATTGTATCCATGTATCAATATCAATAATTTTTGGAACCTCGGACCAACACCTAAATAGTGTACAAATCAATTGGTACTGATACAGAGCGTCATGTATGACATTTTAATAAAAATCATCATAATAATTCATAGAGAATCAGTCCAACAACTACACATGTATCAAATAATCCCTCCTGTAGAATCAATATATCATTTATAGTAAGGCCCATATCATCAGTCTGGAACCTAACCATAGGTGGAGTGTTTTAATTTACTAACCATTCAATCTATTATACTTGTGTTCCCAAATAATCTCTTTAGACCATAAACCATAGACAATAGTATCAATACCCATAGCCTTAGTCTATAACCTAGTCCTTATAGTATAGTACCAATTCCGGAAGCATTAGTCTGAAACCTAATTCATATAGTTTACAAATTGTACCAGTATTTTCAGTCTAAAATTTAAACCATTTCAACATTTCTCAATTAGTAAGGTTTAACAAACTGACATTAAAAAACATTTAAAACCACAAAACCATTTTTATCCATTATCATTTACCAATGTCCATGTTATCCTTTAACACAAATAAATGTCTCATAATGGAGTTCCCTTTTTATTTATCAAAAATCAATTACAGCAATCTTTAGAAAATTTTGGATTTAAACCATAAATTTAAAAAATTTCAAAGCCTCCATAAAAAAATGATTCCTCATCTTGAAGAACAAAAACAAGGCCAAATTCATAATTTAAAAAAAAATATTTTCAATGATCCATCATGGAATTTTCAGCAATGGGGAATCCACACACCCATTAAAAATAAACATTTGAAATTCACCCAAAAATAACATTTTATAATGATTTGGTAGTAACAAACTTTATTTAAAAGAAAACACAAATAAAATATTGTATTTCATCCACTATGAAACAAAATTTCGTCAAAATACAAAAAAATTATTACACCCATTTCAATCGTTTCATAGAAATTTCATTCAACTCTACACATAAAAAAAATTCATATTCAAATGTTGGAAACCCCATGGGTGGATTTTGGTCTTGCCTCATAATAACTAATAAATCCAACATGGTCTGTAGAGGGTGTAATGCATAAGTCATGACCCAAAACATCTAAATTAAACCACGAGAGAAGAAAACAAATCATAGGCTTTAAGGAATGCACCACATACAAAAATTACTATTTAAAAATACTATGAGTAAAGATCTTAGACCACATACAAAATTAATTAACATTCCATAACACTTACAAAGAATGGTATCCTTGCCAAGGAACAGTCAAGTCGCATCCAAAATACTCATCAACAAACCAATCTCACAAAAACCACCCCAAATCATATCATAATGTTGCACAGAAACCAAATTCCACCACTCACCAAAGAGACACAACATAAACCTAACCACATTATGACCCAAAGGCTAATATATTAATACTAGTTCAATAAATAATATTTTTTCATTGGGGGAAATCTTTTAAAATTTACCATTGTCACATACCATGTGTAAAAATAATCTAATGATGTAGAGAAATAATTTAAGGATCACTTGTATATAGGACAAAAAAATAATTTAATGCAATTGATGAATCTAATATCATCCATTGGAATCATAAAAAAACCAATAAAACATCAAAATAAGATATGATCTAGAAAAATACGTAAAAAATCCAAGGGATGTTGAATCATTCCTCAAAATATCAGTGATTCGCCATGAAGACACCCCAATTAAAGGAGATGGAGAAGAAGAATGGGGTTAATAACACACCACCTTCACACACACCAAATGTTGGAGAAGGGGGTTGGGTTGGCGTAAAATTTGGAGGGGGGATATTGGTAAAATTGACCTTTTAATTTTGTTTTGGGAAGCCACATGGTTGGGCCACATAGTTTCCCAATCTATCATTGAACCCTTTTGTTAACACGATATAAAGATAACACACCAATATGGTTTGGTCAAATGGTTGTCAAAACTGTGCGCCAATAAAGTGGTACCCTACTAGACCCATGTGTAACATTGAACACATTTTTTTTAAACCATGTGCATTTCATGAAATATGTATGGGGATCTCCTCACACTCACATAGTTTCAATTTTGGATCAAATATTTTACTCTAAACAACGATCTAACCTATAAAATCAACCATTCTTAGTTAAAATGAATTGAATACCCCATGAGAATCAATTTGTAACATGTTTTTTCCTAAACCATACACACCAAACCATTCTCCCTATCTAGAATACTCATAAACTCCAAAAAAAAATTCATCAAATCTCTTAAGGTCATCCATACACTCAATCCACCTCACAATTATCATTACTCATATACAAACACCACATTGATACATTCAATCTCTTTTAATTCCATTTAATTAATTTTTGAAAAATTTGACCCATCTAGTAAATGAAACTGAATAATTCTTCTCAAAATTTCATCCTATATAGATGTGGGATATTAAAACCTCCCCTCCGTAATCTGTATCATCACTTAGATGTGTTATTGGTACTCATCTACACAGCCTGACCAAAAATGGTCACCATTATAACAAGTATCCTTGTTCAACGTCTATATCTATAAAACAATACCAAGGTATAACCTCAAAATAAAGGTAATGAAAAAGCTAAACCATTATCCAATGTTATTATTTAAAATAAGAACACCATGATAGAGCTTACCCAATACCATTTAACCAAAAAACCATTTTTTCCATATGCACAAACTCATCTGTGCTATATCCCTTCACACCATAGGATTATTCTTATCACTACCAAATTTCAATGATTAATATTTCCACCTTCTTAAAATTATAATGTGAAATAAAAATTTTACTTATGAAACACGTCCATCATAGTTTGTATACTCCCATTCCCAAACACATGTCAGAAATCCAATAAACATCAGTAACAATCCTCTTCATTTAAAACAAACTGACGTTGATGAATATCTAAATTACCAGAGGAAACTAAGTACAAACTAAACATACCTTAAAATCCGGATTCAATTTCAAAAACACAATAGTCGTTATCCAAAATATAATATTGGTTATGATTTCTAAATGTAACATCCCAGGTAAAAAAAGAATATAACATTTTAATATTTATTAATATCTGTGAATTAAATATTAATTTTACTTTAAATGGGATGATGGAGTACTCGATACACAACAATAGGTTTCATTGAAATCAAACATTTCACACAATGTTGAGTTATACAGGAAAATAATAATATAATATTATTTTAAATGGTAATTAATGCCTAGTCGTTGTATTGGAAGGAATAGAAAGAAATAACTACAATATGAATATACATTTTTGTTAAATGTTTTTACATTTATCCAATAAAATTTAGGGGCTTCAAATGTGAATGAATCTAATTTTAAGCATAAATACTCTAATATTCTTTAAAAGGCCGATCTACCACCTTTTGAAGGAGAACCCTCCTTAAATATAGTTTTGGTCACTTTTATGTGTTCTATTTGATAAATTAAAATTATTAATTAGAATCAGAACATTAAAATTTACCTTGGGTAAAATTTTGGAATTTTTCTGATAGAATTCATTTTTTAATGAATAGTGAAAAATACTGTATTTTAATTCAAATCCGATTATTAATCTAGAATATTTATATGGTTATATTATATTTTTAATTGATTTTAATGTGTACATAGACTATTTTTTACCATTTAATATAATTATGGCCATTGTAAATAATTTCACAATGAAATTGGACATAAACAAGTGTCAATCTTTTGATAGATATTGTTTCTTGAACACACGCTATTTGTTTTGACAACGGGAATTAATTTTAAATTAATTAATGAAACTTCTTTGTTTTGAATTTTGTAAAAAAGGCATAATTTTTGAATATGGAATATCAAATATATATTAGGATGAAGTTTTGGTATTTTTCTGAAAAACATCATTTTTAATGAATAGTGAAACCACTTAGTAGTAGTAAAAAAACTAACTTTTTCATTTAAATAAAATTTTACCGCTTCTATGAATTGAATTTAAAAAATCCGACATAAATGGTTGTTATTAGTATGTAGAATTTGGTTCAATAAGATAAAAATATTGTTCTGATGAATAGTAACATTTGACTTTTATTTACAGCGGTTAAAGGTAAATAAGGTAATCAATGTAAAAAGAATATCATAATAATACCAAATTACATTAAAACATGTCCTAGACTTATTGGATGGGTCATGAACGACCATGGGATTCTGTGGGTTGATTTTTGGAGCCCATGAAGCCACTTAAAAGTGATAATGACGCATTAGATTATTTAATTTAAAGTAAAGACAAAAATTACATACACAAATATCTTTTAGTAAATTAATTTTTTACATGGGGTTATATAAGTTATAATTTTGACTATAAATATTATATGGAAAGATAAAAATATTTACTACATCATGGTATTTCTTTAATATTATTTAGATATCAAATAAATTAAATTATTTGTGACTCAAAAATGAGATAGTGTTTTCCTCATTAATAAATAATTTGAATAAACAAAATTATAAATATTAAAATAACTTCCAAAACCTATAAAATTCTTATTGAATGAATTTATTTCTACCATGAGTCATCTTATCTTCAACGGTATTGAGTTTTGGACTTTAGATATAGAAAACCATTATATAATAAATTAATATTTTCACACTTTCCAAAAGAACCCCACCTCCCCCTTATAAAAAGCCCACACTTCTAACCCATTCCTCACACCTCTAAAGACTCTTGGATCATCCATACCCTACCCAAATAATCTCTCAATATCCCTCTCTTCCTCCTAGTAGACTTACCTTAGGTATAAGGCACTTCAAGAAGGCCTTTTGGTTCAATCCAAAGGGAGTTACTCGAATTAAAGGTAACTCTTTCTCTAAAATTATTTTATTTTATTTTATTTACCCTTCCCCTAAAATCTTTTCATTCATTTATTTTAAATAAAATTGTTTCCTCAATATACTAAAAGGTTTCTATGAAATGGATTTGATCTACCCTTACACACACCTCTATCTAATGTGTAAATAACATACTGTTTCTGTGGATGGAAAACTAACGCCTCACGAAACGATGATTGTTCAATTATCTCCTACCACCTCATATAGTGGCCATTATGATGAAAATGTAATTATATGTGATATATATTATTTTTATGTTTTCTTTATTCTTCTTTATTTTTAATTTATACCATACCTTTATGGTTTCCATTATGAGTAAATGCGATAATTTCATTTCAGGAAGTGCGGATCACCACCCCTCTAAGTGATATGACTCGTTCTTACCATATGTGGGGCATATATTGGATGGAGTTCTTGAAATTATATATGATATTATACTAGAATTATAATATAAATATGTATCTTTAAGTTTTATTTCAATTAAAATATGAAATAGAAATCAAAGAAGAGTTTATGCAGTAGTACGACTTACCGTCTCCATGAATGGTTCATTTCATTTCATATCTCCAAATGTTAATTACTATTATAAATACATATATATACTGGATATATATAATATATATTATATCTAAATAATGAATATAATTCTAGAGAAAATGGTCTCTTGACCACATCGAAAACTTGTAATTATAAGGTGTTCATTTTTTACTCAAGTATCAAAATATAGACAAAACGACAATTATTTTATTAAATGATTACATATTGTTTATAACATGGTAATAAGTGATATAAAAGACATAATAAAATTTAAAAAGGGTTCATAATCATGTATAAATTAACTTAAATTTATTATTTAGGAAGAACAACAAACAAGTCAAGTCGGACACGAGGTAAGGGGTTTTATATCTCACTTTTAATTCTGTGATATTTCCATTGATCACCACTTATTTATTGTGTGTGGTGTATTTTGTACTGCCATTTGATATATATTATCACTATTATCTTTATTTTCATGTAATTATCTAATTAATAGGGTTTTTATTAACATTTTTTCATACGACTCAATTGATTACAATGTGGAAAGGGGTTTCATCTCACTTCGTATTCACGTGACATTCATGTTATATTTACCACTATTTATTTTTTTGTGGTGTATGTACTACCCATGATTTTATTATATGTGTAATATACTTTAATTTATGGGTAATTAAATATTCTATGTATGATCCTTCTTTCATGGGGTGTATGTTTCGTATGTTTCCAAATTGGTAAGACAACATTTCACCCTCCTCTTTTTAGAAGACTTCTTTTTGTTATGTCTTTTAATTTACATATTATTATGTTGGGATATGTTATTATATATCCTTATTGATGTAAATTTTATTTCCAAGTGATGAGATAGTCTTTTTTCTCTCATCAAAACATTTCCAAAATATTTAAGTGACGTCTTTAGGATGCCGAATTTCATTAATGGAACACCCTCAAAACAATTTCAATTCTTTGGGTTAAATTTATTCTTCTAGATTATGTCAAGCAATGAATATGTGAGAATAACCAATGACTGTATTACAATTACTATCCACTTATATTGGGTGTATTATTATTGGTCAAACATAATTATGTAATTGATTTATCCTTAATTTAAGGATATGATCTTTGTAAGGGATTTCGTCTCAAATTACATTCCATTGAGACTTCATTGTTGTTTTGCACCAATTCACTTTTATATAGTGTATATACTATCATTTAGAATATTATATCACGAATCCCTTTATTCTCGTGATATTATAATGTTTTAATGAGATTTTATTCCTCAATTATTTGTATTCAAGTGTCTCTCATTTTGTTAAAAACTCTTTAACTAAAATATCGTTATAAATGTTGTAAAGATTTATTCTTCTAAATATTTCTCATTAATTTCCATGATTTCAAAATGGTTTATTGGAATTATTTATATCGAAATTAAATTCTTCAAATGATAATTCATTTAAAAGCATCAAAGTGGTATGGGACACTTTGATTCAAAAATCTATTTATTAAATGTTTTAAATGGTTTTGAAAATGGTTTCATAAAGCATTGTTTATTTCAATATCCTGATTTGATATAATGTGATTGGAATTTAGATATTTTATATTTCTTATATTCTTTTGTTATGTGTGATGATTATGATTATTGAGAATTTTTTACGTATACGGGTTGTTTCCTGATAAACCGAGTGTGGGTGAGCCTGAGATAGCTCTCTAATGCATTGGGTAACGTGACCGTGGTAAATGTTAATGTTTCTTCTAAGAGATTTAAGGAATATATTGTGATAGTTTTTTTTAAATGTGAATCCCTATATAGTTATGATAGATAAAATATATGTATGTTATGAATGCCATAAGTTAAATTTATGATTTATGTTTTTTCTGTGTTATTCGTAAATATTATGATTTCATGAGGTATGTTATGACTAAAAAGTATAGTTTAATTTATTTCTATTTATTGATGGGATAATGTTTCTTTTCATTATTCTATAACCCTTACTGATATTTTCATGCTAATCCCAAGATTTGAAATGTTTTTCCAAGGACGTAAAGATGAATAGGGTCAAGGAAAATTCATTTTGTCTAAAACATGGAACTAGACATGTCTTTTTTTCAAGAGTTTTTATTTTATGAAAAATGGATACTGGGTAGTAGTGTCTTCATGTAATATTCATGATTTTATGTCCAAATTCCCTAAAACTCTAAACCTAAAAAGATCGTCAATGTGAGTTATTGACATAATTCAAGATTATGTAATATTTAATGTCGGGTCCTTATAGTTTGTATCAATGGTCGGTTTAGACAACTTTAGGGATTAAGATTTTTCATTAGACACATGTTTAGTTCCTATGTCAACTATTTCATATAAATCCTTGTTTAATAACTTTTTCAGATGAAGGGATGCCAATTACCAATGGAAGGATGAGGATCACAAATGACATTCTTATCTCTTCCTGACTACTTTCTTGCTATAATTATTACAAAGTCAATATCAGATGATTGTGAATCTTTTTTTAGCATGCAACTCACATGCAAGTAGTTGTATGAGATATCAAACACCTCCAATATATGTCATTATCATCATGGATCATGGGATATATTTATAAAAATCCTATTTTTACAATAATCTCATATTTTCATGAAAGGTAAATATTATCAAGGAATTTTTAAATATTTTACCTTATCACAAGATTTTGAAGAATATTTTGATTTTTAAAAAGGCGCTAAAGATGGATACACTTGCGCAACCAATTTATATTTTCATTCACAATATAGTCTCTTAGCACATAACTATGGTATTTTAAAGGGGCCATTAATTTAAATTTTCAACTCAAATCCTGTAATACTGTTTTATAAAAATAATGTTTTATCATATGTTTTGAAATTATATGTCAAACATGATTATTTTCCAAAATTGTTTTTCTGTGAACACCCATATGACCCGTGTTGTACATGGTGTATTTAGATGAAAGAATCAAATTTTTTAAGGATATATAAATCATTATTATAATGAATAGACATTCTACTTAAGTGAACAAGATGACGATGAAACCAAGTGTAACCATGATCATGTTATGATGTTATTTATTTTTGTGGGTCATTTTATTTTTTCATATGGCGGTGAAATAAAAAAATAACAATATATATGAGGCTTAAAGAATTAATATGTTAATATAATAATAAATAGGGATGAAAATGAGAGGTATAAGGAATAAATTGATGTTAAAACATATTCGGGTTATTTTTTGAGTTTTATAAAAATGGAAAAATGAAGACTGGGTGACAACACATCGTGTCGGTCAAAGATGTAGGAATCGAACCTACAACTAAAGTACATTTGTGATTTATTGCCTACCACTAAACTACGTGATGTCCCTGGTTAGTATGACTTATTCTTTTTTAAATGATTTTATTGATCAAGAATAAGTTGATTTGGGATATTGTGTTTTATAAAATGGATATACTTAGTATAAGAAAAAGATTTGGTGATTAAGTGATAAAAGTGATTCTGGATAACGTTCTCTCTTTTGGGAACACTGTATGCTTAAGAAAAATAGAATACTATGGGATTAATTTTCTGGAGTAATGGATGAAATTTTCATTTGGAAGAATGACTGTTTATATTGTGGACATATAGGGATTTGGGTTATTTGTGGAAATGATTATCCTATCATATAGAATATTTTATTTGGTTAATTGTTATTCCGTATGAGACATTAAGAGTAGTCTATGTTTTTGGAGTTAAATGTTAATATTTACTGTGGAAGACTATGATATTAAATTCTTATGAGTTTTGGGTTTCAATATTTGTTTGTATTATTTTAGAGAATTTTAAGGACAATTGTTTATTGAATGGTCTTTCATGAAATATTGGTAATTTTTGTAGAATTTTGGAGATTAGTAGTAGTATTTCTTTTTTTAAATGATTATCCTTTTTGAGGGTTATATGATCTCGTACTAACTATATTGGTTTTGGTTAATGTCAAAATACATTGGAACATATATTTCATCTTTTGTGGATTATGTGATTCTCTATAAGTTGATTATAGCGCTTTCAATGTGAACAATTCTTATTGAATAGACATCGTTGGAAGAAAAAATGAGTTTGTGGTGAGAATATTGTAAAGGATAAAAGTCTACATGACAAATAAGTATGTTTCCTTATGTTTTTAGTTAGGCTCATAAATAAATTATAAACTTTTTAAAAAGTAACATAAATATTTTTTTTCTGTTAGCTTTTCCTACCGGGGAATCAAATACCATTTAACCCATCACAAGTTTGTGACATTCATGGGGTTAACATTCTCCCAACCATATTTCCTATCACACTTCATCAAAACATGATGATTATTTTTCTTCTCTATATCCATGTTTTTATTGAATCTCAGTATTATTTGTCTTGGGTGAACATTTTTACTTCTCTTCCATTATTTTAAAGTGATAGATTTGTTGACTATTTTTCCGATGTGGGACATTCAATGAAGTTTTCAAGCCCAATTTTAAAATTGTGAGGATGCAATTTCAAAAAGGGGGGAAGGATGTAACATCCTATGTAAATAAAGAATATGACATTTTCATATTTATTAATAGTTGTGTATTAAATATTAATTTTACTTTAAAGGGGATGCTATATTTGATGGAGTACCTGATAAATAACAATGGGTTTCTTTGAAATCTTATGTTGCACACAATGTTGAGTTATACTGAAAAATAATAATATAATATTATTTTAAATGGTAGTTAATGCCTAGCCATTGTATTGGCAGGAATAGACAAAACTAACTACAATATGAATTTTCTTGTTTTTTTTAAATTTTTTTACATTTATCTAATAAAATTTAGAGGCTTAAAATGCGAATGAATATATTTTTAAGCATAAATACTCCTATATTCTTTAAAAGGTCGATCTACCACCATTTGATGGGGAAGCCTCCAAATATATATTTTTTTTACTTTTATGTGTTCTATTTGACGAAATAAAATTCTTTTTTATAATTGGAGCATTAAAATTTACCTTGGGTAAAATTTTGGTACTTTTCTTATAGAATTCATTTTTTTAATGAATAGTAAAAAATATTGTATTTTAATTCAAATCCGAATTTTAATCTAATTTATTTATATGGATAGATTATAATTTTAATTTGTTTTAAAGTGTAATTAGACTATATTATTACCATTTAATCTAATGGTGGAAATTGTAATTTATTTCACTATGAAATTGGACATAAACTAGTGTCAATCTTTTGATAGATATTGTTTTTTTTAAAACACGCTATTTGTTTTGACAATGGGAATTAATTTTAAATTAATTAATGTACATTATTTGATTTTAATTTTGTAAAATAGTAATAATTTATAAATTTGGAATATCAAATATATGTTAGGCATATGTTTTGGTATTTTTTTTGAAAAACTTTAATTTCTGATGAATAGTGAAACCACATAGTAGTAGTTAAAAAATGACTTTTTCATTTAAATGAAAGTTTACTATTTTTGTGAATTGAATTTTGAAAATCCGACATACATGGTTGTTGTTAGTGTGTAAAATTTGGTTCCATAAGAAAAAAATAATTTTTGGTGAATAATATATTTTGACTTATTTACTGCGGTTAAAGGTAAATACGGTAATTTAAGGTAAAAAGTATATCGTAATAATACTAAATTACCTTAAAACTTGTCCTAGACTTATTTTATGAGTCGTGTTTGACCATGGGAATCATTGGGTCGATTGTGGGACCTCATGAAGCTACCTAAGAGTGATAATGACACTTTATATTAATTAATTTAATGTAATGTCAAAAATGACATAAACAAATATCTCTTAGTAAATTAATTTTTACAAGGGGTTATATAAGTTATCATTATAACTATAAATATTCATTGGAAAGATAATAAAATTTCCTGCATCATTTTATTGTTTTATAACTTTTTGACCTCAATTAATTTAAATTATTTATGACACTAAAATGTTGTAGTGTGTACCTCATAAATATATGATTTAAATAAATAACATTATAAGTAATAAAATATCATCCAAAACCTATCCAATTCTTTTTGGATGAATTTATATCGACCATGAGGAATCTTATATTTAACCGTAATGAGTTTTCTACCTTTTGAAACAGAAATTAATTATATCATAAAATAATATTTTTACACTTTCCTAAAGAACACCTCCTCCCCCTTATAAAAATCCCTCACTTCTAACCCATTCCTCACACCTCTCAAGCCCTTTGGACAGTCCATACCCTACACGAATAATCTCTCAATATCCCTCTATTCTACATAGTATCTTTAATTTAGGCATAAGGCACTTCATGAAGTCCTTTCGGTTTAAACCAATTGGAGTTACTGGAATTAAAGGTAACAATTTCCCGTAAAATCTTTTCTTTTAGTTTACTTCTCCTGTAACATCCATTTTAAATAAAGAATATAAAATTTCCAAATTTATTAATATTTTTAAATTATTTATTAATTTTACTTTAATGGGGGTGATATGTTCGATGGCTTACCCGATACGCAACAAAATGTTTCTTTGAAATCTTATATTGCACACTAATAATATAATATTATTATTTCAAATGGTAGTTAACCCCTAGAAATTGTATTTTCTGGAATGAATATAACTAACTAAAATATGATTATTCATGTTTCATAAATGTTTTTAGTTTTATCCAATAAAATTTAGCATCTAAAAATATGAATAAATCTAATTTTAAGAATAATTTCTATTAAAAGGTAGATTTACCGCCTTTTAATGGTGAACCCACATTAAATATAGTTTTGGTATCTTTAATACATTGTATTGGAAAAAATAAAATTCTTCTTTAGAATGGGGACAGAAAAATTTACTTTGTGTAAATTTTTGGAATTTTTTTGATAAAGTTCATTTTCTAATGAATAATGAAAATATTGTATTTTAATTCAAAAATGCGTTTTAATCTAATTTATTTATGTGGTTAGATTATATTTTTAATTAGTTTGTAAGTTTAATTACAAAATATTTTTACCATTTAGTCCAATTTTGGTCATTATGATTAATTTCACTTTGAAATTGGACATAAACAAGTGTCAATCATTTGATAATTATTATTTCGTAAAAACATGCTATTTGTTTTAACAACGGGAATTAATTTTAAATTAATTAATACAACTTCTATGTTTATAATTTGGTAAAATAGAGATAATTTTTGAATTTGGAATATAAAATATATCTTAGGTTGAATTTTTGGTCGTTTTCTGGAAAACATAAATTTTGATGAATAGTGAAACCACTTAGTAGTAGTTAAAAAACTGATTTTTCCATTTAAATGAAACTTTAAAACATCTATAAATATAATTTTGAAAATCCTAAAAATATGGTTGTTATTAGTATGTAAAATTTGGTTCAATAAGATGAATATAATTTTTGGTAAATATTAACTTTTAACTTTTACTTTCCGCAGTTAAATGTAAATAGGGTAATTCAATGTAAAAAGAATATTATCATAATTAATAATTACATAAAAACTTGTCCTATACTTATTGGATGAGTAATTACCGACCATGGAAATACTTAGGTCTATTATGGGACTCCATGGAGCCACTTATGACTGATAATGACACATTATTTTAATTAACTAAATGTAATGGCAAAAATGATATAAACAAATATCTCTTTGTAAATTAATTTTTACAGGGTGTTATATAAGTTATACATTTGACTTTAAATATTCATTATGAATCTAAAAATATTTCCAACATCATGGTATTTTTTTTATAATTTGTATACATTGAATAAATTAAATTATTTATGACATAATAATGATGCAAGGTTTACCTCATTAATAAATGATATAAATAAAAAAGATTATAATTATTAAAATAACATTCAAAACCTGTCCAATTCTTATTGTATGAATTTATTTCTACCCTGAGTCATATTATCTTCTACCTTAATGAGTTTTTTACCTTTAGAAACAGAATATCATTATTTAATAAAATATTATTATCACACTTTTCTAAAGAGACCCTCCTCCCCCTTATAAAAAGCCCTCACTTCCTGCCAATTCGTCACACCTCTCAATCATTTTGGCTTGTCCAAAATCTTCCCAATTATGCTCCCATCACCCTCCTTTTCCTATTATAAGCCTTACCTTAGGTATTAGGAAATTCAATAAGTCCTTTTGGTTCAAACGAAAGAAAGTTACCAAAATTAAAGGTAACAATTTCTCTCAAATTATTTTGTTTTATTTTGTTTTATTATACTTATCCAACCTCATAAACTCTTTTTATATCTTTCATTTATAACAACACCAGTATCCTAAATACACTAGTATGTTGTTATGATATGTATTATAAATATACTTACGCACACCTTCATCTAATGGGTGAAGAACATACTGTTTCTCTGGATGGAAATCTAACGCCTCACGAAATGATGATGGTTCGATTATCTCCTACCGCATATCATGGTGGCCATTATTATAAGACTATATATATATGTGATACATGTTCTTTTTCTGTTTTTTATGCTTCTGTATTTTTAATTTATTGTATACCTTTATGGTTTCCATTATGAGTAAACACGATAATTTTATTTCAGGAAGTAAGGACTATCGCCCCTTCAAAGTGATATGACTCGTTCATACCATAAATGGGACATATAAATGATGTAGATATTTAAATAATATATGATATTATACTGTAATTATAATATAACTATGTATCATTATGTTTTCATTCAATTAAAATATGAAATAGAAATGAAAGTAGCAATCATGCATACGTACGACTTACCGCCTCCAGGAACGGTGCATTTCATTACTTATCTCCAAATGATATTTACTGTTATAAATACATATATATACTGGATATATATGACATATATGATATCTAAATCATGAATATCATTCTGGAGATAATGGACTCTTGACCACAGGACAACTGGTAATTATAAGGTGTTCATTTTTTACTCAAGTACAAAATATCGACAAAATGACCATTATT
Organism: Viscum album; assembly: GCA_963277665.1. Taxonomy (NCBI): domain Eukaryota; kingdom Viridiplantae; phylum Streptophyta; class Magnoliopsida; order Santalales; family Viscaceae; genus Viscum; species Viscum album. The sequence continues at coordinate 1,730,301 of CAUJRU010000037.1, forward strand.
AACATAACGATTACATACTGTTTATAACATGGTAATAAGTGATATAAAAGGAATAATAAACATGAAAATTTTTATTAATCAATTATAAAATAACTTCAGTTTATTATTGTAGAATAACAAGGAACAAAAAAGTCATGTCGGACACGAGCTAAGGGGTTTCTTATCTCACTCTTAATTTCGTGAGATTTCCAATGTTTGCCACTTATTTATTGCATGTGGTGTATTATTTACTTCCATTTGATATATATTATCTAGATTATATCTATATTCATGTTATTATATGATTCATTTTTTTTATTAACTTTTGGTCATATGACTCGATTGATTACAATGAATTAATGTTTTTCATCTCACTTTTTATTCCCGTGATATTCCTGCTGTATTGGCCTCTATTTCCTTTTTTGGGGCATATGTACTATCCATGATTGTATTAATTATGTAAAATACTATAATATTTGGTTATTTACATCTTTATTGAATTATCCTTCTTTCATGTGGTGTATCATTCGTATGTTACCCAATCTGTTTGGGAACCTTTCACCCTCCTCTTTTTAAAAGACTTATTTTTGTTTTGTCTTTTAATTTACGTCTTCTTTTGTTGTAAAATGTTCTTATATATCCTTATTTATGTAAATTATAGGTCCATGTGATGAGATAACCTTTTTCTCTCATCAACTCATTTCCTGAATTTTAATGTGGCACCGCTAGTTTGTTAAATTTCAGTAAAGGAACTTCTTAACCCAATTTCAATTCTTTGGGTTAAACTTATACTTTTTGATTTTGTCTTTATATAAATATGTGTTAATGAACTATGATTTTTTTACACTTAATATTAACTTATATTGTGTGTAAATATATTTGTAACACATAAATATTTAATTGATTTATCCTTAATATAATAATACCATCATTATAAGGGATTTCGTCTCAATTTACGTTCCATTTAGATTTAATTGTTTCTATACACCAATTCACTATTATTTGGTGTATATAATGTCACTTGGAATGTTATATCATGTATAACTTTATTCTCATGATATTATATTGTTTTTATTAAATTCAATTCCTCAATTTATTGTTTTCAAGAATCTCTCATTTTGATAAAAACATGATAATTGAAATATCATTTTAAATGTTTTAAAGATTTATTATTTTTAATATTTATCATTAATGGAAATGTTTTCAAAATGGGTTTTAGGGTTTATTTATATGTATATTAATGTTTTCAAATTATAATTAATTTAAAAGCATCAAAGTGGTATAAGACACTTTGATTCAAAAATATATTTATTAAATGCTTTCAATGGTTTTGAAAATGATTTGATAAAGAATTGTTTATTTAAGTTTCTTATTTGATATATTTTGATTGGAATTTGGAAATGTTATATTTCCTTTATGCTTCTGTTATGTGTTATGAATATGTTATGATTATTGGTCATAGTTTACATATATGGGTGATTTCTTGATAAACCTAGGGCGGGTGAGCCTGAGATAGCTCTCCAATTCAATGGGTAACATGATGGGGGTAAACATTAATGTTTTTCCTAAGAGATTTAGGGAATATACTGTGATGGGTATTCCAAATTTCACTCCCTATGTATCTGTGATAGCTATAATTTATGTATGTTATGGATTCTATAAGTTACCATTATAATTTATGATTTCATTTTTTTATTCATAAATCATATGATTTCATGAGGTATGTTATGATTGAAAAGTATGGTTTCATTGATTTGTATTTATTGATGGGATAATGTTTCTTTTCATTATTTTATAACCCTTACTGAGATTTTTATTCTCATCCCAAGTTTTGAAATGTTTTTCATTAGAAATAAAGATGAATAGGGTCAAGGTTGAGATCAAGGAAAATTCATGCTCTCTAAAACATGGAACTAGACATGTCTCTATTTTTTTAAGAATTTTTTAATGAAAAATGAATATTGAGTAGTAGTGTCTAAATTTAATTTTAAAGTTGTTAGGTAATAGGTATGGCCTAATTTTCTAAAAAACTAAACCTGATAAGATCCTCAATGTGAATTATTCATTTAATTCCTGATTATGTAATGTTTAAGGATAGGTCCTTATAGTTGGTATCAGAGGTCGGTTTAGATAACTTTAGAGGTTAGGGTGTTCGTTAAGCATAAGTGACATAACATTAATGGTTAGGATTTTAGAAAGGATCATAGTTTTTTATAAAGTAAATGAGTTTATGATAACTTGAATAAGTATTTCTTAGTATTTACCCTCATCATAAGATTTTATATGATTATTTTATTGATATACTCACACACACATTTTTGGTTTTAGTAAATGGCTGGATCTAGTAGGCACAAAATTAATAGTGGATGTGAGGAAAACTGTGATGGTTTTCTGAATGAGCAACTGAATGAAATGGGGGCAACAATGAGAACTATTGTGGTTATTCTAAGCCAACAATCTGGAGTCTTTATTGACCACCTAAACATTGGTGATTTTTATAATGCATCGTATATGTGAGATACAAATCCCCAAAGAAGTTAAGGTAATAATCATAAAGATAAGTATATTCAAAAACCTTTTTGTCAAAGATGTGGAAAGAAACACATAGGAAAATGTTTCAAAGGGACTGGAAGATGCTATATATGAGGAAATGAAGTTCATAAAGCACGAACCTGCCATAGAAAAAGGAAGCATCCAGTTGAATCTAGTAAAGGGAAAGAAGTTAATTATGAGGGATCAATTGAATGTTTTAAATGTGGTGTACATGGTCATTATAAAAACATATGTCCTATGAAGACATTTTGGGAATGGTATCACTTGTATCGTATAAATATATTTTTTCCAATACCTAATGTCATTTTTATTGGGGAGGAAGAAACTGACAATAACAAATAAATGGTATAGATTATTTCTTAACTAGTGTTTAGATATTATTAAAATCTGAGGATATGATTCATGATTTAGTTTGTAGGAAAGATGTATTTCAGAATAAGTAGGAAATTAATGGTTAATGGATCATGATGAATTCTGAATGAGTAAAAAGTCATCATATAAGGATTTCAAGAGTTATGGTAGATTTTAGGATGGTGAAATGCATAACAGTATTAAGGCTATTTTGATGATGGGATTACATTAGAAGACATTTTATAGTATCTGTAGCCCTAAAGTTTGATATATGAAAATTTTATTCATGGAATAATTATCTTTTCTTTTGTGGATATAATTATAAAGAACCATTTGGATTTATATGATCATTGAATTTGAGGAAATTACAGGTTAATAAATTTTAGGATGTAAATGAAGGTTATTAAAAAACCGTTGAGATTAAAAAATGTAATGGTTATTTTTTATGAATTTGTCTCCATTAAGGGAATTTTATAAAATTATATAGTTTTTGAAGAAAGAACAACATGTAGACCATGTGACAACCCATCATGTCAGACAATGCTGTGGAAATCGAACCCACAACCAAAGTGAGACTGAGATTTATTAACTACCACTAGACTACGAGAAGTCCTTGGTTAGTATAAAACATTATTTTCAGTTGGATGATATTATGAATCAAGAATAAGTTAATTTATGGTTATCTATAGAAATTATTAACCTATCATGGATAATATGTGATAATTTTAATTACTTTTCAATGTGTGACTTTAAGAGTAACTGATGTTATTTGGAGAAAAATGTTAAGATTTTTCATGGAATACTATGTGATTAAATCCTTCTGATATTTGGGTTTTAATCGTAGTTTATATTACATTGAATAATTTTATTGGAAATTGTTTATCAAATGGTATTTGTTAAACATTGTGTTTTGTTTAACAAATATTGGAGATTAAGATTCGTTTTTCTTTTTGTAAAATATTATCCTTTTTGGGTATTATCTGATCTCGCACAAACTATTTTGGTTTTGGTTAATGTATAAATATATGGAAAAAAATATAGTTCATATTATTTTGATTATGTGATTCTCTAAAAGTTCATTATATCACTTTCAATGTGAACAAGTCAGAATGAAGACTCATTGTTTGAAAAAAATGAGTTTGTGGTACGAATTTTGTAATGGATGAATGTCTACATGACAAGTAAGTTTTTTTCCTTTTGTTTTTATTTAAGCTTATAAATAAATTCCTCAACATTATAAAAAGATAATTAAATCAAAAATGTGGTTGGTTATCATTCCTAATGGGGAATAGATTTCTGTTTAATCCATCACAAGTATGTGATTTTCTTCTGGCCATCCTTCTCCAATTCATGTTTTCTATCACTCACCAACAGAACATGATGGTTTTTTTTCTCCTTCATATCCATGTTTTCAGGAAATCATAGTATCTTTTGTCTTGGGTGACCTTTTTACTTCTCTTCCATTATTTTAAAGTGATATTTTTATTGACTCTTTCTTCGATGTGGGACATCCAATGATGTTTTCGAGCCCAATTTTAAAATTGTGAGGACTCAATTCCCAAAAGTGGGGAAGGATGTAACATCCCAGGTAAATAAAGAATATGCAATTTTCATATTTATTAAATTTTTTAAATTAATTATTAATTTTTCTTTAAAGGTGATGCTATGTTCGATGGCATACCTGATACGCAACACCATGTTTTTTTTTGAAATCTTACATTGCACACTAATAATATAATATTATTATTTTAAATGGTAGTTAATGCCTAGATGTTGTATTCGAGAGAATTAATATGACTAACTAAAATATGATTATATAGGTTTGTTAAATTTTTTTACCTTTATCTAATAAAATATAGTGGCTTCAAATGTGAATGAATCTAATTTTAAGCATAATTTACATTAAAACGAAGATTTACCACCTTTTAATTGAGAAACCAAATTAAATCTAGGTTTGGTCACTTTAATACATTATTTATTACTAAATAAAATTCTTCTTTAGAATTAGGACATCAAAATCTACTTTGTGTAATTTTTTGGAATTTTTCCGATAAAGTTCATTTTCTAATGAATAGGGAAAAATATTGTATTTTAATTCAAATCTACATTTTAATATAATTTATTTATATGGTTAGATTATATTTTTAATTGGTTTTAAAGTTTAATTATAACAAATTTTTAAAATTTAATCCAATTTTGGTCATTATAATTAATTTCAATATGAAATTGGACATAAACATGTGTCAATCTTTTGATAGTTATTGTTTCTTAAAAACATGTTATTTGTTTTAACAACAAGAATTAATTTTAATTTAATTAATGCAACATCTACGTTCATAATTTTGTAAAATAGATATAATTTTGGAATTTGGAATATCAAATATATCTTAGACTGAATTTTTGGATGTTTTATAAAAAACATCAATTTTTGATGAATAGTGAAACCACTTAGTAGTAGTTAAAAAATTGAATTTTTCATTTAAATTAAATTTTACCACTTCTGTGAATTGAATTTTGAAAATATGAAATAAATGGTTTTTATTAGTTTGCAAAATGAGGTTCAATAATATGAAAACAATTTTTTATGAATTGTATCTTTTGATTTCGAATTACCACAGTTAAAGGTAAATAGGGTAATTCAAGGTAAAAAGAATATTATAATAATTCAAAATTAACATAACACTTGTCTTCTCCCTATTGGATGAGTAATGGCCGACCATGGGAATCCATGGGACGATTTTGGGACCCCATGAAGCCACATATGATTAATAACGACACTTTATTTTAATTAACTTAAATGTAAAGGCAAAAATGACACAAACAAATATTTCGTTGTAAATTAATTTTTCCATGGTGTTATATAAAATATCATTTCTAATTTAATTATTAACTAGAAAGATAAAAATATTTCCTACATAATGGTATTTCTTTTATAATTTTGATACATTTAATAAATTAAATTATTTATGACAAAATAATGATGTGGTGTTTACCTTATTAATAAATGATTTAAATAAATAAGATTATAAATATTAAAATATCATCAAAAACCGGTCCAATTATTATTGGATGAATTTATTTCGACCATGATTCATCTTATTGTCTAACTTAATGATTTTGGGACCTTTAGAAACAGAATATCATTATATAATAAAATAATATTATCACATTTTTCTAAAGAGCCCCATCCTCCCCCTTATAAAAAGCCCTCAATTTTAACCAATTCCTCATGCCTCTCAAGCCTTTTGGATTGCCCAAACTCTACCCAATTAAGCTACCTACATGACTATATTCGTATTTGAATCCTTACGATAGGCATAAGGCACTTAAAAAAGTCCTTTTGGTTCAAACCAAAGGAAGTTACCCAAATTAAAGGTAACGATTTCTCTTAAATTCTTTTGTTTTATTTTGTATTATTTTACTTCTCCAACCCCCAAAACTCTATTCATTCCTTGGTTTTATAACAAAAACAGAATAATTAATATAATAGTATTTTCTTATGATAAGTATTATAACTACACTTACACACACCTGCATCTAATGGGTGAAGAACATACTATTTCTGTGGATGGAAAATTAACGCCTCACGAAAAGATGATTGTTCGATTATATCCTACTTCCTATCATGGTTGCCATTATAATGACACTTTATTTATAAATGATATAAATTATTTTTATGTTTTATTTATTCTTCTGTATTTTTAATTTATATAATACCTTTATGGTTTCCATTATGAGTAAACGTGATAAATTTATTTGAGGAAGTGCAGACTACCTCCCCCTCAATGTGATATGACTCGTTCATACCATACGTGGGACATATAAAGGATCTAGTTATTGAAATTATATATGATATTATAATTTTTTATAATATAAAAATGTATATTTATGTTTACATTAAATTAAAATACGAAATAGAAATGAAAGTAGCATTAATGCGTACGTACGGCTTACCGTCTCCAAGAACGGTGCATTTCATTTCTTATCTCCAAATGGTATGTACTGTTACAAATAAAAATATTTATTGGATATATATGATATATATGATATATATGATATATAAATCGTGAATATCATTATGGAGATAATTTACTCTTGACCACATTGAAAATTTGTAATTATAAGGTGTTCATTTGTAACTCAAGTACCAAATATCGTCAGAATGACCATTATTAACTTAAATGATTACATATTGTTTATAACATGGTAATAAGTGATATAAATGAAATACTAAAATTGAACAGGGTTCTCGATGAAGTATAAATTAACTTATGTTTATTATTTAAGAATAAAAACGAATAAAGAAGTCAAGTGAGACGCATGGTAATGGGTTTTTAACGTCACTCTTAATTTCTTGAGATTTCCATTCTTTTCCACTTATTTATTTCATGTGGTGTATTATGTACTGGCATTATATATATATATTTATTATTCTATTTATATTCATGGTATTCTGTGATTCATTTGGTGGATATTAACATTAGGTCATACGACTCGATTGATTACAATGAAGTAATGGGTTTTTTCTCACTTTTTATTCTTGTGATATTCATGCTATATTGGCCACTATTTCATTTTTGTGGTGTATGTACTATCAATGATTGTATTAATTGTTTAATATACTGCAATTTCTGGGTATTTACATATTCATTGAATGATCCTTCTTTCATGTGGTGTATCATTCTTATGTTACCGAATCTGTAAAGGAACCTTTCACCCTTCTCTTTTAAAAAGACTTGTTTTTTATGTCTTTTAGTTTACATATTCTTTTGTTGGGATATATTATTATATATACTTATTTATTTATATTTTATTTCCAAGAGATGAGATACCCTTTTTCTCTCATCATCTTATTTTTTGAATTTTAATGTGGCGTTGTTAGGCTGTCGAATTTTTGTAAATGATCTTTTTAACCCAATTTCAATTCCGTGGGTTAAACATAAACATGTTGGTTATGAATTTATATAAATTTGTTTGAATGAACTGTTATTGTTTTATAATTAATATCAACTTATATTGGGTGTATCTATATTAGTAACACATAATTATGTAATTGATTTATCCTTAATCGAAGGATACCATCATTATAAAGGATTATGTCTCAATTCACGTTCCATTGAGACTTTATTGTTGTTATAAAACAATTAACTATTATATGGTGTATATAATGTACTTTGGAATATTATATCATGGATAACTTTATTCCCATGATATTATAATGTTTTTATTAAATTCTATTCCTAAATTAATTGTATTCCAGCATCTCTTATTTTGTTAAAATAACATTAATTGAAATATAATTTTATATGTTTTGAAGATTTATTCTTCTAAATATTTCTCATTAATTCCCATGTTTTAAAAATGGATTTTATGATTTATTTATATGGAAATTAATGTTTTCAAATGATAATTCATTTAAAAGCTTCAAAGTGGTATTAAAACTTTGATTCAAAAATCTCTTTATTAAATGTTTTAAATGGTTTTGAAAATGATTTGAAAAAGCATTGTTTATTTCTGAATATTGATTTGATACGGTGTGATTGGAATGTGGAAATTTTATCTTTCCTTTATACATGTGTTATGTGTTATGGATATGTCATGGTTATTGGGCATTGTTTATGTATACAGGTGGTTCTGTGATATTCCTAGGGCAAGTGATCTCTAGATTTCTCTCCAATGCGTTGGGTAACGTGATAGAGGTAAATGTTAATGTATCTCCAAATAGATTTGGTGAATATACTATGATGGGTATTCCAAATGAGACTCCCAATGTAGCTATGATAGCTACAATGTGAGTATGTTATGAATTCCAAAATTTACCTTTATGATTTAAGATTTCTTTATGTTTTTCATAAATCTTATGATTTCATGAGGTATTTCATGATTAAAATGTATGGTTTCATAGATTTGCATTTATTAACAGGATAATGTTAATTTTCATTATTTTATAAACCTTACTGATATTTTTGGCTCATCCCTTGTTTTGAAATGTTTTTCCCAGGACATAAATATGAATAGGGTCAATGATGAGATCAAGGAAAAGTTATGTTGTCTAAAACATAGAACTATACATGTATCTATTTTTTTAAGAGTTTTTTTATGAATAATGGATACTGAGTATTTGTTCCTACATGTAATTTTCAAGTTTTTATGTAATATTTATTGCATAATTATCTAAAACTATACACCTGAAAAGATCCTCAGTGTGAATTATTCATTTAATTCAATATTATGTAATGTTTAAGGTCGGGTCCTTATATCCCCAGCCCCTAAAATATTTTCATTACTTTATATTATAACAACATCATTATCATTAATATAATAGGATGTTGTTATGAGAAGTATTAGAACTACTGTTACGCACACCTTCATCTAATGGGTAAAGAACAAACTGTATCTATGGATGGAAAACTAACGCCTCACGAAACGATGTTTGTTCAATTATCTACTACCACTACTTATATTGGACATTTTGATGACAATATATTTATATGTGATATATATTATGTTTATTTTTTCTTCATGATTCTATATTTTTATTTTATAGCATACCTTTATGGTTTCCATTATGAGTAAATGCGATAATTTCATTTGAGGAAGTGTGGACTACCGCACCCTCAAAGTAATAAGACTCGTTCATACCATACGTGGGACATATAGAGGATGGATTTATTTAAATTATATATGATATTATTCTGAAATTATAAAAAATCTATTTATCATTAAGTTTTCATTCAATTAAAATATGAAATAGAAATGAAAGTAGCATTCATTTGTATGTACGACTTACAGTCTCCAGGAACGGTGAATTTCATTTCTTATCTCCAAATGTTTATTATTGTTATAAATACATATATATACTGGATATATATGATATATATGATATCTAAATCTATAATATAATTATGGAGATAATTTATTCTTGAACACATGTAAAACATGTAATTATAAGGTGTTCATTTTTTACTCAAGTACCAAATATCGACAAAACGATCATTATTATCATAAATGATTACATTTTGTTTATAACATGGTAATAAGAGATATAAAAATAATAATAAACTTGAAAATTGGTTCTTAATCAATTATAAATTATCTTATGTTTCTTAATCAGGAAGAACAAGGAACAAACAATTCAAGTCGAGCATGAGGTAAGGGGTTTTTTATCTCACTTTTAATTCCGTGATATTTCAGTTATTTTCCACTTATTTGTTGCATGTGGTGTACTGTGTACTTCCATTTGATATATAATATCACAATTCTATTTATATTCATTGTATTCTATGATTTATTTGGTGGTTATTAACTTTTGTTCATACAACTCAATTGATTACAACGTGGTAAGGGGTTTTCATCTCACTTCGTATTCACATGAGATTCATTCTATATTTTCCACTATTTCCTTTTTTGTGGTGTATGTACTACACATTATTGTATTCTATGAGTAATATACTTTAATTTATGGGTAATTCAATCTTTGTTGTATGGACCTTCTTTAATGGGTTGTATGTTTCTTAAGTTACCAAATCGGTAAGGGAACCTTTCACCCTCCACTTTTTAAAAACCTTTTTTGTTATGTCTTTTAATATACAACTTATTATGTTGAGATATGTTATTATATATCCTTATTGATGTAAATTTTATGTCCAAGTGATGAGATACCCTTTTTTCTATCATCTATTGATTTTCTAAATTTTTAAGTGACGTCGTTAGACTGTTGAATTACTGTAAGGGGTCTTCCTTAACCCAATTTCAATTCTTTGGGTTAAACTTATTATTCTAGATTATGTCATTCTATGAATATGTGTGAATGACCTCTGATTGTATTACAATTAGTATCCACTTATATTGGGTGTATTATTATTTGTCATACATAATTATTTCATTGATTTATCTTTAATATAAAGATATGATCTTTGCAAGGGATTTCATATCAATTTCTATTCCATTGAGACTTCATTGTTTCTATGAACAAATTCACTTTTATGCGGTGTATATACTATTCTTTAGCATATTATATCATGAATCCATTTATTCTCATGATATTATAATGTTTTTAATGGATTTTATTCCTCAATTATTTGTATTCGAGCGTCTCTCATTTTGTTAAGAACTCTTTAACTAAAATATCATTTTAAATGTCTTAAATATTTATTCTTCTAAATATTTTTCATTAGTGTCTATGTTTTAAAAATGGTTTATAGGAATTATTTATAAGGACATTAATGTTGTAAAATAATAATTCATTTAAAATCATCAATGTGGTATGGGACACTTTGATTCAAAAGTTTATTTATTAATTGTTTTAAATGGTTTTGAAAATAGTTTGATAAAGCATTGTTTATTTCAATATCCTTATTTGATATAATGTGATTGGAATATGTAAATGTTATCTTTCCTATATTCTTGTGTTATGTTTTATGATTATGGTTATTGGGCATGGTTTACATATACAGGTGGTTCCATGATAAACCTATGGAGGGTGTGCCCGAGATAGCTCTCTAATGCATTGGGTAACGTGATAGAGGTAAACTTTAATGTTTCTCTTAAGAGATTTAGGGAATATAATGCGATGGGTATTCCAAATGTGACTCCCTATGTATCTATGATTGCTACAATGTAATTATGTTATGAATTCCATAAGTTACATTTATGATTTATGATTTCTGTATGTTATTCATAAATCTTATGATTTCATGAGGTATGTTATGTTTGAAAAGTATGGTTTCATTTATTGGTATTTATTGATGGGATAATTTTTCTTTTCATTATTTTATAACTCTTACTGAGCTTTTTATGCTCATCCCATGTTTTGAAACGTTTTTCACAGGACATAAAGATGAATATGATCAAGGATGAGATCAAGGAAAAGTCATTTTGTCTAAAACATGGAACTAGACATGTATCTTTTTTAAGAGTCTTTATTTGATACAAAATGGATACAGGGTAGTAGTGTCTAAATGTAATATTCAAGATGTTATGGAAAAATTATCTAAAACTCTAAACATGAAATGTTCTTCAATGTAAATTCTTGACATAATTCAAGATTATGTAATGTTTAAGGTTGAGTCCTGATACTAAACCACCACATCCTTCCCATGTACTATTTCATGTCTGACTATCCCTAAAAAACTAATCTAAAAAATAACCACCTCCATCCACATACATGTCACTACCATACCAGAATATAATGCCTCTACCCACAGAGACTTTCCACGGTCATCTAAACACACATACTAGAATCCTAAACCGATATTCGGATGACACAACATAGTAAAAACGTCCACAAACCCAATAAATTCACCATGCCCTATTGTACCACCAATTCACATCAAACTTAGGCACCTCGGATTAATTTTTTACTAGTTTGAGCATGAATTCAATGATCAACATGATCATCCACAAAAAATGATTTTCAGTGGGTGTCCCCTATGTAAATACACAAGCGAGCATCATTGATTTATTATTGAAATCATGATTCCACCATGAATGATCCATATGCAATTCACCCAACCTTTGACCCTTAAAACCCATGGTTTTAATCTCTATAACTAACATGTCACTTGCCACTATAAGAGTATCATTGCATCCATGTAACTCAGGTAACTCCAACTACCTCGTCCAATTATCCAATCGTTAATTAACCCAATTTTTGGATGTATCCATATTTCTCTCTCACACACACACACTCATATTTCTATGAAAAATATCAAATATTGATCATTCCTATCTTATGAAAATAACACTCATGATATTCATAAACACTTTATTCTATATAAGGGCCTCTCTCACAAACATATCTTGGTGCACATACTATAATAAATAATCACCTACAATACCCCACAAGTAAAACCTCTATATAGGCCCTTCATAAAACTATAAATATACTTTATATAGGTAGGAGTATAGTTTTTCCCTATCATTAATCATAGTATAATGTCAGTATATTGGGCATGATTTTCTCTTCTATAATAGTATTCTATGAAAGAAATGATTAAAACCACCACAATTCATCCATTTTTTATGTCACCTATAACTATAGGACATGTGAGATCCATACAAATTCATTAGGCCTTTCTTCTCAAGAGTATCTCAAAATGCACACATTGATTTTCAAGCTACTCATAGCTTCCGACTTATCCCAAGATACTTTGGCATACACTATAATATTTTCTTATCAATACGAAACACGATACACTGTATAACCAAAATATAATGCTTTCAACATCCCATTAAAATATAAATATTAAATTTTATTTCATAAACCCAGCACAAAAACAAATATGACTCTAGAAAGTCACACCTCGTGAACACATTCCTCACAAGCATGGGAAACTATCCATTCCTTCCCAACATGCTCATCACAGTCAAAAAATAACACCCTTGGTGATTTAAAAATGAAAATGCCACATGTTAATATGAAAACCTCATTCAAGAATATAGAAACCCAATAATAAATTAATATTTACACCAATCTCATTTATTTTCAAACTGTGTTCTTGAAGATACATCATGAGGTGACTGAGGGTACCTAACTCGTCTGTCCCTTAGAAACCATGTGTGGAACTTAAGTATCAAAACTCCATGGTATTTCCATCTCAATCAAAATAGACATCTTTGTTCTTCTCACACTATAAACATATAGGTCTCCCTCACCTATATAGTCAATATGAATAGTAAACTCGCATTTCAAAACCAATGTATCCATGAGATATCCTGTACTATTGGTCCTAAACACAACCATCAGGAACACACTTCCTTCACATCTATTTCACATAGACACCCAATCTTGTCAATCCCTTTTGAAGCAATCCACAATGATGAAATTATAGCACACATGCGGCCACTCTCAAAAGAAATCTAACATACCTATATCCAATATTGGGATTCACCCTTCATGCATTATTTTTTAAAGTAAAAAAGAATCTACTTGTGACACATATGGCTATAGGCACATACAACTCTGTTGACCCATATCACGTGCCACCCTCAATGATCAAATAGAACCAACCCTCTAAAAATGATTCATATAAAAATGTCACTAGGATATCTGATATATCCCCATTAGTTATGTGACACATAATGTCACTAGGTACAACAACATTGGTCTATTCCAACTCACAAAATTCCATAACTCATAGGGTGTAAAACACCCTCCTATACCAATTTCACATGACATAATCATGTCAAAACACCCATATCTTTGGTATCACTATTAAAAAGTGAATCCAATAACCCATAATATGGGAACCTGTCGTGTGAATAAATATTCACATCAGACTGATCTATGGATGACAAGTATACAAAATCGATCCAAAAAAAATAACAACCCATTAGGTTTCAACAATAATGCATCTATTTCAGGCATACCCCCAAAATTAATTTCAAAATATATGAGTGAGGATCTCATCCATGTCCAAATCATCGAGAACCTCACCACGAATCCACATAATAATAAATCAAAAATATATCCATATACAAGTCAAAAAAACTGATTAGGATTCCCAAAATTAACTTTGAAGGAAAACAATATTTGATAATTTTTAGACACCTTAAACAGATGAGCATCTATATTCTGAAAAATCACACACTATAGGGCCTATAACATATGGATTCGATGTGCCGATCATGATGTTTGGGATTCTTTTTGCCTCTATAATCCAAGCGTCAAAGCTGCATAATAAGCCTCTTTTAAATGGGATAAGTGCCAAAAATACCTCATAAATAATTAAAATGCAAACCACATGAGATCCACTCAAAGAATATATGTAGGAAAACCATAATATCACCAACAGAAACATCAATCCTAGCCTAGGTCACGTAAATTTTCTACAAAAATAGGTGTTCGTGATTCCCAAAAATATATCAATTATTGGATTTGACATATTCTTATATCGGTAGTCTTAAAAATAGAAAATGGTAAAGAAAAATGATAGTAACTACTATAATAGAAAATTTTAACATCCTGAAGTAGGTTCTACTGGACCGATCCCTCGGGTCAGTTCGCCAAAAGACCATAAGTTCACCACTTAATACTCACTAGGTTGTTGAGTAGTATTATTTATATAAGGTGGTACTGTGAAGAGGGAATACATCCATATTAGAGTGAACAATAAAAATATAAATAATCAAGTCCCATAGTTTCATATGGATGAAAGATATAACCACCGCCAAAAATAATATAGAAATATAAGTAGATAAATATAAACATGACTCAACAACTAAATTAATTAATTAAAGTCCTAAATATCCTTGTAACATATACAACACTAATAAACCACATATATAATACCATATATAAATGTAATAAATTAAATTCATGTACACTATGACCTACTAGAACTCAGAGATGACTCTCAACCAGCCTCTCAACACCATCCATGGAAACCTACACAATCATGAAAAAATATACTATAACCATATCCAAAACATATTCCTACAATAAAAATGTGACAACTACTGGGGTTCCTGTAACGACCCGTCCCCCAGGGCCCGTGTCGTAACTACCCCAAGCCCTCCTTCCATAGGCCAGGGGCTGGTGACTAGAACCAAAGGCATAAATCCCTAAATTTGGAAGGCATTTCCTTTATAACTGCAAACAAACACAACCAAAGAACAAGTGGAATAAAACACTAAGAAAAAACTGAATACAGAAGAAGTGATGGAAACTACAAGGGTCAGAAATACAAGCACAAAAATAAAGTACAAGGAAAGGAAAAGCAGGTACCACTAAAAAGACAAATAGCTGGAAGGTGCCTAGCATCTCTTGGATAATCCACCACAGATCTTACCTGAAGGGTAGGTACAGATAGCCTCCTTAGTGCTCCACGTCCATCTATCTCCTTGGGGTACCGACTCGTCGTGAGGTCCACCTCCGGGTATCGTCCAGTCCTCGTACACTCTGCCTCGGTCAGCGTTGTATGTCGTATGCATCCAATACAACGAGGTGTTGGCATAAACCGTGCAGGGGTGAGTATAACGATACTCAGTAGGGACCCCAAGACCCTCAAGGTCTCACAAAATTCACAAAGGATAAACCACAATATAAATATAAAATCACGAAGTTTCAACGAACCCTTCTTAGGTATATGACCATACATATACCAAAGTTATCAATGACTGTCTGGCTCCAACTCTCGAGCCCTAGCATAAACCATTCCAAAAAGGAATTAAGTCAATCACTACGTTCATAATGGTTGAAAGACATGACTCAGCTCACATAGTAATACAACTCACGAAGAGAGGTGGAGATGATTTGATTTAGCCTCTAAATCATATCCTCTATCGAACCACCATAGGATCCTGGAACAATATTAGCGTTGTCGAACCCACGTAAGATCCTGGCACAGAATTCTTCACTGGACAACCCACATAGGATTCAGGTACAATAGTTATCGCTATTGAACCCATGTAGGATACTGGTATAGAAGTCTTCCATGTCAAACCCACGTAGGATTCCGGTTCAGTAGTTATCATTGTCGAACCCATGTAGGATTCCGTCATCTCAGTCGCAGCCAGCCCTAGGGTTCCCGCACACAGCACACTCGATTCCAGGAGGGTCCTCTCTTCAAGTCATGTGTCAATAAATCAACTATCATGATGTCCTGAGTTGATGTATCCAGTAGTTCTGTCTCATCATAAGGAATACAACGCAATATAGGGTGTTTCAATCGGATGTCGGTCTGAGAGATATTGGCATATCCGTTCCAAGGGGCCAGTTGGATTTTGGGTACAATCTAACCCGGACATACTCCAACATCATCCAAATCTTGTGTAGATTATTCCAAAAGGAACGTCTCATCAAAAGGAATCAAACGTAGTTGACAGTACTTAAATCAGATGTCTTGTACTTATGTTATAAGCGTTTCCGCTCCGAGGGCCCGGTTGGATTCGGGTTTGAACCAACCCAGTGGTACCCAAACATTACCAAAACCTTGAGTGTGATATACTGAAATGACCTTCTCGATAAAAGTAATCCTACGCAACTGACGATGTGTCGATCAGAGGTCCATAGATCATGTCATGGACGAGAAACCAAAAGTGGTGCGAAGAGGGGGCTCCGGGTCCAGTCTGACCCGGCCCAACCTACCCTGGGTGGGCCCGAACCGGGAGACCCGACCCAGATCTAGGTTCGGCCTGGCCTGGTGGTTGTGGCCCGGTCCAATCGACGGCCACCTGGCCCATGCGGCAGGTGGCTCGGCCCGCGCGGCAGGCGAACTAGCGGCGGGTGCGTCCAGCGTGGCACGTCTCAGCCCGTGCGGCCGGCCGTGGCTCGTCCAGCTACCCAAGCGCGTTTGTGCATGGCTCACGGAGTGGGGGAGTCTCCCCCCCACCCCGGTGTCCCATAATGTCAGCGCCAGCTGGTGCCACCCGTCCTTCCCATGACCCATGGTTGCGGGTTCCACTCCACCGTCGCGGCCGGTGCGGCGGCGGCCTTCCGCCAACAGTGTGTGAGGGGATCCGCCGCCCCCAGCCGGCCGTGTAGTTGTGGCCGCCGCCTCCGGTCGCTGGCGCCACCACGACGGCGACCTGCACCACTATGCTCCTCCACGGGCCACCGGAGTCATTCCAATGGTCCGTTTTTCCTCCTGTCTGCGCCTAATGCCTCCTAGGGTCCTGTTCTTTACTACAACGACCTCAAATCAAGGTTTCCATTCCATTCACCCATCGACTATCAAACCGCGCATCAAGAATGAATTGTAAGAGGGTCCAGACTTGATCATTAGCTCGTGCCCTCCACGTTACAGGCTGAAACAGTAATCCAACTTATAATTGAACCAGAAACAAACCCCAGCTTAATCGCTAACCCATCCTGCAATCAACATCCATTCCATGTGTCGACATGTTCGGGGTTTGATTCGCGGTTGTTGTTTTTATCCAAGGGAAAATAAGACCTTAAAAGAATGGAATTCTAACTCGAATTCAAAACCCTACCTCGATTGTCGCTGACCGTTGACGAGTCACGGAAAATGGATGTTGCGGAAGACGGACGTCATTCCTTCTATGTCGGAAAGAGTATAGCCTGGTGTAGTCGAGTCGAGTTGAAACCATCGGTGTAATTCGTGTGTAACACCCCAAGCTTCCACGGTACGATTCTCTTTCAATAATGCAATAGCTTTCATTGTACGCAAGTTCGTGATTCTAACACACCGCGACCAATCAAAGTAGCTGTATGAATAGTAATACCTACTTTTTGAAATAAAATAAATTTTATATTTCAAAATGGACTTCATTTTTGGATTTGGAATATCGGAATTATCGTATGTTGAATTTTTGTTATTTTTCCGAGAAATTCCTATTTTTGATGAATTGTGAAAAATAGTTAAAAACAACATTATTAATTAAAATACATTATAGTGATAAATTATAATATTGAGTGGTTTTAATGTATAATTATAATATAATTTTACCATTTTATACAATGGTGGTCATTAGAATTAATTTCACCTTGAAATTGGACATAAAAAATTGTCAATCTTTTTATTGATATTCTTTCTTAAAAACATGCTATTTGTTTTGACAATGGAAATTAATTATAAAAACAATTAATGAAAATTTTATGTTTTGAATTTTATAAAATGGGAAGAATTTTTTAATTAGGAATACCAAATATAGTTTATATTTAATATTTTGTATTTTTTTTGAAAAACATCAATTTTTGATGAATAGTGAAACCACTAAGTGGTAGTTAAAAAACAGATTTTTTGTTTAAATAAAATTTTACCACCTCTGTGATTTGAATTTCAAAAATCCAACATACATAATTGTTATTAGGAAGTAAAATGTGGTTCAATGGGATTAAAATAATTTCTTGGAGAATCATAACTTTTATGTTTTATTAATCGTGATTGAAGGTAATTAGTGTAATTTATGGTAATATAATGATATAATAATATGAAATTACCTTTACACTTGTCCTAAACTTATTGGATGAGTCATGGCCGACCAATAAAATCCATGAGTCAATTTTTGGGCCCCATGGAGTCACTTGGGTAAGAAAATAACATTAATAACTTTTTATTTAAAGTAAAAATAAAATTGTCACAAACATGTATTGTTTTACTAAACCAATTTTTACATGGGGTTATAGAAGTCATATTTTTGACTATAAATAGTCATTGGAAATATAAAAATATTTCCTATATCATGGTATTTGTTTTATAATTTTTATACATTAAATAAATTAAATTTTTTATTACACCATGATGATGCATCGATTACCTCATTAATTAACTATTTAAATAAAATAAAAAGATAATGCAAAATATAAGACATAAACTTGTCAAAAACATATTGGATGAGTATATTTAGAACCCTTATCACCTTATCCATGATATATATAATTGTGGGACTTTGAAATCCAAAATGAAGTTCATAATAATGTAACATTTCAAGACTTTTCAAGATTGCCCCTCCTCACCTCTTATAAAAGCCCCCCCTCTACCACCTTATTCACATCTTCATGAAATTTGGCTCGGCCAAAATCTGACCAAATACTCTCCCAACATCCCACTAGTACTCCTATTAAACTTTACTTTGGGCAGAAGTCTTCCCATGTAAGCCTTTGGCTCAAATAAAAAATTGTTACCCGGTTTAAAGGTAATGTATCACTTGTGTTCTTTTGTTTTATTTTTCTTCTCCAACCCCATAAACTATTTTTATTACTATATTTTGTAACTAAACTACTATATTTACTATACTAGGATGTTCTTATGAGATGGATTTTATTTTAAATTACACACACCTCTGTCTAACGGTTAAAGAACATACTGTTTCTGTTGTTGGCAAATTACTGCCTCACAAAACGATGATTGTTCAATCTTCTTTTAAAACCTCTCTTGGTGGACATTATGTTGACACTATTTATATATATGATATATATTATGTTTAGGTTTTCTTTATGATTATGAATTTTTCATTTATGGCATACCTTTATGATATCCATTATGGGTAAACGCGATAATTGCATTTTAGAAAGAGTGGACTACCGCCCCCTCAAAGTGATTTAAATCGTTAATGCCATATGTGGGACATATAAAGGACAGATTTAATGATATTATATATTATATTATACTGGAATTATAATATACCTTTATATCATTATTATTTCATTCTATTAAATACAAAATATAAATGAAAGTAGCGTTCATTCGTACGTACGGCTTACCGTCTCCATGAACGGTGCATTTCATTTCTTACATCTAAATGTTATTTAATATCATAAATGCATGTATCTACTGGATATATATGATATATATTATATCTACATCATGAATATAATTCTATAGATAATGGATATTCTACCACATAAACAACTTGTAATTATAAGAAGTTTATTGTTAACTCAAGTACCAAAGATCGTAAAAACGACCATTATTAACTTAAATGACTACATAATTTTCATAACATGGTCATAAGTGATATAAAAGGAATAATGAACTTTATAGAGGTTCTTAAGAAAGTAGAGATTAAATCTATTTTATTATTCAGGATATTAAAGAATTATTGAGTCAAGTTGGACACAAGGTAAGGAACTTCGTCTCAATCTTTTTTCATTGAGGCATATTTTGTTTTATACACAACATTCTTTTATACGGTGTATAAACCCCTTTGATGTCTAGTTTTATTAAAAAATGAATCTTTTTTTATACGAAACATTTTACTAAATTTCAAAAGGGAATGTTTTTGTTGTAAGTATATGGAGACAACGAATTCTCTGCCGCCGTGACCATTATTTGAGCTTCGACTTCCTCTACAAGCCATAACTTTTTTTAAATGAAAAAATAAATACCAAGTTTTAATTTTCTTTTATTTTGGTATTGAAAATGGTTTTATTATATCAATGTGTTTTATTGATATCTTTTGATGGAAATGTGGAAATGTTATGTATCCTTTATGCATGTTTTATGTGATACGATTATGTTATGGTTTATGATATGTTTAAACCTTTTCATATAAGGAATGCATTAGAGTTATTATGTGACGGGTGTAGCCCTCTATAGCTCTTCAATGCATTAGTAGGTATCATGAGAAAAACTAGTGTCTTGGCACAATGCCTTGAAAAATATTATTTTTAGTCTTGGCACGAGGCCTGGGCTACGTGGTTATAGATAGTCTGGCATTATGCATTCCATCATTAAGAAAGTGGTTATTGATATTGCATTTGATTATTCGACTAGTAGAATATCCATGTGAATAAGTAAATGGCATTATTTCATTTTATTATTTCCATATTATGATTAAATTCAAGTTTAAAAGGATTTATTTTAGTTATACATTGCCTTAAATGTTTACGCTTATTTATGAATCTTTCTGCTGTATTGATATCCTTACTGAGCATCTGATCTCACCCATTTCTATGTTTTATTTTTCCTAGGATGTGAAGAAATATTTTATGACTAACCTACAAGGATATTATGAAAGGGATATGAGATTGGAATATGGAGACTTTGTTGTTTGATTTTTCACTTTATGATGTAATATAACATTTATGAATTTATCTAGTTTTTACAAGGCTACTAAACTAATCAGTCTTTTTAGACTTGATATTTTCTGATCATGCCAATGTTACGTAATAATGCACTGAATCTGGGTATCTGGGGTCGGAGCTTTACAGTTGGTATCAGAGGCAGTTTAGTACTAACCTTGGAAGTTAGATTTAGAAAAACTCTAATTAGAGAACATAGCCCTAAGATAGACGTTGAGGATTAGTATAGAATAACTTCCTAGAATTTTGGTATTATAGAGATTTTGTGAGTTTTCCGAGAAATAAATCCCTATCTGGATATGAGCAGGTAGAGGTAGATCTGGAACAGATGTACCTAGGGGTGAAAACCAAAAACACCGCTTTGAGCTAGACTCAAATGGGAACTGTTGCATGACAACGGGCCTTGCTGCACTCTTGGTTACGACACCCCCGAGGGATATGCTTAGGATAATTCCCATTTTATTTACAAACCATTATGAAGGGTTTATGAGTATATACTTGATCAAAGAAAACATTTTTATGATTATGGATTATATCCATAAACTGTTCAATTTATGTTAATTGTTTTAAAGTATGGGAATATGTATTTTGATTCATAAACTGATCTAGTTTATGGCATTGTTTAGAAATGGAGCCTAGTTGAAGGAATGAAAACTATATCAATGCATGGACTCCTTGTAGAGATTTTCCTCCTGCTAAAGATAATTATAATGGAACTAGTGATACAACTGGTTCTGATTAGATTATCACCATATCGGGAAAACTCACTCAGGTTATGAATAATAACCTTACTCGTATAGAGCACCCGGATCCGCAACGTGGAGTATTAATGTTAGACTGATTCATGAGGAAACCACCACCAAAATTTAATGTGGGTACAAATCCAGTAGTATTTGAGAAATGGATAAATTCCCTAGAGAAAATATTTCAAGATTTAGGGAGTAGTGAAAAGGAAAATGTTGTCATGGCGGTTTATCGCCTCACTGGAGATGCTGATCAATGGTGGTCATTGATTCAAAATACAAAGGAAGATGAAGAAGTATCAAGAATGTAATTGAGAGATTTTAAAGATATTTTCATAGAAAAATACTTTCCTCGTGACCATCGAGCAGATATGGGAAGGAAATTTCTAAGTTTGAGGTAAAAGGAGGATGAGAATGTCACAAAGTATGAGTCTAAATTTACAAGGATTGCAAGGCATGCTGCAGATTATATACGTAACCCAAGAAGTAAGATTGATCATTTCATTGATGGGTTAAAACCATTTCTCCATCAATCTTTAGTGTCACAATATTTCTCAATATACGAACATATAGTCTCTTGTTCTATCATGACAGAAAAGGAATTCTATAAATCTTATGACAATAAAGTAAATCAAGAGAAGAAGAGAACGGTGGAGGAAGAGATAGATAAAGGGAGAAATGGAAAGAAGGATTTTCCATTATGCGATAATGGTGGGAAGAATCACCCTGGTACATGCCTAAAATGAATGGGAGTTTGTTATAAATGTGTAGAAAAAGGTCACCAGGCTCATGATTGCAAGGGAAAGAAAGAGGCTGTCAATGTTGAATGCTACAATTGTAGAGGAATGGGGCATTATGAAAATGAATTCCCTAAACTCCAAGGAAACATACCTCAAAAAAGGCCAAGGGAGCAAGGTCAGGCTTATGTTGTTACTATAGATTAAGTTGAATAATTATTGTATTTGTGTTTTTAGACTCAAGGATTATATACTGGTTATAAGAATAATGTTTTATATATAATGATTGTACTGGAATACTTGTTGTTTTCATTAAGTATTTAATATGATGAAGGTAATCATATTTTTAGTATGTGAAAATAAGAGAAACATTACCTTGTTTTGGGAATCTGATGTTACAATGGATTTTGGAAATTAGGGACCTTTTAGAGAAAGTCTGGAAATAGGTTTTTTGGATAACTATAAATGTTAAAATGGATCAAGTTGAACATTAGATAGTATTGTTTGAGGTTAAAACATTTTTGAAGATTATTTTTGGAATATTATAATACTATAATTTTAGGAAAAGGACAACTTGCAGGTTGGGCGATAACCAGTCCCGTCGAATAAAGCTGTAGGAATCGAACCCACAACCATAGTGCGAAAGGCCTTTTTTGCCTACCACTAGCCTACAAGAAGTCCCTAGTTATTAAAAAATAGTTTTCTAATCTAATGGTATGTGTTAAAATTTTTAACCCTATACAATTATGATAAATAGAATATTTTTGAGTTCTATTACCTTATGGAGTGAAAGATGGGTTTGTGGAAAAAATTTATTAAAGAATGAAAGTCTACATGAAAAGTAAGTATATTTCCTTAGGTTCATGGTAAATCTTCTAAATTAATTACTCAACTTTATGAAAGGTATCTTAAAACAAAAATGTTGTCGGTTAACTTTTCCAATTGGGGAATCAATGGCCGTTTAACCAATCACAGGTTTGGGATTTTCTTGTAGTTTACTTTCTCCTAATCCTGGTTTTTACAACTCTCCATAAGAACTTGATGGTTTGTTTCTCCTCCATATCCACATTTTCATATAATCCTAGTATGGGCTATCTCGGGTGACCTTTGTACTTCTCTTTCATTCTTTTAATGTTATATTTTTATTAACTATATTTCCGATATGGGTTTTCCACAAAGGTATTTTCTATTTTTCATCCTTTTATTTTTGAAAAACATTTTCAAATTGCGAGGATGCAATTTATTGAAGGAGGGTAGAATGTAACACCCCAATCATCCACGGTACGATTCTCTTTCAATAATGCAATAGCTTGCATTGTACACAAGTTCGAGATTCTAACACACCACGACCAATCAAAGTAGCCGTATGAATAGTAATACCCACCTTTTGAAATTATATAAAGATCATATTTCAAAATGGACTTCATTTTTGGATTCGGAATATCAGAATTAGCCTATGTTGAATTTTTGGTATTTTTCCGAGAACTTTCAATTTTCGATGAATAGTGAAAAATACTTAAAAACAACTTTTTAAATCAAAATAATTTATAGTGATAAATTATACTATTTAGTGGGTTTAAAGTATAATTATAATATACTTTTACCATTTTATACAATGGTGGTCATTAGAATTTATTTCACATTGAAATTGGACATAAACAATTGTCAATCTTTTGATTGATATTTTTTCATAAAATACCTCTATTTGTTTTGACAACGGGAATTAATTATAAAAATAATTAATGCAACTTTTATGTTTTTAATTTGGTAAAATGGACATCATTTTGGAATTTGGAATATCAAATATAGCTCAGAGTGAATTTTTGATATTTTTCTGAAAAACATCGATTTTTGATGAATAGTGAAACCACTAAGTGGTAGTTAAAAAACTGATTTTTTGTTTAAATGAAATTTTACCACCTCAGTGAATTGAGTTTAAAAAATCTGACATAAATCATTGTCATTAGGAAGTATAATTTGGTTCAATGGGATGAAAATAATTTTTGGTGAATAGTAACTTTTAAGTTTTATTAATCGCGATTAAAGGTAATTAGTGTAATTTAATGTAAATATAATGATATAATAATATGAAATTACCTTTACACTTGTCCTACACTTATTTTATGAGTCATGGAAGACCTACACAATCCATCAGTCAACTTGGGGTCCCCATGGAGCCACTTGGGTTAGAAAATGACATTAATAACTTTTTATTTATAGTAAAAAAAAAGTGTCACAAACATGTTTTGTTTTACTAAAACAATTTTTACATGGGGTTGTACAAGTCATATTTTTGACTATAAATAGTAATTGGAATTTCAAAAATATTTCCTACATCATATTATTTTTTTTATAATTTTTAGACATTAAATAAATTAAAAATTTTATGACACCATGATGATGCAGCGATTACCTCATCAATTAACTTTTTAAATAATAAGAAACAATAATGTAAACTCTAATACTTACACTTGTCAAAAACCTATTGGATGAGTATATTCCGAACCCTTATCACCTTATCCTCGATATAGATAATTTTGGGACCATTGAAATCCGAAAATCACTTCATAATAATGTAACATTTCATGACTTTCCAAGAGTGTCCTCCTCTCCTCTTATAAAAGGAACCCACCTCTACCACCATATTCACACCATCAAGCCATTTTGCTCAGCCATCCTCTGCCCTAATACTATCCCAACATTCCTCTCTTACTCATAGAAGCCTCACTCTGGGCAGAAGTCTTCCCAAGGAAGCCTTTGGCTCAAATCAAAAAGAGTTACCCGATTTAAATGTAATGTCTCACTTGTGTTATTTTGTTTTATTTTGCTTCTCCAACCCCATAAACTCTTGTTATTCCAATATTTTGTAACAAAATCAGTATCTTCAGTATACTAGGATTTTTTTATGAGATTTATTTGATTTAAAATTACACACACCTCTGTCTAATGGTTGAAGAACATACTGTTTCTGTGGTTGGCAAATTAATGCATCACGAAACGATGATTGTTCAATCTTCTTTTAACACCTCTCATGGTGGAAATTATGATGACTCTATTTCTATATATCATATATATTATTTTTATGTTTTTTTATTCTTCTTTATTTTTCATTTATGGCATTCCTTTATGACTTCCATTATGGGTAAACGCGCTAATTTCATTTTTGGAAGTGCGGACTACCCCCCCCCCCCTCAAAGTGATTTGAATCGTTAATGCCATATGTGGGACATATAAAGGATTGAGTTAATGATATTATATATGATATTATACTGAAATTATAATATACCTTTATATCATTATGATTTCATTCCATTAAATACGAAATAGAAATGAAAGTAGTGTTCATGCGTACGTTCGGCTTACCGTCTCCAAGAACGGTGCATTTCATTTCATACCTCTAATTGTTATGTAATATTATAAATGCGTGTATCTTCTGAATATATATGATATATATGATATCTAAATCATTAATATAATTCTAGAGATAATGGATATTCTACCACATAAACAACTTTTAATTATAAGAAGTTTATTGTTGACTCAAGTAACAAAGATCGACAAAACGACCGTTATTAACTTAAATGACTATATAATTTTCATAACATGGTAATTAGTGATATAAATTGAATAATGAACCTGAAAAAGTTTCTTAAGAAATTAGATATTAACTCTAGTTTATTATTATGGATATTAAATAATGATTGAGTCCAGTTGGACACAAGGTAAGGTACTTCATCTCAATCTCCTTTCATTGAGGCATATCTGGTTTTGTACACAACTTTCTGTTCTACGGTATATAAACCCCGTTTACTTTTACTTTTATTCAAAACAAATCTTTTTTATACGAATCTTTTTACTAAATGAGAAAAGGGTAGTTTTTTGTTGTACGTATATGGCGACAATGACTTCTCCGCCGCCGTGACCATTATTTGAGCTTCGACTTCCTCTACAAGCCATAACATTTTTAAAATGAAAAAATAAATACTGAGTTTTACTTTTCTTTTATTTTGGTTTTGAAAATGGTTTTATTATATCAATGTGTTGAATTGATATCTTGTTATTTAAATGTGTAAATGTTATGTTTCCTTTATTCATGTTTTATGTGATACGATTATATTATGGTTTATGATATGTTTAAACCTTTTCATATAAGGAATGCGTTGGACTTAGTATGTGACGGGTAGACCCCAATATAGATCCTCGATGCATCAGTAGGTCTCATGAGAAAAGCTAGTGTCTTTGCACAAGGTGTGGAAAAAATATTATTTTTATTCATGGGACAAGGCCTTGGCTATGTGGTTATGATAGTCTGGCATTACACATTCCATCATTATGAAATTGGTTATTGATATTTCATGTGATTATTCGACTAGTAGAATATCCATGTGAATAAGTAAATGGAATTATTTCATTTTATTATTTCCATATTATGATAAAGTTCAATTTTAAAAGGATTTTTTTAGTTATACATTTCATTAAATTTTTATGTTTATTTATGAAAGTTTCCTCTATATTGTTATCCTTACTGAGCATCTGAGCTCACCCCTTTCTATGTTTTAATTTTCCCAGGATGTGAACACATATTTTATGACTCACCTGTAGGGATATTATGAAAGGGATATGAGTGTGGACTATGGAGACTATGTTATTTTGTTTTTTTATTTTATAATGTAATGTAACATTTATGAATGCAACTAGTTCTTTCAAGGATACTAAACTAATCGGTCATTCGATACTAGATCTTTTCTAATCATTCCAATGTTATATAATAATGCACCGACTCTGGGTAATTTGGGTCGGGGCGTTACATCGTGGGTGGTGGCAGTTCCCTTCCTTGCCCCGGTTGAAGAAGGTAGATGGTGTTTCTTCGCGTTCATTGAGACGTTGAGCGTTCTTCGTTGAAGAATAGTGTTCTTAATTGAGATATTAGAAGTTCTCCTTAGTTCTTCTCTACCTCCCTTCCACCAAAAGAATACCAACCAACATAAAATAATAGGCTCCCTATTGTTTAAATGTTTCTGCATTTCAAATAAATTCAAACACTCGAATTAATTAATGAAGATATTAATTAATTTCATTTTCACACTTAATGGGATGAGGAAGATGGAGAGTTCACCAACATTAAATAAGAGTGTTGGATTTAATAAATTCGAGGGAGTTTAATGGGTTCAAGGGGAGTGGAGGGGTTAGGTATATGTCTGGGACCCAACACATAATATCCTCCCATGGGAGGTTATGTGGGGGTGGGACCCACCTCCAACTTCTCATTGGAGAAATTAACCACCACACACTTTAAAAAAATATGCTACACATATTTTTTATTAAATTTAGAAATTCCCCAAAAATTAACTTCCACTCCCGATAAAACGTAACTGCGGCGAAGGTCTCCTTAAGCGATTACCGGCACTGCGAGTTCATCAGTACCCCCGGATTTCAATTCCAATCATTATTTCAAAAGATATAAAATCCCGCACGTACATTCACTGAACGCACCAGAAAAAAACATCAGAAATTGATTCCAGGCACACCGATTCTCAGAATCAAGTGCTGTTAGAAACCGTGGACTCATAAAATTCCCATGTATTCAAGAAAAACAATTTCCATAGGATTAGAGGTCTTTATATTCTTCCCACCTTAGGTATTTAGGTCCCCGTAAGGTACAACACACACTAAGGGAAAATTTGTGGGCACTGATCAGGCATCTGAGCCTCCCTCTACCATGTGCTCTCCTGGAGGTTCCCGTACTGCCAGCAAACGTGCACCAGAGGAATCAACTGTCCATGTAGGACCCGCTCTTGTCAATCCTCAATCCCCAAAGGAACTTCCGTGAATGTATCCCCTTCATTGATATCTAGCTCCCCGTGCTCGATGATGTGGGATGGATTGTGCACCTATCTTCTCATATTAGATACGTGAAAGTCGTCGTGCTCCGGTGCAACTGAGTTGAAAGGGCCAAGCGGTAAGCCACCTCACCTACCCTACTGAGGACCTAAAAAGGCCCAAAGAATCGCGGAGATAACTTGCTGCCTCGGCTAAATCTCTATAGACCTCATCAAGGTGAGACCTGTAGAGAGACGTGGTCTCCATCCTCTAATTCTAGACGTCTCTGTCTCCTGTCAGCATATGAATTTTGTCTACTCTGAACAGTCATTATCCACTCCTGGATGACCTGCACCTCCTTCGTGGTAGCTTGTACCATCTCTGGTCAGTAGGAAGTGGGACGACTTGGTAAGTCGGTCGATGATCACCCAAATCAAGTCGTGTCCCCTGGACATACCTGGAAGACCCTTCACGTAGTCCATGGATATCTCATACTTCTTCTACTTTGGGACCTCTAAAGGCTGAACCAAGCGTTCTGGTACCTGATCCTCTGCCTTCACTTACTGACAAGTGAGGCATCGAGAGACAAACTATTCTTCTGCATTCTTCATACCTGGACACCAGTTCTATCATCGAAGGTCCTAGTACACCTTTACCACTCCAAGATATACCCGTAAAGGGAATGTGTGGAACTCCCGCAACACTTCCTCCTAAAGTGAATCTGGTACCATGGTACATCCACTGTAAGGAATTATGTGCTCCCCACCATCAGAAAAATCAATCGAGTGCCTGCCCTGAGGATATCTATGCATGTCATCTCTCACAGTCAGTGTCCCCATGCTTCGCCTCCCTGACTCGCTGAAAAATGGGGAAGTGACTGTGAGATATTGTAGAAAGCCTGCTCCATCCTGATCCAAAAAGTACATCTGTAACACGACCAGCTACTCTGCTACCTCTCCA
The DNA here is from genome assembly GCA_963277665.1 of Viscum album. Classification (NCBI taxonomy): domain Eukaryota; kingdom Viridiplantae; phylum Streptophyta; class Magnoliopsida; order Santalales; family Viscaceae; genus Viscum; species Viscum album. The sequence continues at coordinate 1,759,931 of CAUJRU010000037.1, forward strand.
AGCTGATAAATTCCTATTTTCCTACTGAGAGCATCAGCTACAACATTCCCCTTTCCAGGAGTATAGATTATCTCGAGGTCATAGTCCTGGAGGAATTCAATTCATCACCGTTGTCTTAGGATCAGGTCCTTCTGAGAGAAGATATACCTGAGACTCTAGTGGTCAGAGTAGACTATAAAGCGTTGGCCCAATGATCTACGGGTGAGACTATCCAATTTAAAAGAACTCTTCTACACCCTTCTTCGCCTATGTCTTATAAGAGCTACTAAAATTTATCCTTTACTGAAAAGAGAAATATGGTCTCATCCCATGGATAAACCACGCCCATTGACCAATACAGTCTATCCTAACATGAATGGTACTAATTCATTACATGGATGACATTTTAAGGCCTCGATGCTACTACCAAGAGATCCAATTGTTACTGTAGCCTCCAAGGTTTTAGTCACACTATCGGCATCAATGGGTGGTCACTGTGTCTCCTCCAGTAGAAATATCGAATGGGAGGGTCATGTCAACAGTTTTATCCGGAATCTCTTAGTATTAACCACAAAAAAGGCAGGAAATAAAATGTCACAAGGACAAGTGTATTTTATTACTACATCTCAAAGTACATAAACACAAAGCAACCACAAACAATGACATCCATGAAGCTAGAAGCTTCATAAACAAAGAACTCTATCCCTAGAACTATTCCCACTCCTATCCACCTACTACAGATGCAATGTGGTCATAGGAGTCAGCTGCATGAAGCAGAGCTCTCCCATGTCAACCCGTTCCCTGTGATCGGGGTGGACCTCCTGGTTGTGGTGGTGGTGGTAGGGCCTCAAAACTTCGTCCACCACATACTGCACAGTCATCTCCTCTTCCACGTCCACCATCTCCTGGTGGACCACCATAGTCGAACCTCTGCCTCTGCATGGGAGGTCCCTCTACTGCCTGCGGATCATCTGCAAGTCAGTTCAGGCAGTCTCAAGCCATGTGACCATGCCCACCGCATGAATAGCACTACTTGCTCTTCGTATGTCTAGCTCTGTATCATGTGCCCCGTACAACCAAATCTGAGTTGTGCAGTCGACCACCTGTGGGTCTGATCCTCTTGGACCACTACCTCATCTGTCTACTGCCAGTTGCAGAAGACTCTGGTGCATGTTAACTAGTGGTGGGTCTCACTACTGGAGACTATTCAGCAAGGAAACTCTCCATTAAGAGCGATCACTCCAGTACCCCCGTCTGCATCGGAATGTTGAGGTAGATAATCGAAGCCTTGATCTCATGCATGTGTCCCTGCTCAAAGGTCTGGGCCCTAAAGAATGGACCACATAACATATCGGTAGAGTAGCGTGAGAGGTCGGTGAAACTCACTAAGTACTGAGCTACTGTCATGCTTCCCTGCTTCAGATGAAGTAACACATGAATCCACACCGCATGAAGGGTGGATTGTACAAACTTCATCTAGAACAGGATCTCGAAGTTTGTACAGTTTAGTGATGCCTCATCATGCACCTGGAGAATCAGGATCCACCATCTTCCTGCTGCTGCATGCAGGAGACTCGCGACAAGGATCACCATGAGGTCGGCTAGTGTCTCTACCAATATGAAAACTCTCAGAACTGCCTCCATCCAACACTCAGCTAAATGTGGGTCCGTCTCTCCCCAGAACATGGGTGGCCTCTATCGCTGGAACTTGTGAAATACACTTAGGTGGCGTGCACTCTCTATTGCTGGATCTGGTCGTATCAGTGGCCTAGCGGGTAGTGGTACCGCTGGTACCTCCGATGTGATGGGGCTCTGCACTAAAGCCTCGTCGCTCGGTGGGCTACCATCTCGTATGAAAATCAGAACCCTAGTCGGCTGCCTTAGTGGGGACATCCTAAAAAGAAAAAGGTTCACCACTGTTAAAATAGTTTACCTGGTGAGCTGATATAAAGTAATCACGAATAAAACTTTTTCAAGAAAACACGCACACAATCAGTGTTTTCATGCACTATGTCGAAGATCAGAAGGCAGAGTCCTATTGTATGGATACGGCTGCCGCCGCACCAACATCGGTTTTCCTAAACTGATAACCACACCCAAAATAATTAACATTATTTCCATTAAAATAATCAGAGTTCATATTCTATAGTAGAAATGACTCCTCTGATACCAATTTTTCATGAGCCGTCCCCCAGGGACCGTGTCTTAACTATCCCAAGCCCGCCTTCCATATTCCAAGGGCTGGCGACTAGCACCAAAGGCGTAAATCCCTAAACTGGGAAGGAATTTCCTTTATAACTGCAAAAAAAACAACCAGAGAACGAGAAGAAGCATACACTAAGTAAAAACGGAATACAAAAGAAGTGTTGGAATGTACAAGGGCCGGAAATACATTCCCAAAAGTAAAGTACAAGGAAAGGAAAAATAGATACAACTAAAAAGAAAAATAGCATGAAGGTTCCTAGTAGCTCTTGGATCATCCACCACAGATCCTACCTGAAGGGTAGGTACAGATTGCCTCCTTAGTGCTCCACGTCCATCCATCTCCTCTGGGTACTGACTCGTTGTGAGGTCCACTTCTGGGTACCGTCCAGTCCTCGTACACTCCGCCTCGGTCAACGATGTCTGTCGTCTGCATTCAACACAACGATGTGTGGGCATAACCCATGCATGGATGAGTATAATGATACTCAATAGGGACCCCTAGATATTCAAAGTCTCACAAAATCTAAAAAGGATAAACCACAGTATAAAGATACAATCATGAAGTATCAAAAAACTCTACTTAGTTATACGCCCATACATATACCAAAGTTTTCAATCACAGTCCGGCTCCAACTCTCGATCCCAAGCACAAACAATTACACAAACAATGTAAGTCAATAACCACCTTTATAATGGTTTAAAGACATGACTCAGCTTGCATAGTAATACTACTCACGAAGAGGGGTAGAGATGATTAGATTTACCCTCTGAATCATCCTCTCTATTGAACCCACATAGGATCCTGAAACAATATCAGCGCTGTCGAACCCACGTAGTATCATGGAACAGAAGTCGTCACTGTCAAACCCACATTGAATTCTGGTATAGTATTTATTGCTATCGAACCCACATAGGATCCTGGAATAGAAGTCGTCACTGTCAAACCCACGTAGGATTTCTATACAGTGGTAATCGCTGTCGAACCCACGTAGAATTCTGTCAACTCAGTCGCAGCCAACCCTAGGGTTCCAGCACACAACATGCTCGATTCTGGGAGGGTCTGCTCCTCAAGCCAAGTGTCAATACATAAACTATCAAAAATTCACAATTTTATGTATCGAGTAGTTCTGTCTCATTATAATGAACCCAACGTGATAGAGGGTGCGTCAATCGGACGCCCGGTCTGAGAGTTACTGGCATTTCCGTTCCAAGGGGCTGGTTGGATTTCAGGTACAATCCAACCCTTCCATACTCCAACCTCATCCAAATCCTATGTGGAGTATGCCAAAAGGGTCGTCTCATCAAAATAAATCCAACATAGTTGACATTACATTAATCAGACATCTGGTCCTTACGTTATAAGTGTTTCCACTCCAAGGGCCCAGTTGGTTTCGGGTTCGAACCAACGCAGCCATACAAAAACTTTTCCAAAACCTTGTGTGTGATATATCGAAACTAGATTCTCGATCCACGAAATCCTAATCAATTAATGGTGAGTCGATCGGAGGTCCTTAGCTCAAGTTATGGGAAAAATACCAAAAGTGGTCCAAAGAGGGGGGTCTGGGTCTGGTCCGACCCTGCCAAACCCGCATTGGGTTGGCCCGAACCGGGTCAACCCGACCCGTATCCAGGTCCGGCATAGTAGGGCGCGACCCGGCCAGGCGGTTGTGGCCTGGCCCGTGCGGCAGGCTGCCCTGCGGCAAGCGCGACCGACATGGCATGACTCGGGGAACTGGCTAAGCGCGTTTTCGCATGGCACGCAGAGCGGGGCAGACCCGCCCCGGGTGCCCCGTAACGGTGGTGCCAGCTGGCGCCACCGGCCCTTTCCTAAACACGCGGCTGCAGAATCCACTCGACCACCAGTGGGGCCTGAAGGGCTCCACCGCCGCCCCGGCTGCCCGCACCGTCGTGCTCCTCTACGGGCCACCGGAGTCGTTCCGGTCGTCCGTTTTGCCTCCCGTCTGTTCCTACGACCTCCTCGGGTCATGTTCATCACTACGACGACCTCAAATCAAGGTTTCCATTCCGTTCACCCATCGCCCATCAAACAGCGCATCAAGAACGAATTGGCGGAGGGTCCGGACTTGTTCGTTATCTCGTGCCCTCCGCATTAGAGGCTCAAATAGTAATCCAGCTTATTATTGAACCAGAAACAAACCCTAGCTTAATCTCTAACCCATCTTGCAATCAACATTTGTTCTGCGGATCGACCTGTTCGATGGTCGACCCACCGTTGTTGTTTTTATCTAAGTGAAAAGAAGAACATAAAAGAAAAGAATTAAAACTCGAATTGAAAACCCAACCTCGATTGTCATTGACCATTGATGTGTCACAGAAAATGGAAGTTGCAGAAGACATACGTGATTCCGTCTACATCAGAAGGAGTAGAGCCCAGTGTAGTCGGGTCAAGTCGAAACCATCAGTGTACTTCTTGGGCGGTGGTGCTTCCCTTCCTTCCTTCAGTTAAAGAAGGTATAAGGTGTTGCTTCACGTTCTTCGAGACATGGAGCGTTCTTCGTTGAGGAATGGCATTCTTCGTCGAGAGATTTGAAGTTCTGCTTAGTTCTTCTCTTCCTCTGTTCCCCCAAAAGAATGCCAACCAATGTAAAATAATAGGTTCTATATTATTTTAATGTGACATGCATTTCAACTAAATTTAAACACTCGAATTAATTAATGAAGAAATTAATTAATTACATTGGCACACTTAATGGGAGGTGGAAGGTGGAGAGTTCACCCACATTAAAGAAGAGTGTTGTCTTTAATAAATTCACGGGATTTTAAGGGGTTCAAGGGGAGTTGAGGGGTTAGTTGCTTGTGTGGTCCCCACCACATAATATCCTCCCATGAGAGGTTATGTAGGAGTGGGACCCACCTCCAACTTCCCGTTGGATAAATTAACAACCACACACTTTAAAATAATATGCTACACATATTTTTTATTAAATTTGGAAATTCCCCAAAAATTAACTTCCACTCCCGATAAAACACAACTGTGGTGAAGGTCTCCTTAATCGATTATCGGTGCTTCAAGTTCATCGATACCCTCGGATTTCAATTCCAAGCATCGGTTCAAAGGTTATAAAATCCCGGACGTACATTCACTGAACATACCCGAAAAAAAAGAGAAGAAATTGATTCTGGGCACACTGGGCCTCGGAATCAGGTGCTGGCAGAAACTGCGGACTCATAAAATCCCCAGGTATTTAAGAAAAAAAATTCCTCAAGATTTCCGGGTCTTTACAGTACCCATGGGTGGTTGTGGCTCGAGAAGGATGTGATTAAAAAAATACCCAACAACAAATGTTGTATAATTTAAATATGATTTATAGAAACTGTTTATGAAGATAAAAATTATAGTAAATAAATATTATATATAAGGTTAGATAAATATCATTTGAAAAAAAAATTAACTAATAACCTATTGGACCTTGGATTATAAAGAGACTATCATGACAACCAAACATGAATTGACCAAATCCAATATTTTGAATTATAAAACAAATCATGAATCATAATTTAAATAAATAAAATCACATATGTATATCACATAACTCATGGACGAATAAGGCTTAAATCCAAAGTATCTGTTTAATGTTCTTCTGATTTCAGTTCCCAGACAATCCTTCTAGAATCTCAACCATGTTTCAATATCAATTATGTTTGGAACCTCGCTCGAATGACTAAATCAAGTAATAAATAACCTAGTTACAATAAATATTTTCATGTCCAAAACTATAATCATTCATCATAAAAATAATGCATAAATAATCAGTTCAAATACTATATATGAATCAAATAATAGTTCTCCGAGAATAATTCCAACAACTAATATAAGGCCTAGAGAATTCATCCAACACCTAGCGAACAGATTCAGAGTGTCATTCCACTATCCATTCAATATTGTAAAACAACATGCCCAAAGCATCAGTCTTGAACATATACCATAATAAAAAAAATATGTTACTAATTACTCAGTCTAACACATAGTCCATATGTTATACTATATATTCGTAAGGGCACTTTATTGCACGTAAATCATATAGTATACTACTAGTTCTTGGTGTATTATTTTGAGATTTGAACTATTTAACCATTTCTCAATTACAAATATCCACTATATTGACTTAAGAAAAAAATTCAAGAATAAAAAACAACACTTTTTAAAACATTTACATTTCTCAAGATATAAACATGACATTAACCCTAATAAATTTCTAAAAATTCTATGTCCTTTTTACATATCAAAAAACAATTCCAACACTCTTTGGAAAGTGATGGATATCACACATTTAATAATATCATTTCAAACACACCCTTTAAACATGAGACATATTATTTAAAATAGAAAATAAGTACAAATCCATCCTTTACATCAAAACATTTTCAATGATCCATAATGCCATTTTCAAATAATTGGAATCCACAAACCTATTTTAAATCAATATTTTAAATTCTCCAAAATCGCATTTTAAAATTACATGGAGGTTGACACTTCACATTAATAGAAAAAACACAAAAATGAACAAAATTATTAAACTAAACCACAAAATTTGGTAAATACCCCATAAACCTATTTAAAACTAATTCAAAATCCTTATAAGAATTTTATCATTCTGAACAGATACAAAAAGTGTATTGTCAAATGTTAGAACACCCCTTAGTTGGCCATAAGACTTATGTCATAATAACTAACTGATCCAATTAAATTTTCATAAAATCTAATGAATCTATCATGACCCAAGAAAATTAATTTAAACCATGTGTGAAAATCCACCACAGATGGCCTTGAATTCCCAATCTGCAAACAAAAGTAAATAATTAGAAATAATAAGGGTATTTCTCTTAGAACACTTACCTCATCAATAATTTATTCCATAACACTTAAAAATATTTAAAGCATTTCCATGTCACATCCATGTCACGTAAAAACTCATTGGTATCCTAATAATATCACAGCAACCACTCGAGCTCAAGCCATCATGCCATAATAGAACAGAACCCATCTACTCACAAAATGTCTGCAACATAACCCCGACCACATTCCAGTCCATGTCCATAAAAGGTGATACTAAATAAAAATTTTGTTAATATATTTCATTAGGGAGAACTAAATAATGTTCACCATCATCTCATAACATAAAGAAAAATCATAGAACGACATGAATAAGTCCTCTCGGGATATCTTATACACAATCCAACCAAATTCACTATGAGAAGTGGTTAATTTTAACTTTATCATTTGGAATCATTTTGAAAATTAATACCATAGAACTCCAATATTAGAGATTATATAAAATAAGAGGATATTAATCTAATAAATTTTTCATATTATCTAAACACATTAATAGTTTTCTATTAAGACAGCCAAAATGATGTGGTTGTAGAAAGAAAAAGGAGTTAGGAAATCCCTTGGGTTGTGTGTAGTAAATGGGGAGAAAGAGGGGCTAGTGTCATAATATCCCAAGGGTATAATTTTTGTAAAATGATAATTTTAATTATTTTATGGGAATCCAGATGGTTTGGATTCATGGTTTTCTAAACTATGCACCAACCATGTGATTGGAACAGTCTAAATCCAAAACACCTAGATGGTTTGGATACGTCATTGACCAAATTGTGTGTGTAACATTAAACACCCCAATAGACTCCCCTTCAACATGTAATGTGGTTTGGATAATACCATGTGTATGATGAGAAAACAAATCCCAGGATCTCCTCAAACTCACATGATTTATCCTTTGTCTCACACATTTTATTCAAAAAATTGCTCTAATAATGAAACTCTACCATGATCAATTCAATATTAACTGACAACCCTCTAAGCATCAATTTTATCACATAGTTTCTCCTAAACCATGAAGAAAAAATATTGTAATATAGTTAATCATCTCCAAAACTCCGGAAACACAACCCAAAGCCTCCAAAACCCATAAAAACACCCAATATACCTACTGATAATCATTCCTCACACCAAAACACCACTTAAAAGAATTATAAACCTCTTATTTTTTTAAGTCTTGATTAAAATTTTAACTCTACGAGTGAAAACATTGAAATCCATTCTGATATTTTCAACCTATATGGATATCAGATATTACCTTAAAAATAAATACTTTTTATATCATAATAAATTTATGTCATAATTTATAGAATTCATAATAAAATAAATCATACACATGTCATCAATTCCTCCTTCTAGGACTTTATAAATAGAAGTTATGGACACACACATAGCCTTATCTTAGTTTCCTCATGACACATACATACGTATTCAGTGGATATATAATTCCAAGACCCACCCATAGCATAAATCAGTTAATGAATTCCCTCATATTATAGAAATGTAAATTTAATATATATCATAGTGTTTTATAATGAGTTAAATATTAATACATTTCTTATTAATCAATGAATTTATTTATAAGGTAATCCAAATAGAAAAAAGTATATGTGATCATATAAATAATTTTACACTGTAAATCAATTGGTATGGATTTGTAGGTGAATACCCCTTAATTATTATAATATGATATATGTTATTCATATTACAGAGTATTTGGTATTAATATTAATAAAAAATGATCCCATATAAGGTTTATCGAATTAGAAATAGAATATATCACAATGGAAGGAAAATATAATGAAAAAATATTATCCATGACCATGTGGGGGATGAACTCAATGTGTGATTTTTTTATAGTAAAACAAAGAGGCTAATTGACATAAACTTACCATGTATTTCCCTTTTGATATACTTATTCTTAACACCAATCCATAAAAATATATAAAAATTTATATTAGAATATTATTTCCTTATGAGTGGAATATATTGGAGGTGAATGTGAATTAAATTTGAATAATTAATCAAATAAATAGCAGTTAAATTTAATTAAAATAGATATTTACTATGAAATTGAATTTTGAAAAGGTTATTTAAAATATTAAACAAGAAAGAGAGGGGTAAAAATTAACATTATTTTAGATTTACTATTTTGGAAATTGACCATTTGGATCCTCTAAAATTCAATAAACTAGAGATAAAACTCTTGGAGAGAGTATTTGAGAAAACATTTGTGAGAATATATAAGTATGTTGTGAGGATAATGTCTTGAGGAGGTGGTTATTTATATATTAATCATGGGAATTATTTAATTTTTAAATTTATTTACCTTGGAAAACTAAATTGTAGAAGATTCATTTAAAATTATTTATAAATCATTTTCCATGAAAGGATTCAATATTTAAATAATAGTTTTATTATTCTAAATCATGGTTATTTGAAATAAATTATGATATTTCATATTGACTATGTTAAATATATTTAGACATAATGAAATGGTTTTTAATAATATGAAATATATTATTTAATTTTAAAATTCAATAACTAGTTTAAAATTAATTTATTTATAATCAATTATTTATAAAATTAAATAATGATACTATCATGAATCATAATCTAGTATCTATTATAAAATTATTTCATCAAAATGGGCCCATAAAAAATAGTAGAAACAATATATTTTTTTTAATATTGATCTAAAAACATATTTTGGAAAAATACAAAAAAATTGATCTCATGACTAAATTTTACAAATTTATACAAAATTTCAAATCCATTTTATGAAAATTAATTTCAAATAATAGTTAATTTAATAATTATATTCTATATAATAAAAAAATGTATAGAAAATAAATATATGACATATTAAAAAAATTAAATTATTTTGGAAATACGAATTTAAATATTATATTTATTACATTAAATAATGTTATATTTATATATAGTTATATATTTATTTATATTATTATTTCATCATTAAAATAGTTTGATCACTACTACTCAAATTATCTTGTCACTATTCTAACGGTCTTATTTTTAATGGTAACCTCACCATTTATAATATTTATAATATCATTAACTATTATATATATATATATATATATATATCTCAAATTATAAAATTTCATTCACTATGTTTTCTCTCATGGATCTTTATATTTATTTTATAAAACTACTACCTTATTTCCAAAAAAATTTCTTATTATATTGATATTTAGAGTAGTGGTAGTTATAAGATAATATGACCCATTATATTGGAAACATCTGGTTATGCTATTATAGTTTGTTTATTGTTTTATTTTATATTTATTAATATTATGGTGTGTATTTACCCCTTATTTGTAATACTATAACAGGAAGAAATAAAATATTATTTATTATTTACTAATTAAAATTTTCATGTACTATGTAGTTCAACATGGGTGACATTTGAAAGAGCATAATGATGGTTAAGTAGAGCATGATCCATTAGTGAACATTAAACAAATATTAATTGAATGTGAAAGTCAAAATGATTTTTGTAATTGTGTTTTTAGTAGTTCCGATAGTTAATCTAAGAGGAGAAGTGACCACCACTCATGTCAATCATGATTTACATTTAAAAATCCTCCCATATTTAGATTTAATTTTAGACTTCAAGGGATAATAATATGGATGAAAACAATGGAAAAAATGTTTTAATTGATTAATGATATTGAGAATAAAAAAATATAACTAGAATCTTTTATATTTGATGGCTTTGCATGATTCTGATGTTTTGTTATATTTCAAACTAAGAAGACTAGGTTAATAAATTATAAAGGATTTAAAAGCTTATATTATGAGTATTTCTATCAAAAAACATTAAATATTGATAAAAATCAATTATTTATTTCTATTAAACAACATCATATATATTTTATGGACTAATAAAACTATTGAATGATTATATTATGTTTTTTTCCATATTTATGAAGTGGTGTGTCTATAAATGTTAAATGCTTTAAGATTGTAAAATGACCTTTACATCATGATTAGTTGGGAAATTGTTTTATTCTACCTAATATTTTGGTATGTAATGTGGTGGTAATGGTTGTATAATGAAATGGGAATTATCCAGAATATTACTATTACATTAGTTATAAGAGGTTATTGGAGTAGAAAATTCACTTGAAAATATGAGGCTAGATGAGATTTTCTATCGCAATGAAGGATCAAGGATCTAGGGATTAGGTTTTTCCTTCACATTTTACTTATAACAAGTCTTCCATAAAGAATCCTAATTGTGTCTAAGATATTCATACTCGAGATATAAATTTTAAAAATAGAATTATGTTATTATTTATTAATATAGAAAAATTTATAGAGTTTTTATTAGAGTGGTGATGTGAATGGTGGTGAACAAGGTTTTACTTCAAGTTATATTTCATTCACATGGTTATTAGGGCCTTTGAAGAGGGGTAGTAGTGTTTTACTAGGGATAATTAGTTGTGTTGGAATGTTGATTGAGTAGTTTATAATATTCCTTACTTATACTATTTCTATAAGAGTATTTATATGGTTTTATGGTTTTATTTTCATGTATTTGATCACTTATTATTTTATTACAAGTATATAATGGTTAAATGAGTTCTAAACTCATACTATTATTATCAAGGATGAGTGCTTGTTTGTTTAATGGAAAAATCCTTTTTTTTCTTAATTGGGTTATTCATTTGAGTTAGGAATAATTTTATTTGTGGAATTATTGGAGCATAACATTCTGGTTATTAGGGGTTTTATGGTTTAGTGGAAGGGTTTTTTGATATTAAGTTTATTTGATAGTTGATAACTTTGAAGATATGTATCATAAGAATATCACGGTTTCCGTTACAAAATTTGATATAGAGTTCAATATTGATTTCCATTATAGTTGTTGTTGTTCACCAAAAAAGTAAATATTGGCTCCATACCTATAAGTATTCTAAACCTAAAATAGATTATATTTCATTTCATGGTGACCTAAATGAATATTACGGGCTATTGCACCATCAAATTGTGAACAAAGTAATGGAAGATTAAGATTAATTCATCTATATCACATGTATAAAGTTACAAAAATGGTTTAGGATGAAATAATTTTATATTCACATTATAAAATATTCACATATTCATGAGAATCTACCATGTTGAACACATCAGGTTCCATATCATGGAACCTATATGGTAAATCCTTTAATATTATTCACTAAAATCCTTAAATGAATGTGATAAATAATTATAATTCATCCATAAATAATTATAATTGTGGGAAACTATATGACAATGATGTGGTAGTTACGTGAGAAAAGCCAATGTTATCTTTATTATAACATAATCTCATGTTATATTTCATGCACACTATGTTATTTTAGAACCAATTTTTGATTATACATAAACATAGTGATATATTAGAACAAATGTATTATTAAATTTTATTCATTTTATTTATATCATTATAATTCACTTTTAATAATCCTTAACTTTCAGTAAAGTACTTATAGTATTTATTAAATGCTTCACAACTGTCCATAAATATATCCAACACTTCTTAATATATAATATTTTATCAAAATCTCTTTATTTTAGAACAAAACCTTCATCTAAAACATAATCCACAAACCATTTACAATATTTGAAAACATACAGTCTATTTTAGTGTTTCAAAAAAACATTAAATCATGATTTCATAGATATAGGAAATATATACCCTTTAGAAAAACCCTAGTATAGCTCAAGCCACTAGGGAGTTTGGTTAGTCTCTATCAAACATTATCGTATCTCTATATGAAAAAGTACACCATAATTTATATCATATAAATAATATATATACTAATATAATATGGTTTCTTATGACACTATGAGTCTACTATAACATAAACACTTCCAATCTAGTATATTTCATCTCATTTTTTCACTGTTATTTGAAATAGACAAAATATATTGATGAATACATCACATTTCATTCAAATAATAGACATAAACATAAATTTTCCCTTTCCAAATAGTTGAATACATTATATGTGACTCAACTAGGTATGGAATTTCATTTGGATAGACAAATTCAATCAAGGGACTATATGTCGTAACCTACCATAAGTAAGAAAATGACATCCTGGTTATGCTTTGAACAAGGACACTATCAACAACATACCCAACCACCCCTAGTTTACATATTCATAATTAAATTCATATTATATTATAAAATTATGATGGTTCTAATGAAAGGTATCTTACTATCTTCATCTATGAATGAATTATTATAATAAGCCTTATTTGTTCCTCACATTATTTGTTTTTTTTGAAATTATTCACATATATATAATTCATGTCTGATATTTATGCGACTATTCGATAAAATTATACCACTAAAAAAATTTTTAATTAAAATATATTAAATAATAAAGTTTGATTAATATTGAGACATTTGAATCATATTCCCAATGTGAAACACCTTGATTATGTTCAATATCCACAACATTGCGATAATAATTTTTTTTGTTTTAATAATGTATTTCATCTATATTTAACTCATTTTATGTATTCCAATGTCATTTTGGAACCCATTCCACCATTATTTTTCTTCAAATTGATTCATTAATAAAATATATATATATATTACTACACACAAACCAATACAAAACAACTTTAGTATAGATTGACACTCACTTAGTTGTAGAATACAAATGTAACATGTTATATTTGAATTTAATTCCATGCCATAATACTCTTTCATGATATAAATTATAATCCATTTTTTACATGGAAAATTTTATAGGATATATTGATACTCACTTTATTATGGTAACTAAATGTAACTCTTTATATTTTTATTTACCTTTACATAGAGTATTATGTAAGGACAGTTTTATTTTAAACTGATATAAAATTTTATTACTTAAAAATAAAAATCTCCAATCCAAAAATTCTCCCACTAGCCTCTGAAAGACTATATTATATTAGAAATATAATTTTATGAAACAAAAACTCAATTGTGTTAGGAAATAACTATTATAATTTATATTATAAATATTTAACAAATAAACTATTCTTTCAATATCATATATTGTTATCTATATATTTGGGATATATTTCATGGAAAAAATGAATTTACACATTAAAATATACCCTTGATGGAATGAAAGAACAACTTCCATCACATTTTAACAATAAAGGGAAATAATTTTATCCTATATAAAACATTTTTATCCTTGTCTATTTTCAATACTATTTTTCATAATTTTTGAATCACAATCCATATTGTTCATAAAAAATATTAACAGAAAATTATTTTATAAAATTAAAACCTTTGGTGAAGAAACTCTTTCCTTCATCACTTGAATGGAATGGTCAAGAAATATTACTTCATCTATTTATATTAAAAAATATTTGTTTTTAAAACATTTGAAAAATATTATATTGGAATCGCATACCATTAAAAATTGAAAAATCAATTTTAATGACACTAATACAAATCAAGTATTTAACGCCCCGACCCTAATTACCTAGAGTCGGTGCATTATTACATAACATTGTCATGATCACGAGAAATATCAAGTCTCGAAAGACAGATTAGTTTAGTATCCTTGGAATAACTAGATACATCCATAAATTTTTACATTACATCATAAAAAAACATCTTGTCTTCATATCCCCTCATACTATCCCTGCAAGTCATTCATAAATTACTTCTTCATAATCCTGGGAAAAATAAAACATTGAAAGGGGTGAGATCGGATGCTCAGTAAGGATAACATTATAGCAGAAGCTTTCATAAATAAGCATAAACACTTAAGGCAATTTATAACTAAAACAAAAGCCTTTTAAATTTGAACTTCAGCATAAAATGGCAAAGGTAAAATGAAATAATGCCATTTACTTACTCACATGGATATTCTACTAGTCGAATGATCACATGAAATATCATTAACCACTTTCATAATTATGGAATGCATAATTCCAGACTATCATAACCACATAGCCAAGGCCTCGTTCCAAGACTACAAATAAGATTTTGCCAAGGCCTTGTGCCAAGACACTAGTTTGTCTCATGAGACCTACCGATGCATCGAGGAGCTATAGCGGGCTCCACCCGTCACTTATTAAGTCCAATGAATTCCTCATATGAACATGTTTAAACATAACATAAACATTCGTATTAAAACTAGCATACGAAATGTCAATACTTTTACCACAAACCATGAATGGTATAAAAACAGCACATCCACAGTCAAACATAACTCATTCGATACAATATGGAAGATTGTATTGTATCACATTAACCTCAATCAACAATAATGAAGGATGTTGACATAGATGAAAATAATCGTCAAAACTATTTGAGAGAAATATCCCCCTTTTCTTGAAAACATTTAAAAGTCACACTATTTGTCAAGAAGCCATTTAAAAGTAGATTTTTGAATCAAAGTGTCCCATACCACTTTGAAACTTTTTAAAAGGAGTTTGGATTTCTAATCTTTAATGTCCATATAAATAAATCCTTAAAACCATTTTTAAAACATAGACATTAATGAGAAAGTTTTAGATGAATAAGTTTTTAAAACATTTAAAAATGGTATTTTAGTTAGAGATTCTAACCAAAAGAGACACTTGAATACAAATAATTGATATAATAAAAACTTTTTAATATCATGAGAATAAAGGGAATCATGATATACTATGTCAAAGTACATTATATACACCACATAAAAGTGATTTGGTGTATATCATCAAAGAAGTCTCAATGGAATGTAAATTGAGATGAAATCTCTCATAAAGGTTGTATCCTTAGGTTAAGGATAAATCAATGATATAATTATGTGTGAAAAATATAAATACACTAAATATGATTGGATATTCAGTGTAAAACAATCAAAGGACATTCACACATATTCTTGTAAAAACAATACCAACGAATTGGATGTTTAACTCAACAAATGGAGAATGAGTTAAAATTACTCTTATCAAATTCATATCAATGACTTGAGAATTATCAATGGAGTGATTATGTGTATCAAACTTATATTCATAGGAAGGGGAGTGGAAATTATGACATAATCAAATGAATAGTGATTCCACACATAATCTTGGGGTAATATAATTAATGAAATATGCGTAAAGCCAAATGAGTGGAAATTGAAATTTCAAATTCCCTTATCGATTAGGTAACTTACGAAACATACACCCATGAAAGAAGTATCATACCCTGATGATGTAAATACCCATAAATTAAAGTATATTACACAATGAATGCAATCATGGGCAGTACACATACCCCACATGCAATAATTAAGTGGTGAATAATGGAAATCTCACGAAATTAAAAGTGAGATAAGAAACCCCTTACCACGTTAATCAACTGAGTCGTATGGCCAAAAGTTAATAACCACAAAATGATTTACAGAATAACATGAATGTAAGATAATCATGATAATATATATCAAATGTTCGTACACAATACAGCACTTTCAATAATTTAGTGGCGAACAATGGAAATCTCACGGAATTGAAAGTGAGATAAGAGAATCCCTTACTTTGTACTTTTTCCTTGGTCGATGGTAGGTTTACCTCCTGTATAATGGTGAAATAATTGTTATTGAATAATACAAGAATCATTTACTTTAATATGATATCATATATGATCTTTTAACATTGATTTGTTAATAATATCTTAGAATTATCGTCATTTCGGGTGTTAACGGGTTCATTTTACTTTATATTCTTTGTTATGTGAGCCATATTTGTTATTAATGGGATGAATATTATTCATATCCAGAATGATATCAAGTCCTTAGATACTATTTTTAAATCATAAAATTATAATTATACTTGAATGGATATGATGGACAATGAATCTCATCGCGTTCGTGGAGACGGTAGTCCGTACATACGCACGAGCGACAATATCATTATTTTGATATTAAAATGATATATAATTGGATTTTATATCATATATACAGAATCATTATCATGTTATATTTATTATTTACATTAGTTACACATCATTATTATACCCATCCAAATAATAATATATTGAATAACAATTACACCACGACGTGGAGACGGTAAGCCGTACGTACGCACGTATGGTGACATGTTATTCAAAGGATGGATAGAATACTGAATATGGTTGTACCATATTTATAATAAAATAAAAGTATATATATGATACTGGAGTTATTATTTTATAATGGTAATAACAAAGAAAGAGGATGTGGAAGAAGAAAGGAACTTAAAAAGGGGTGGTGAAAACATTACCTCTTCTTCGGGTTCTTCCTTTTGATTTGATCAAAAGGGCTCCTTAGGTTGGATTTCTGATCAAACTAAGGCCTCTAGGTTGTAGTGAGGTAAGTTGCGAGAGTATTGGGGCAGAGTTTGGCCGAACCAAAAGGCTTTGAAGGTGTGAAGAAATGAGAAGGAGGAGTGCCCTTTTATAAGAGGGGTGAGGGGCACCTTTGGAAAAGCTAGAAATATTAATT
Organism: Viscum album; assembly: GCA_963277665.1. Classification (NCBI taxonomy): domain Eukaryota; kingdom Viridiplantae; phylum Streptophyta; class Magnoliopsida; order Santalales; family Viscaceae; genus Viscum; species Viscum album. Next base: position 1,777,433 of record CAUJRU010000037.1, read on the forward strand.
TATAATAAATTCATATTCGCTTTCTAATGGCTCAAAAGTTGATTATTCAAAGTTTAAGGTGGGTATAGGTCGAAAACCACTCAACAAATTGAATTTAGACAGGGTTTGGTACTTATATTAACCTTATATTTAATTATTAACTCTAAGTTAATTAGTTTCACTTTTACAATGTCTCTTTTTATTTTTATATAATATGGTTAATAAACTTACTATATACATCCAAGCGACCCCCAAGTGGTCAAGTAATGATGAACCTATCATGATATAAGTATCTTGGCCGAACCTTAGATTTTTAGAAATTTAATATCAATTAATAATATAATATTTGTTTTAAGAACTCTTTTATGTCAATTTTGACACTATTCAATAGTTGATTTTTTTAAAACTCATAAAAGATTGATTACTTCGAAAAAAGTAAATTAAATCAATCCTAATAAATCATATTATCCTAGAAAATTAGTTTAATTCATTAAAAGTTTCATATTATATTTATTTGGGTATTTATAATATCAATTATTTTATTTTTACACTATTATAGTAATTACTGCATCATCGTTGTGTCATAAATAAAATAAATTATTTAATGTCTAAAAATTATAAATAAAATATAATTATGTATGAAATCTTTTTATATTTCTAATGAATATTTATAATCTAAAATCCAACATATATAACCCTATGTAACAATTGTTTTTCTAAAAGATATATGCTTGTGTCATTTTTGTATTCATTTTAACTTAATTAAAATAAAGTGTCATTATCACTTACAAGTGCATCCATGGGGTCCCAAAATCGACCCAAAGATGCCCATGGTCGACCATGTATCAAAAAATAGGGTTAAGACACGTTTTAGGGTAATTTAGTATTATTATAATATTATTTTTTAACCCTTATTTACCGGATTTACCCTTAACCATGGTAAATAAAATATTTACCGCAGTAATTATTCAAAATGTCTAAAAATAAAAGTTACCTATTTACACAATTTGGACATCCTGATTAAAAATATGGAATACATTTTTCTAAATTCAAAACACATAAGTGGCAGAAATTAATTTAAAATTAATTCCCGCTGTCAAAACAAAAAGCGTGTTTTTAAGAGATAATAACTATCAAAAGATTGACACTTGTTTATGTTCGGTTTAATTGTAAAATTATGTCCAATGACCAACATTATATTAAATGGTAAAAATATATTCTAAATATACATTAAAACCACTCAAATTCACAATTTATCACTATTAATTATTTTGATTAAAAAGTTGTTTTTAATTAAAATTTAGTAATTTTCACTATTCATCAAAATATGAAAGTTATCCGAAAAGTACCAAAATTTCACCTTAGGCTAAATTCGATATTCCGAATCCAAAAATTAAGTCCATTTTAAAATATAAAATATATATAATTTCAAAAGTTAGGTATTACTATTCATAACGGCTAGTTTGATTGGTTACGGTGTGTTAGAACTCGGTGTTGCGTACAACACACGCTAGCGTACCGTGGAAGCTTGGGATGTTTCATTTTAAATTTTTGATGTCCCCATTTAGTCAAAAAAATTAAAATATAGTATCTAAAAAGGGTTCACTATTAAAATTTGGTAAAAGTGCAATACTGAAAAAGAATTTGTTCTTACATTATGTCTAAGAAACTCAAAATATGGATTCTAAAATTATAAGGATTATATAAAGTTTAAAATTTAGTTAACACTATTCATAACCTCTTTTGAACAGCTTGTTTGGTAAGTCATGGTGCGATTGAACTTGGTGTTGCGTGTAGTGAAAGTTATTGAATTATTTTGAAGAAATAACACACTATAAAATCTTGTGGTGTTACATTATCCCCTCCTTCAATAAATTGCGTCCTCGCAATTTGAAATTGTTCTTCGAAAATAAAAGGTTGAAAATAGAAAATATCTTTGTGGGAAAACCCACATCGGTAATTGGGTTACTAAAATTTAGTCTTAATATGAGGAAAAGAGAAATGAAAGGATCACCACCAAATTATGATCTCGATTAGGAGAACATTGGTGGTAATTAGAGACATATAATTGGAGGAAAAATGTAAATATTTATAGGTAGTGATTGAGGTCATCAATCACAAACAAGTATAAAATTGAGGTCCTTAAACTCATCAATCTATGATGATTTGAAATACCATCGGTCCAAGAAAACATAGGGTATTGGGATAACACATTTTTGACGTTTCAAAATATCTTAGTTGAAATCCCACATTGAAAAATGAATTAATGAGGCCTCTATTTAAAATAAAGAGTGGAAAGTATGAAGATTACCGAAAATAACACATACTAGGGTTCCATGTAGGAAAATATGGATATGGAAGAGAAATCTAACCATCAATTATCTGATGGAGAGTGGTAGAGAACATGGCTATGAAAAGGCCAACAATCCCAAAGCCATAAATTATTGATGATTTAATGTACCATCTAGGACAACATTTTTTTTAAAGTTACATTACATAAGGAAGAGGAATTCATTTATGATATTGACTAAGAACATTATGATATATACTTAAATTTTAAGTAGATTTTCATTCTTTAATAAATTTCCACCACTAACTCAATTTTTTTTTAAACGATGAGTATTCAAGAAGACTTGGTCACACTGTAAGAGCTAGAATAAACTTCTATAGAATCACATGATCCATGTAGGATAAACCATATATTTACATTGTCTTTGAAGATTAATCAAAACCAAAATGGTTAGTGAATGATCTAATGATCCCCCAAAAGGATATTCATTGAGATAAATATGCACTAATCTTAATTTCTAAAATTAAACCAACAATACCCCAAAGTTAAATAGATACCATTCAATAACGAATTGTCCTTAAAATCCTTTAATATAATCCAAACTAATATTGAAACCCAAAATATAGAAGAATTTGATTATGTAGTCTCCCATGTTATATTGTATCTCCAAATGACATCAAATACTCTTAAAGTCACATACTTAAAATTAATTAACATCATCACATATTCTCTGTTATAGGTTAATCATTTCCATAAATAACCCAAATCACTATAAATCAACAATAAAAATGTAGATAAAAATCCACCATTACTCTACAAATGAATCCTCATTGTATTCTATTTTCCTTGGGCATATAGTGTTCCTAACAAAACGAACATCTTCTAAAATAACATTTGCCACTTAATCACCAAATAATATTCCTATACCAAGGGTATTCATTTGATAAGACATAAGAACCCAAATCATCTTATTATTGATCAATAAAATCATTTAACAAAAAAATAGTCACACTAACCAGGGACTTCACGTAGTCCAGTGGTAGGCGATAAATCCCAATCGCACTTTGGTTGTGGGTTCGATTCCCACAGCTTTGTCCGATGCGACGGGTTGTCACACGATCTACGTGTTGTCCTTTTTCAAAAACTATATTTTATAATATTACCAAAATGAGATAAATTCCTCAAAATAACATAATTTAACCACAAATGTTATATCATACTTTTCATTTTCATCCCAAATTATAATAACTTATCATTTTCTCAAACCCCAATGATCATATAAAACCAAATGGTTATTTATACCTATATCCACAAGAGAAGAGACAATTCTTCCTCAAATATCATTCTCACATGGCAAACTGCTAGGTTACAAATACAAGAGAAAATTATTCCAAAGTAAACCCATCAACAAGGAGTGCTAATACTTTTTAAATTTTTCTCCAACCATTTATTTCCACATAGCTTCTTCTTTGACCAAGAAAATATCCTATAGAATAGGACATTCACTCGGGTAATGGCCAGGTCCCCTACATTTACGGCAAATGACTGTAAATGGACTCTTGGGACCATTTTTATCTTCTTCCATAGTACTCTTCATTTTTCTTCAGCAATTCTTCACTTTATGTCCTTCCTTCCCGCACGTAAAACATTTCGTTGTCCCATTGAGACACTTTCCTGGGTGTCTCTTTCCACATTTCCTGCATGATGAAAATTGAGGTTTCTTTTCTCCATGGTCTCCATCGTTGGAGATCTTATCATTTATCACCTTTCTCTTCCTTGTTGAGTCTGGGAGTTGGTTAATATATATTTTGTTGATCATATTTTTGGAAAACTGATTTGGCATAAAGACGATATCTTTTACGCCTATCAACATTCCATTTTGTTGCTCATCACCACCACCACTCCCACCTTGTACATCATTCTCAAAGTCACTATGACTTCCTTGGAATCCAGCCATTGACTAAAACCAAAAAGCATTGTGTGGGTAATAGTAGTCGTAAAATCATTTAGAGATTAAAATGTCACCATATTTTCAATTTGAAACATATTAGGAATAACCAAGGTCATTTACTCTCATCTTATGTATATATTACTTAAATCGGTTTGTAGAGAAAATGTAAATTATCCTAAGCATATCCCCCGGGAGTGTCGTAACCAAGAGTGCAGCAAGGCCCGTTGTCGTGCACCAGTTCCCATTCGAGTCTAGCTCAAAGCGGTGTTTTCGGGTTTTACCCCTAGGTACATCTGTGCCAGAGCCGCCTCTTCCTGCTCGTATCCAGACACGGATGTATTGCTCGGAAAACTCACAAAATCTCTACAATACCAAAATTCTAGGAAGTTCTTTTATACTAATCCTCAAAGTTCATCTTAGGTCTACATGCTCTAATCAGAGTTTATCTAAATCTAGCTACCAAGGTTTGTACTAAACATCCTCTGATACCAACTTTAACACCCCGACCCTAATTACCTAGAGTCGGTGCATTATTACATAACATTGGCATGATCACAAGAAAGATCAAGTCTCGAAAGACCGATTAGTTTAGTAGCCCTGGAATAACTAGATACATCCATAAATTTTTACATTACATCATAAAAAAAACATCTTGTCTTCATATCCCCTCATACTATCCCAGCAGGTCATTCATAAATTACTTCTTCATAATCCTGGGAAAAATAAAACATTGAAAGGGGTGAGCTCGGATGCTCAGTAAGGATAACATTATAGCAGAAGCTTTCATAAATAAGCATAAACACTTAAGGAAATTTATAACTAAAACAAAAGCCTTTTAAATTTGAACTTCAACATAAAATGGCAAAGTTAAAATGAAATAATGCCATTTACTTACTCACATGGATATTCTACTAGTCGAATGATCACATGCAATATCAATAACCACTTTCATAATGATGGAATGCATAATGTCAGACTATCATAACCACATAGCCAAGGCCTCATGCCAAGACTACAAATAAGATTTTGCCAAGGCCTTGTTCCAAGACACTAGTTTGTCTCATGAGACCTACCGATGCATAGAGGAGCTATAGTGGGCTCCATCCGTCACTTATTAAGTCCAATTCATTCCTCATATGAACATGTTTAAACATAACATAAACATTCGTATTAAAACTAGCATACGAAATGTCAATACTTTTACCACAAACCATGAATGGTATAAAAACAGCACATCCACAGTCAAACATAACTCATTCGATAAAATATGGAAGATTTTATTGTATCACATTAACCTAAATCAAGAATAATTAAGGATGTTGACATAGATGAAAATAATCATCAAAACTATTTGAGAGAAATATCCCCCTTTTCTTGAAAACATTTAAAAGTCACACTATTTGTCAAGAAGCCATTTAAAAGTAGATTTTTGAATCAAAGTGTCCCATACCACTTTGAAACTTTTTAAAAGGAGTTTTGATTTCTAAACTTTAATGTCCATATAAATAAATCCTTAAAACCATTTTTAAAACATGGACATTAATGAGAAAGGTTTAGATGAATAAGTTTTTAAAACATTTAAAAATGGTATTTTAGTTAGAGATTCTAACCAAAAGAGACACTTGAATACAAATAATTGAGATAATCAAAACATTGTAATATCATGATAATAAAGGGAATCATGATATACTATGTCAAAGTACATTATATACACCACATAAAAGTGATTTGGTGTATATCATCAAAGAAGTCTCAATGGAATGTAAATTGAGATGAAATATCTCATAAAGGTTGTATCCTTAGGTTAAGGATAAATCAATGATATAATTATGTGTGAAAAATATAAATACACTAAATATGATTGTATATTCAGTGTAAAACAATCAAAGTACATTCAAACATATTCTTGTAAAAACAATACCAACGAATTGGATGTTTAACTCAACAAATGGAGAATGAGTTAAAATTACTCGTATCAAATTCATATCAATGACTTGAGAATTATCAATGGAGTGATTATGTGTATCAAACTTATATCCACAGGAAGGGGAGTGGAAATTATGACATAATCAAATGAATAGTGATTCCACACATAATCTTGGGGTAATATAATTAATGAAATATGTGTAAAGCCAAATGAGTGGAAATTGAAATTTCAAATTCCCTTATCGATTAGGTAACTTACGAAACATACACCCATGAAAGAAGTATCATACCCTGATGATGTAAATACCCATAAATTATAGTATATTACACAATGAATGCAATCATGGGCAGTACACATACCCCACATGAAATAATTAATTGGTGAATAATGGAAATCTCACGAAATTAAAAGTGAGATAAGAAACCCCTTACCACGTTAATCAACTGAGTCGTATGGCCAAAAGTTAATAACCACCAAATGATTCACAGAATAACATGAATGTAAGAGAATCATTATAATATATATCAAATGTCCATACACAATACACCACTTTCAATAATTTAGTGGCGAACAATGGAAATCTCACGGAATTGAAAGTGAGATAAGAGAATCCCTTACTTTGTACTTTTTCCTTGGTCGATGGTAGTTTTACCTCCTGTATAATGGTGAAATAATTGTTATTTAATAATACAAGAATAATTTACTTTAATATGATATCATATATGATCTTTTAACAATGATTTGTTAATAATATCTTAGAATTATCGTCATTTCGGGTGTTAATGGGTTCATTTTACTTTATATTATTTGTTATGTGAGCCATATTCGTTATTAATGGGATGTATATTATTCATATCCATAATGATATCAAGTCCTTAGATACTATTTTTAAATCATAAAATTATAATTATACTTGAATTGATATGATGGACAATGAATCTCATCGCGTTCGTGGAGACGGTTGTCCGTACATACGCACGAGCGACAATATCATTCTTTTGATATTAAAATGATATATAATTGGATTTTATATCATATATACAGAATCATTATCATGTTATATTTATTATTTACATGAGTTACACATCATTATTATACCCATCCAAATAATAATATATTGAATAACAATTACACCACGACGTGGAGACGGTAAGCCGTACGTACGCACGTATGGTGACATGTTATTCAAAGGATGGATAGAATACTGAATATGGTTGTACAATATTTATAATAACATCAAAGTATATATATGATACTGGAGTTATTATTTTATAATGGAAATAACAAAGAAAGAGGAAGTGGAAGAAGAAAGGAACTTAAAAAGGGGTGGTGAAAACATTACCTCTTCTTCGGGTTCTTCCTTTTGATTTGATCAAAAGGGCTCCTTAGGTTGGCTTTCTGATCAAACTAAGGCCTTTAGGTTGTAGTGAGGGAAGTTGGTTGAGTATTTGGGTAGAGTTTGGCCGAACCAAAATGCTTTTAAGGTGTGAAGAAATGAGAAGGAGGAGTGCCCTTTTATAAGATGGGTGAGGGGCACCTTTGGAAAAGCTAGAAATATTAATTTATAATAAATTCATATTCGGTTTCTAATGGCTCCAAAGTTGATTATTAAAATTTTAAGGTGGGTATAGGTCTAAAACCACTCAACCAATAGAATTTAGACAGGTTTTGGTACTTATATTAACCTTATCATTAATTATTAACTCTAAGTTAATTAGTTTCACTTTTACAATGTCTCTTTTTATTTTTATATAATATGGTTAATAAACGTACTATATACATCCAAGCGACCCCCAAGTGGTCCATTAATGATGCACCTATCATGATATAAGTCTCTTGGCCGAACCTTAGATTTTTAGGAATTTAATATCAATTAATAATATAATATTTGTTTTAATAACTCTTTTATGTCAATTTTGACACTATTCAACAGTTGATTTTTGTGAAACTCATAACAGATTGATTACTTCGAAAAAAGTCAATTAAATTAATCCTAATATATCATATTATCCTAGAAAATTAGTTTAATTAATTAAAAGTTTCATATTATATTTATTTGAGTATTTATAATATCAATTATTTTATTTTTTTTACTATTATAGTAATTACTGCATCATCGTTGTGTCATAAATAAAATAAATTATTTAATGTCTAAAAATTATAAATAAAATATAATTATGTAGGAAATCTTTTTATATTTCTAATTAATGCTTATAATATAAAATCCAACATATATAACCCTATTTAACAATTGTTTTTCTAAAAGATATATGCTTGTGTCATTTTTGTATTCATTTTAACTTAATTAAAATAAAGTGTCATTATCACTTACAAGTGGATCCATGGGGTCCCAAAATCGACCCAAAGATGCCCATGGTCGACCATGTATCAAAAAATATGGTTAAGACACGTTTTAGGGTAATTTAGTATTATTATAATATTATTTTTTAACCCTTATTTACCGGATTTACCCTTAACCATGGTAAATAAAATATTTACCGCAGTAATTATTCAAAATGTGTAAAAATAAAAGTTACCTATTTACACAATTTGGACATCCTGATTCCAAATATGGAATCCATTTTTCTAAATTCAAAACACATAAGTGGAATAAATTAATTTAAAATTAATTCCCGCTGTCAAAACAAAAAGCGTGTTTTTAAGAGATAATAACTATCAAAAGATTGACACTTGTTTATGTTCGGTTTAATTGTAAAATTATGTCCAATGACCAAAATTATGTTAAATGGTAAAAATATATTATAAATATACTTTAAAACCAATCAAATTCACAATTTATCACTATTAATTATTTTGATTAATAAGTAGTTTTTAATTAAAATTTAGTAATTTTCACTATTCATCAAAATATGAAAGTTATCCGAAAAGTACCAAAATTTCACCTTAGGCTAAATTCAATATTCCGAATCCAAAAATGAACTCCATTTTAAAATATAAAATATATATAATTTCAAAAGGTAGGTATTACTATTCATAACGGCTAGTTTGATTGGTTACGGTGTGTTAGAACTCGGTGTTGCGTACAACACACGCTAGCGTACCGTGGAAGCTTGGGATGTTTCATTTTAAATTTTTGATGTCCCCATTTAGTCAAAAAATTTAAAATATAATATCTAAAAAGGGTTCACTATTAAAATTTGGTAAAAGTGCAATACTGAAAATGAATTTGTTCTTACATTATGTCTAAGAAACTCATAATATGGATTCTAAAATTATAAGGATTATATAAAGTTTAAAATTTAGTTAACACTATTCATAACCTCTTTTGAACAGCTTGTTTGGTAAGTCATGGTGCGATTTAACTTGGTGTTGCGTGTAGTGAAAGTTATTGAATTATTTTGAAGAAATAACACACTATAAAATCTTGTGGTGTTACAAAGTAAATTCCATGGATTTTCAAAACCCCCTTCAGGTATCTTCACAATGAAATATTATGGATTCATTACTTCTCCTTCCTAATAAAACCTTAGGTCGTACTGAATGTAACATATACTAAAAGAAAAATATTTATAATTTCCAACTAACTATATTTATTCTAGTTTGAACATTTACCCACCTATACTATATCTAAAATATAAGAATAGGGAATTCAAATCCCATGTTATTTATTTTAAATACTTTTAAATATAGGGTAATTGTTTGAAGAATTAATTCATCTTATTAAAAAATTCCCATAGGCATAAATAGAATGAAATAATTAACCAAACTATTATATATAGAAAGTCCTCAAAAACAAAAAATTATTATAATATGAAATAATATTTAATATATATAAATGAAGATAGATATTCCCTTGGCCATTATTTTAATTCCATTTAAAGAATAAGAAAATCATTCTATGCTTAAATAGTTATATAGATTCACTTTTTAATAGATTCAATAGTTTTTCCTCATAAAGGATTGTGTCTAACTCATAGAAATTTTCTTAATTAAGAATTATTATCATGTCACCCATATCAGGAGTTGAATATATTATGTTTTTGTTTATCAAATATTATTTTCAATGTTATGTCTCATTATGAAAATGTTATTAATACACAACATAACCTTTTATTAAATAATTATCGTATCAAATATCATTTAATTAAGGACTTTAAATCATTACTTCCACTAACACTCAGTACCAATACATCATATAATTTTTGTGGGGAAAAATATACATTTAATCATGAATTACACTTGTTTTAAAACATAAATATTCTATAACTATATTTGGTAGACAAAAAAATTTCAATCTCATCGTATTTCAGAATTTTATTGAATATCGGTAAAACTCATTATCCAAATCAATTATATGAATTCACTCAAATATATTCCCCTAGTATCCAAATAGATAGGGTTTCCAATATAGTGTAAACATAATAAAATACCATGAATATGAAACCTAAACTTTAGGGATATGTTTTATAATTAATTCCATTTATAATATAATTCATGGGAACATAATCATCATGGTCTCCTTTAACAAATAATTTTGGTGTTGACAACTGCCACTTCTGAAGGAAACTCACACTTAGTATTTCAATGGGATTTCATAAATTCATAAGTTGTTTAATATATATCACATTAAAAATATACGAATTTAATATCATAAAATATTTAATATATCATGGGTTATCCATTTATAAATTAATTAACCAAATATCTATTTTTGGAATTGAATTTATCCACCAAATTTTTTTGTTCATAATAAATTATTGCGAAATCATTAAACAACCCATATATTTTTGTTACACTTCAAAAATTATAATACAAACAGATTTTAACATATTTAAAATAATCTTCAGTATATGTTATAATATATTTTCATATAAATTTTTAAAGTTATATGCTCAGGAAAATCTCTACACGATTAAGCTTAGATTGACAGATAGAAATCCTCACTTTTCATGAACAATAAATTAGACTCCAGTACAATGGAAAATATAACCCTAACACACTCTACCCAATGAGGCATTAAAAAATGTATAATTAAATTCTTGACATATCTAACACCTAATATTCATAAACTATATTCAATAGCTATTCTAAAAATCATAACTCTAAAAAACTTCATGGTCATGTTTTATAAAAACATAATATTATGGTACCACACAGAACATGTAATGTCACGATATGTCTCCTTGAATAATTTTATTTTCTAAATAAGTAATTTAAAATATTAATAATTCTTAAAAACTTATAATCATGATCATTTAGTGAATTAATTAAAAAATTTAAAAAATTATTTTTTTTAGAAAAAATGAGATGAACATATGTTTTTTATCACATGTAATTTATGATTATAAAGTATAATTTTATAAAATAAAAAAGTAAAAATTTATATATAATTTAGAAACTATGAGAATAATTATTTTCCAAATAAAAAATGTATTATTTATTCTACCAAGAAAATTGCATACCATGTTAGCTCCCTCGAGAAACCAACGATCACAAGGGGCATCAGCCAAGCTAGAAGGAAGTATATATGAGAGTATCATAGAAGACATAGAAACCCTCCACGGTTCAGTAAATGCATAATGATTGTAGTTTTTTTAATGTAAAATACACAGCGTGGGGTGTCATTAAGGGGAGTTTCTATGCAATGGGGTGGGTAAACATGAATTCAATATTTATTGATAGAGCGAGAGGGTTTATAAGGAAGTGTGTATCTAAATTGAATCATGATGTTTTCCACTCTTGGTATGTTCATAATTTTTCATTTAGGTGTCCACTCCCCCACATTATGTTGACCGTCAATGTAATTTTGAGTGACTACCATAACATACATTTAAACATAATGTATTGTTAAGAATTGGAAATGATGATCTATTTTCCATGACACTCAATGTCAGCTACATTATCTTATATTGTATATCACTCCATCTACTATACATTACATGATATAAATAATGTTATATCGAGTCCCAATGCATGATACATTATCCAATAAATGTTTTCTAAGGGAATTACATGAGATTAGTTTAACTACAGACTGTATTATCAAAGTAGAACACCCATCATTAATTTACCATATAATATAAGATTTACTTGGGGAAATGGGTTAGGATTTATAAAAAATTATGTTGCGTAAATAAGTAAAAATAATATTATTAATCTTCTATTACTAATGAGTGGTGAAATATTAATTCCTTATATAAACGTGTCCAATGAAACATCTATATGAACTTATTAATGTACTCAACTTCCAAAACATTTTAGGCTATTTAACTCATTATATAGGATTCAGAGTCACAATTCATAACCATTCATGTGTAATACTTATCATGCTTTTTTTAACTCTAAAAAAATTTCTTTGACAGAAATTATGGGTTTTAGGGGGTTATCTAATGATCAATTCTAGGAGAAAATAACCCGAACATTGACCAATATATCTTCAATAAATCAAATCATCATGGAGACTGAGAACACCATATGCACCGTCATACCTAAAACATAGTTTAAGAGGCCTCTATATTATTCAATGATAGAGTATGGTTTGTTTTAATCACAAATCAATAAATCATCGGATTTATATCTTTGAGAGGATTACACTGGCCAGGAATCGCAATGTGTATCTTGTGTTTCTCAATTCATAGAAGGGGTTCCAATGCCTTCACCTTTTGAAAAATTATTTATCTAGAAAAATATATATAATAATATATAACATGTATCATGTTAAAAAAATATGTATGAATTATACCATTAAATAATCATATCAAATGAACTTTATATAAATGATGAGAACTAGACATACAAAACATATCAAGTGGAATCTCATGGAACTCATATGTCACATACTATTGGATTATTCATTGTACAACATTAATGAATACATAACTAATGTAAAATTTATTAATAATTTTTTATAATAGATGTAAACCAATAAGGAGGGATGTGTAATTGTTATAAAAAAATCTAGTGTTATGTAGGGTGAAATGTAATCTTAATTCAAAAATATGCACACTAAGTTTTGTTAGATTCAACAAATGCACATGCTTCAACTTCAGGATACAGTGGTACAAACACATCCCTAATAAATATACAATATATTTAATGTCCCAAAAATTTATAAATAACAATCACTTTTGAATGAAAAAATTCATTATTAAGTAATGAATATATATAAAAAACTTTTACTAAATTGGTTATATTGAACCATCATAAAATATGGATTATCAGAAATAAAATATTTATGAATCATGAGCACTGATAATATAGTCATTTTAAAGTGACCATATAGATTATTATATTTTAGGTGGTATACTAATATCGAATTGATAGAGAAAGAATAAGTGATGGCCCTAACCAGTTGTAACCTACAATATTAAGCCCTTTTATAAATGCATCTAAGGTAGAAGACATCAATGATCATTTTTAGTTGAGAAATCCCAATGTGTGACTCACAACTGAAACTTGACATACCACAACCCAAAAAATATTTCTACATTAAAATAAATATATTTTGATGTTATTTTATTAATTTTACAATCCTATAATGTATCCATCCGAAAAATATATATTCTACTTTTCTATTTAGAAAAAATATTTATAAACATGACTCGCCTCCGCATCATGAATGGTATTATTAAAATGATATCATTTACTATTCTAATAAAAAAATTAAATCCGCTCATATTGGGAAGAATAGATGGGGAAAACAATGTGAAGGTATATGATTTTGATTATAATATCACTAAGAATCCAAAACCTATATTTAAAAATTACTAAATAAATCTGCTCTATTTTTCTACAACTAACCAACTAAACTCCAACTCATCCGCACTAAAAACCCATTGATCATGAATTTAATATACATATACCTCTTTAAATCCCTCCAATGTTTTTCCCATTATCTTACAAATATCCTCCTAATATTTTATAATAACCCTCTCAATGTAAGGTATTTTCTCCTATTCTAATTTTTCAAAGTAATTTCTTTGTATGAATCCTTCTTATTTCAAATATTAATTATTGGAATTTGTTTTTACACATCCATATGATATCCTTCTGATTTACAAGTACTGATATAAAACATTTTACTCTCATTAAACTCTTCTATGAAACGTTAAGTTCACATTCAGTGCTGGAAAAATGATCCCATGATTTTCTATGAAAAAATTTTGGGTTATGAATACCCATCCCCATTTCCACTAAAGGGGATTCACAATGATATAAATATCCTTCATTTATTAGAGAAATCCAATTATTTAACCCACACTACTTAATTATTGGATTAAATTTAATTAAATAGGTTTATATACTGAATTTTCTATGTGGCACCCCAATTAATTAATATAATATGAATATAAAAGGAAGGCCTAAAATTATATATACCTATAATGATTTTGGTGGTGTTTCAATCATATGAGATACCATGTATGGTTCATGTGGGGTTATCCTAATCACACTGTGGTATGACTGCTTAATGGTTAACCTTGACTTCAGATTATGATGTTCTGTTTTATATTGTTTCAAAAATCTTACGATGGAAAGATTTTATCATCCTATATCCCACTTAGATATTCATGATTTTTATTATATTATGTTTTAAAATATTAAATTCCTTGAATCAATTTTACTACATTACTTCATAATATTAATTGATCATTCACCTACTAAGATTTATATATCACCCTTTCCTTATGTATACCCATAGGTTATTCAATGAAATATTAGAAGATCAGTGGATATTTAAGGGCATCTTATTGAGTTTTATAAATTAGTTTATTTATATCATTATTTCATTCAATGGTGATATATATATAATTACACATATAAAATAGACCTATGAATAATTTAATATTGTGTTATGGTTATCTTTAGGTAATAAATAATAAAGTAATGTCTATAAAATGAATGTGTTCTCCTAGTTTGTATCAAATAAATTTCTACACATTTAAGGGGATCATGATTCAGAAAACTTAGTGAAACCAAAAGGATAAGTATAAAAATATGAAAAAATCCACAATTTTGTTATATTTTAGAGAGAGTGGTATCCATGAAATGGAATCATGGTTGGGAAACTACATGTTAATATAGATCTAGATATTTTATACCTAGGAGTAATTAACCATAAAATTATAGGTTGGGTATGATGTTGGTCATAACATGCTGAATGAAAAATATTCTTCAATGCACACCTAGTGTGACACCTCCAAGTTATATTATTTTCAAAATTTATAAGCTCTTCAAGAACTAATATGAAAGAAAAAAATATTCCTACGAAATTTAATTTCATGAAATAGATCATTAAAAAATTAGAATAAAACATATAAATTTATTAGATAAACAATATTTTTCATTTAAGAATTGTCACATCAATGTTTATAGTTTACCTTTTAAAGGGTTTGTAGTTTGAATATTATAATCACTTATTTTCCCATTATTTTTTTCAATGTATTTAAATAGGAAGAACCAATTTTACAACCAATGTTATAGGTAATATGATGACATCTCAAGCAAGATGTGAAAACCAATAAGAGAATGATCTGTGAGCATCATTACAATACATACTAAATTAACTAAATTTACCAATATATTATTATATTAGGATGAAAATCCACACCCCTATGAAAAATAACATTATAATTGAGGCCATTATAGGATAATTCCTCAGAAGTTAAGTGGATACTGTGATACCTTAATTATATAAAAATTAATCAAAACCATTGAAAATTTCTTCAATATCCTTCAATTCACTATATATGGTAAGGATGTTATGTATTTTTATGACATGAAGTGATAATCTTACCAATGGTGTACATTTATCATGATTAGGAATCATGGGGAAGGAATCAAATACATGTAGTGTAAATAATTTAAAAATTTTTATATATATTTTCCTTGAACTATCCAATATAATCTGTTTTGGGATTTAATTTGTCTAATGAAAATGAGGAATTTTCAAATGGATGGTATGATGAAAATTTCACATGACTAGCTCGATATGCCTAGAAATTTTTCATTGACCTCAAAAGTAATTTTGACTACTTATACTCTGGGATAAAACAAAATCATTAATAAGACATGAAAATTTTGGACATTGATATATATGAATAAATTCTCTAATGATCCCTCAATGTGAAAATGGATATTGTATGATATCAAGGACATCAAAATTCTAGATATAGGTTGAAAATAATGGGTTTAATTCTGGTGGAGTGATGGAGAAATATCACAGTGGAATGAAATTCAAACATTCCACTTATTAAATGTATGTGAATAAGTATCTTGTATATTTCATTAAGGGTAAAAGGTAATGATTTATGTACTATATGTAGGGGTTCCAATATTGTGAATATTTATTGGGGAAACCCACCAATATGATGGAAGAATGTAATTATCCATCCAGCTATCATCCTATTGTATAAAACTTCAACATTATGGAACACGTACACTATGATAAAAATTAACCAAGGAAAGGAATGTCAATAAAAATGATGATAATAACCTAATTGGAAAAGAGATTGTGGGAAGGAACATTCCATCCCAAATGAAGATGTGGATCCAAAATTTGAATTGGGGAAAATTATGCTAGTAATTTATTCATTGATAGTGGGAATACTATTTGATTCTGACTATATGCAATCATTCATATCCTATGTGTTTAGTAGATTAAATAAAACACTTTCTCCAAACAAGGAAGTTGTATTATTAATGAAAATGGAAAATGTGGAAATTATTTCATCGCAAATATATAACTTCTCTCATATCGTTGTTTATGTGTTAAATTTTATAGACATTGTTTTGCTAGTCCCTTTAGATAAATTAAATGCTACCCTAGTTTTGAAATGTATTTGACTATATATACCCAATATAAATTTATGAGATAAGAAAACATCCCTTATATCATGGATTTATCTTCGATTATATACATGTGTATATGGAAAGATGGTTATCATTTCAAATAATTATCTTAATAATGAATATTATTTCCTTACAATTTTTTAACCTCACTCAAATAAATGAGGCAAAGGAAATGATCATCCTTGGTGTCTTTACCATTCTAAAATTTTATAATAATGGGTTCCCAAAATAATTTATGTGTCATCCTCCTAAAATATATGTTTTCCTCTAAATTGAATATATGCGTAGAGATTTTCCACCCTCAATGTGTCAATATAGAATTTCCACTATTAAACTTTAAAAGTTTATGAAGCTGCTATATGAGTATCTGGAAAAAAATGTTTGTGCATTAATTTTCTTTAACATGGAGTGCACTGATCCTTTCCTCAATGAAGAAAGATATTCCAATGATCATATACATTGTTTATCATATGATGAAGAAGATCATTATAAAGAACTAGTTTTCTCTACTAGAGCTTGATTAATTGTTGATTAGATTTGCAGAGCCCAATACTTCTCTAAAGAGGATCTTCAGTCAGGGTATTGATAATTAATGGTAAATAAGGATGAAATCCCAAAGGCAATTTTTTATAACAAGGTAAAATAACTATGACATTATAGTTATTACAATTAGACTCACTCATAATTAATATATCATAAAGGGCATAATGAATAGATTATTTAGGAATTTCCTCTATTTTTTTGGGTATTCCTTATAGATGAAATTGTTATCTACTCTAAAAGTAATTAAGATCAGGAATAGAATATGAATATTGTGTTTATGAGTTTTAGAAATGAAATTTTATTTGTGAAATATAAAAAATGTGAGTTTTTGGATAGATAAATTAACATTCATATGTAATGGTGTCAACAATAATGGAAACATGTTGATCTGACAATGAAAAAGTGAATTGAAGGATATACCATACCAATATCAATGAAATGGATACCTGGTTTCCATGGATTAGTTGGGTAACATAATTGATTCTTGAGAAACTTATCTTGAGTGTCAAAACCACTAACCAGGATAAAATTTTACAGGGTGATGTTTTTATAGACCTAATAATGAGATTAGGTATTTAAGAAGATAAATTTTATGGAAATTAATTCACCTATGATAAATTTACCCACTAGGGGGAAGGATATGTGATCTATATGGATGATTCTAAAAAATATTTGTTTCTATTATGATGTAGAATGATAAAGTAAAAGCCTATTTACAATGTCCAATTAAATATTCATGAGAAATAATATTAGATGCATGATCTAAAATTGGATTCAATAACCATCACGTTGAATATATAGAGAAAATTTCACTATGGGTCTAAGTGTGACATATATATGGATAAAAAATATCCCAATGTTTATATTCAAAGAAGGATTATATTGTTCATCAATGAAATTTTTTAGAGGTTATACAATATTATGACTTTTCTATCCACTATAATCTAGGATGGAAAATAAGGTCGAAAATACTCTGAGTAGAAAGGATTTCACAACCCTATTCAGGATGAAGATATAAAGGGATCAAATATTTCTAGATATACAAATGATGAACATGGGAGTTTTAAACTGAACTTCATCCTACCATTAAAAATTAACTTATCATCCATATATTCTTTAAAGTATTAAGGGTGCCAAAAAATCAATTAAGTGGGTATAGAAAAAGGATGTTAATATTATGGTGTTCAAATTTTCTAAAGATGGTGTTATATGTTTTGGAACACTGATGTGTGTACCAATATAACTAGAAATTATGTGAGAACTTTTGGTTGATATGAATCACTCACCCTTACATATTCATCTTAGAATCACTAAGATGTATTGGGATCTAATGAAAAAAATATAGTTGTATAACATGTTTATGGAGATTATAGAATTTTTATGTCGATACATTGTATGAAAACTTGTAAAGAATAAAAAAATAAGTCTAAGGGTATGATTCAACTATTTCTCATAACATTATAGAAATGGT
The DNA here is from genome assembly GCA_963277665.1 of Viscum album. Classification (NCBI taxonomy): domain Eukaryota; kingdom Viridiplantae; phylum Streptophyta; class Magnoliopsida; order Santalales; family Viscaceae; genus Viscum; species Viscum album. Next base: position 1,796,403 of record CAUJRU010000037.1, read on the forward strand.
AAAACAAGACCATATATTTTATCAATGGAATCCATGTGACATCTAATGGAAATAATGTTATTTAGGTGGTTTCTAATAACCATAAAAAGCGATATTTTTCATTATTATCAAGGAAGATTTCTCGCATAACCAAATCGATATGATATAAATTATATTAGTTGTAAGATTGAAAGGAGTACCAATATATACTATATCAAACTGATATCATATGTTTTCCATAATGTTCCAAAAAATCCATCTACAATCATTAGATATAGTGTTATTTTTCAAAACTAATTTTCACCATCATATAGGTGTTCCTGATAAGAGAACTATTCAAAAATTAGATTATATAATGAGATCATATTTAATATATTTAATAGGATATTGGGATTAACACATTTTCTAAATATATTTATCATATAACAACAATTTTTAGTCTAGCATTCAAACAGATCCTTATGAGGCTCTATATGGGAAAAGGTGTTAGACTCCAACTTGATGGGATAATGTTTGTAGAGAAAGCCTTTGATACCTGATTTTATCTATGATTTGATAAATAATTATCAATCCATTACTTATTATATAGAATATTTTTAAATTATATAGAAGAGTTATGTTTTCAAACGTCAATGAGACAAAGAGACTAAGGGTGATGAAAAAGTGTTCATTCTTATATCATATTGTAATATATTTGTGAGGATAGAGTAGACTTAAAGAAATATTAATAGAAACATAATCCCCTTTTATATCCTCAATCTCATCAGAGCTACAGCCTATCAACTAGAACTCCCACCTATCAAAATCTCATGTTTGTGATATTTTCCTTGTATCCATTTAACAAAAGTACCCACTAGTCCTCCCAGATGTATGGTATCCATATAAAATACCATAATAAAATGATCTTTCATAAAACAAGTAGTATGTAATTAGAACAGATCATAGGGTCATAGTTCTATAAAACATGACAATTCATAAAGACGATGTATTATGGAAGAACCAAGAGATGGTGGTAGAAAATTAAAAACTAGAAGAGGCGATGAAACAAAAGTAAACTAATTTATTTTTGTGTACAAAATTACATTTTGAGGGAAATATTTTTATAGGGGGAAGAATTTAATGACCCAAAATCATATATATTAAATTACCTTTTGAATTAATGTATTTTTAATTAAGTAATTTATATAAAGAAATCAGATCCATTACATTGAAATTATGGATCGTTATAATATATATTCCATTGGAAAAAAATTACCATTAATAATCATAAACATGGATAATATATTAATTCTATAGTGATAATTAAAATTAATATACATTAGTTTTTATAATAATATCTAATTTTCAGAAAAAGATGATTTCCTGACCTCAACCAGTAGGATCGTACCCTATGAAGCTCAACGATCAGAGGTTTTAATGATCGTAGAATCACTGGGATTTACCATGACTATGATGAATATGAGATTAAACATGTAAAAATTTAGTGAAACCATTAATAGGGTAATTTAATGATTATTGGGATCACTAACCAAGTCATGTTCTCCGTACAACCCAAAATACGTACCACCATTTCACACATTTTCCATAGTGTACAATCTAGTGTAATAAGGTTTTATGTATCTAGAACATAGTATTATGAATTTTTATATATATATTTTTAATAAATTATTGATTATATTTATCCATTTTCATCCCACTTTATATATATACATCGTTATATAATTAGTATAATAAAGAAAATATTTTATAATGAAAACAAAATGGTTTTTTTAAAAATATATAATTTAAATTAAAACATTATTTTTGATAAACTCATGATTTTTTAATGAAATTATATTTTCTTGAAATATTATAATAAAAAATATTTATTTATTTATAAATTATAAAAGTACATAATGAAGTCCAATTTAATTTTTATATGTCTCAAAAATTAGTTAGTGTCATAAAAAATAGTATTTTCTAGTAACATACAGTTTTTATTTAAAATTATAAGTTCAAGCATTTAGAATATTATTTTTGTGAAATAAAATATATATATTTTTAAATAATCACATTAAAATTATCCAATGAGTATTTTTTTCATAATTTTCTTAGGTACACATTTTTGTGTAAATACAAGATATGGTATGAATATTCTATATGTATTATGACAACACAATAGAACAATAGTGTTGTAATATATACTATAAAATGAATAAATGATAACAAAATATATTTTCCATCTAAAATAATGTGTTTTTAAGTAATTGTATTAATAATAAAATTCAATATTGAATCCTCCAAAACCTATATTATATTTTATGTTTTTATAAAAAAAATCATTATGAATCTGAACCACTTCCACATAAATAATGGTATTTTTTAATTATTTCTATTCATAACATAATAAAACAATTAAAACCACCAATATTTGAAAGAATCCATGGGAAAACCCATTGGGATGGTTTTTTATGTGATTATTTTCTCACATTGAGGGTCCTAAATCTATCTTTACAAGTAAATAATGAATTTACCTATTTTTCTATAAATACACAACCAAATTCCCACACCAATTCACACAAACACCATTTAAGTGGAATTTAATATCCCTAAACATCTTCAATTAACTCCTTAGGTGCTCCCAAGAACATAATAATCATCTATCAAGATTTTATAAGAACCCTATCAATATATGGATTATCTTTTCTACCTTTATTTAAAGTAATTTCATTTTACTAATCCTTATAATTTATAATTTTACGTGTTGTAATGCGTTTTTAGAAATCCCTTTAATATCTTTATTATTATCATGTAATGAGAGATCAACTTTCATTATCATTAATCCCTTCCAAGAACCTTTATGCACACTTGTTATATTGATGAAATTATATCATGATATTCTAACCCAATATTTTGAGTCATGAATACACATAACCATTTCCACTAAAAAAATTTCAATTATATGAAAAAACCTTCATAAATAGTTGGTTACATTTTTTAACCATTATCCATAATAATGGGATTTAATATGATGAGATATATTCTTATGTCATCTAATATATGTTGAAAATATATGAATATTCATAATAAAAATATTATATGTAATCTTAAATTTATATAGATATAAAAGGAATTAGGTAATTTTTTCATTTTAAGAGATACCGTTTATGGTGAATGGGTGGTTACACAAATAACACTTTGTAAGGATATCACAGTAGTTTAACTTGAATTATGATTTTGGTTTCATGTTTTATGTTTTTGAAGCATTCCTATTATTCATTCATGTTATCAATTTATATCATGATTCTATATTCATTATTATGATTCCAGTCATTTTACATCACTATTTTATTCCAATTAACTCACATTGACTACATTAACTCATTATATTTGTTATTAATTACTTTATTGAGAATTATAGATCACCCCTTTATTATATGCATCCCCATGTTATCCTATGTGGTTTTATAAAATTGAATGAAACTTAAGGAAATGTTATATAGTTTTTAAATAATTTTGCTCTATCCTTATTTCATGTTATGATGATATGTGTCTAATTACACAAATAAACTTCTAATATTAATAATTTGAGATTTTGTATATTTCTATAATAAATAATGAAATAATGTGTATAAAAGAATGGGATTTCAGGTTATGTGCGTATATTTTTAATTCAATTCTATCTTCATTAATATAAATTAATGATTATTTTGATAAATTTATGGGCAGTTAGTGGTTATGAAAAATAGATCTTCAATCACAACATCATCAAATTATGGTGAATATTATTGATATTATTAAGACATCATACCTACATTTTTATAGTCATTTTGAATATTTTGTGATGTTTTTTGGGATAACTAATTTTCCATTAGTGTTTTTTGAATTTATGAGTAAATTTTTATCATACATATAATTATTCATTTTTTATCATTAATTTCTATAATATTGAAAGAAATAAAATTTTATATTTTATGCATTATTAAAGATTTAGATTAATTATAAACTCCCTAAATATCCTTTTTTGTCATAGACATAATTTTTCTAACATATTATTAATAAGAACTATAATTAATTTTTATCTAGAGAAGTGGGTTTTTTAGATGCACAATATGTTCCTTGTAATAAATTTGAGACTCAATGTTTAAATGAATATCTAGGTATTATTGAAATTTCATCTATTATTTTTTAATAGGTGGTTTCTGTGAGTACAAGGACTACTAAAGGATTAATGTTTATTTTTAGTGATCTATGTGAAGTATCATTTATTTTATAAAGTAAAATACATAGCTTTATATTGATTATTATCTAAAAAATAATCAAAAAAGTTTAATATATGTTATAAAAAATATACTAATGTATTTTTACATTTATTGGTGAATGATGATTTTGTTATTGCCTGTAGTTTATGAAAAATGGGACAACATGAAAAGAATAACCTGACCCATGATCATAATCAAGCAATGATTTCAAATAATTTTAAAAGAATGAAAATTTATACATTTGTTGAGTGTTGTATACATTTTAATAATATTATGAACATAAAAAATATTTTTTTACTTATATAAATAAAAATTTTATAGAAAATAATGACGAATTATTAGAAAAACTTTTAGAGATGTATTATGATCTAAAAAAGGAATATATGTTTTTTATACTCTTGGTAGTAGTTCATTGTTGAATAGCATCCTAGAATCTAAGGAAGAATATAAGATCCTATATTTCTTTTCTAAATTGAATATTTATATAGAATTTAACAAGTCTAATTTATTTTATCATCATTAACCTCTACACAAACTTTTTAAAATTGGTAATAAATCATCAAATACTTAATTCTAAGCATCATTAGAATAATGAAATATTATATGATGGGGATGAATTATCTAGCTATAATATAGATTATATTTCTATCTATAATTTACATAAAATGATGACGATTCCAATTTATATTCAAGAATAAATTATATAATATTTTCATATTTATTTATTACTTGTTTATTAGTTTTTGACTATGATGTATAATGGTGTTCAATTCTTGTTCTAGTAGTGGGGCATATTGAATCATAAAAAATGATTTTATTCAAGATGTATTACCTATTAGAAGGTAATAAAATAAAATCAAATCAATGTATGTATAGTAGAAAAATGTTTTATTAAATTTTGATAGAGGTTTTAAATCAGGATAAATATTGTGATGGGAATTCTAATATTTCCTAAAGGTAGATATGCAATATGAGTGGTTATTGATTTTCTTATCGACAGTTTTCATTTCATTTTTATTTTGGAGGCATTTCTTTGTATGATATGAGAATATTTTCTTTAGAGGAGATGTAAAAAAATTATTGATAACCCAGGAAAAAAATTTCTAATAGGTATTATATATATAATTAACATATTTTGGGGGTATTTGAAATATATTTTTTCAATCATATAAAATTGAGTTCTTCTTTCATCATCATATGAATGGTTAATCTGTGTGAATTATCTAACTCTAGGAAGACATATTTTGAAAATATATATTTGGATTTAATTGGATCTTGGGAATACCATTTATCCTCACTATAATATTCTTATAATAATATATATAAATAATTTATTTTGATTGTTTTGTTTATATATTTATATGGTTTACCTTATAGAATAAATTCCTATTTGGTAGAAATTATGGAGTTATCATGGATATATTTTAGAATGGTTCAAGACATGAATTATCATTTTTAATAAATAATAATAAAATTAGTTTTTTATTAGATTAAAAAGTGATTCTATATAGATATAAGTCATTAAAATTTTGAATGTGATGTAGGAGATCAGGTGGTTTATAGAGTACCTCCTCGATTAGAACATAAGTGGTTGGATAAACATGAAATGTTACCATATTGTTTTATGGGGCCCTTTAAAATGCTATAATGGGTTGGTGAAATATATTTTCATTTGGATATTTTAACATGATTCAACAAAAAATGATATATTTTATCTGTTTTAGTTTAGGATGTAAGATTCAGCCCCATTGATGGGGATATTCCAAAAATATCATATAAATAAAATTATGTTTTTAACTATATCATATTATACAAAATGATTATGTTATAAGGAATTACATACATATTTTAAATGAAAAACTACTAATCATTGAGTATATAATTTCATTTGATATAGGTATAACGTATTAGAGGTACCTTAGATAATTAAGTGTGTATTTCATGGGACTTATATATTAATATGTTATTAATAAAATCATATTGTATGATTCTCATAAACCCTTGAGACTAAGTAATGGATGTTGAACATTTAGAGTTAATTTTCAGATCATCTACACATTGGATATCATTAATAAATGTTTCATAAGATGAAATATGTAAGATAATTAATTATCCATGTAATTATCCATGTTGTTTTACATTTTGAAAATCATGGTAAATTTGAATTTCCAGTTCTATAGTATAGTTGGTGTAACAACATTGCAAATTTTTAGTGGAGTTATCTCAACACATTGTGACTGTTAAAGGTCAAACTATGATGAGGGATGAGAGACTGTCTCATAATTTCATGATCAGTGAATGTCAATCCATGCAAAGGGGCTATTCTAGGTATAACATGTAAAAACATAATATTCTATAATTCATTTCACATCAAAAAAATTAATTTATTGGTATCTTGAGATACACAGAATCCCAAGCCTAATGAACCGTAATATAATATATCATTAAAAACTATTAGTTAAAATTGTCGGTATGAATATAGATAACCAAACTAGGATAAAAATATTTATATTGTTTTTATATAATTTTAATTATTTTATTAATATAAAACAAATATGTACTCAAATTTCAATAACGAAATTTTTTTATTCAGAAATACACTTTTCTTCAAAAATGTTTGATTTTTATTAAAATATTATAATTAATTATGCTACCCTTTTGAAATATGATTTTATAAAAAATTATATCATTTTTGAAATAATCATATCTAATTTATCATAGAGTAAATTTTTGTGATTTTTCTAAAAATGATTGATTTTTGATACATAATGGAAATATCAATTTTCATTGAAAACAATATTTTCATTTCAATAAATTAAAAGTAAAAATTATTAATTATTTTAAATGTAAAACATGTTCATTTATATTATTAATAATCCAAATAATGTTATTTGAATCAATATTATGAATTATTTTGGCTTAAATAGTATTTATACTCAATAAGAAAATTTGTTTCTAGAAAATGTCTTTTTTTCAAATTTTACTAGTTTAATTTAAATTTATATTAATCCCATTATATGAGTTTAATTTGATAAAATTTGTTAAATATTTTTAATTATCATATTTAATATAATTAAATAAATTCATCTTAATTTTGGTCATTATTAATTATAACCATGGTAAATATTTTTCATCATAGGAAATGAGATAATATTTTTGTTATATATTGGGGTAATGCATTAAAAACTATATAAACATTCCTTATACTTTTTTATGATATTTTTTAGACTAAATATATGAATAATAAGTTAAATAATATATTTAAAATATTATTTTTTAAATTTGGATCCCTTGATTTAATTTTCTAAAGATAGGCTTTATTTTATTTAAATTAATAACAGTTTTTGAGTATTATGATTTAATGGCGAAGTTGAAAGATTCCATTTAGTTATAGATATATCAAAAAGTAAAAAAAAACTTATTTCTCATATTATTTTAAAAATATATGGAATATATTTTATTACTCGTTTTGAAGTTATCATTATATATACTCGTAAATATGGAATTTTCCAAAAACTATTTTCTATGAGTTTTTTGTTCTAATGTTATAAATAATTTTGTCCACCAATAAAAATTAAATAAGATAAAATAAGATCAATATTTTAATTTTCACGTTCCAATTTCGTTATATGTAAAATTTTATTTGTGTTAATATAATTTTGTTATCATGGTGGAAGTTAAGTTATCTCACTTACGGTTAAAATGGATTTAAAGTGGTTTACCTTGAAAATTAAGATTAAAATGTTACAATAACAATCAAGAAATGGTATTGGATTAGTTTATTTATATAATATACCATAATATCGTCAAATAAGGTGTGCATTGTTTCAACTTTAAGTGATTATTGTTTTTAAATTATTTACTATTTTAATAAACTCCAAGTGTTTCTGTTCACTCCCTTATAATATAATACCACCTCTCTTTTGTTATAAACACTTCATGAGCCGTATAGATATAAATATACACACCATAATATATTCCTAGATTCATTCATTATTTCCTAGATATTCATTCCATTCCAAAAGACTATCCTTTCAAGGCTTAAGTTATAATCTAAAGGAGGTTTCTCAATATATTGGTAGTACTCTTAATTGAGTACTTTCAATTTTATATATTTTCTACATAAACTAAATATAACATACACATCCTGAAATATTGAATTGAATATAATATATATACTGGGATGTTATTTTGATTACTGTAAACCCATTTTCCACCTCGTTTCCATCCTATATAACAACAAAACACTACTCTTACATACATATATCTTACCGTCTCCACATAGAGGTGAAATTATGTTTTCATCACATCTCTCCAATGGATGATTAAACTGATGAAAATTTTTAATATATATTATATTAATTATTTAATTATGTATATATATATATATATCTATATAAGATCTCATTTATATGTTTTTTCTTTCACTAGTTAACAAATTATAACGACATGTGCGTACATATAGACCCCCACCACAAAGAAGCGATGTGATCCATTTTTATTTCCCACCTTTCATATATTATTATAGAAATATATATAGTAAATATATATATATATATATATATGATATTTATAAAAATATTAATATATTTTATTTGAGATCATCATGATTTAGATGTAAATATCAACACCAACAAACCAAAACTTATTTAAAAATGAAATACTTAACACCCAAATTAACAAATCTTAAATAAGAAATTATTAGTAAATATGAATTGGAAGGTTATAAGTGGGTCATATATTATATAATATTTATAGATATGTTTCCACAATAGGATTATTACAAATATAAATTATTTACACAATTGGTAAAAATATCTAATGTGTTATGTTGAGATTGAGGTATGGGACTTCATCTCAATTGTGACTCTATTAAAATATATTTGGTAACATGATAATTTTATTCTATAGTGTATATACTTCAACTTTGAGGTTTAAACACTAATATCAATGTATTCATGATGAATAGATTTTTAATTCTGATTTTATCTTTCATGGGGTAATCATATATAATTTAGTAAATTTGACATAATTTATTTCACAATATCATTTTTTTGGATTGATTAAATTTTTTTCATTAAAGAGTGTTATAATATGTCCTTCATAAACTCCATCTATTTTCTTATCATTTTTATATTTAAATAGAATTTATTTTTTCATCATAAAGTTCTTTACTTTGGAACATGATCAATAAAATAAATATTTAAAATATAATCTACTGTTATTTCCAATTTGATTGGGTATAATTTTCTTCTATGTCCATATTTTTCATTTTTTTGAAGGGAATTTTTTATTTATTAAAATTATTTATTAATGAAATTTTATGAAATATTATAATTTAGTTTTTACATGGTTTTAAATGAATCTATATAATTTCTATAAAATGGTAATTTCTTCAATTGTATTACAAATATATAATGGGAATTATTTTTGTTGATGTGTCTGACATTAACATACATTCCCACCATCATATCCATTTTATTCTATTTATCTTATTCTATAAGAATTTAAGGTTTCACAATAGAAAATAATTATGGAAAAATTATATTTATTGTTTCACTTCTACTTTATTTAATAATCCAATGGATGATATTTTATTAGAAAACATATTTTTTGATGAGTAGTTAGACTTATTTTATCTATTAAAAAAATTTTCATCATTAACATTCCTCTGAAATAGTAACTTTTTTTTCTTCATTTAACATTAGAAATTAGATTTATCCTTAATTTCAAAATTCTTTTTTTTTATGATGGATTTGATTAATAACAAAAAAATTTACAATTTTGACATATGTTGGGTTTCTATTTATTTTTTCTGATTTACTTGGTGAGCATAATATTTCATATTTTTTAATAAATATTGATATTTGGGGCCAAGGTATATTGTTTATGAATTAAATTGTTCGTTTAATATATGAGGAATCCATCGGAAATGTACTGATGGGTTGGACCTGTTTACAAATATCCCTTTGATATATCGATATGTCTCATGAAAAAAACAAGTTGGCCAGACTTATTAAATGGGTTTTCGGTTTTTACCTACCCATAAATTAAACTCCCTTGATATAAGGCCTTAACAATATGTTATCATAATGACCATCATTAATCATTTCCTTCTTTAAAAATTTACATATAATTATCTATGAATTTATATTTTCCATGTATACATCTCATTTACATGATATTGATTAAATGAAATGTATTTTTTGTATTATATCATACCATATTGATTATACCATATTAATTAATGATAACTTTTAATATACATAACTATTACTGAGCATTTGAGACCACCAAATTTTTTTTTCTTTTCTCTGTTATTTTATGAAGGATATAACTAATAATATATATGATATGTAAATATTTATTATTAAAGGTTTTTATATTTAGAATTTCATATGGGAATCATGTATGTATCTGGTTCATCAATACTAATAAGCCGGGTGATCCTTAGTGATGTGATCCCTTTTATATTAGAAAAATATAATAAACTATACAATAGATCTACTTTACTTGAGTTGGGTATCTATAGTTGTTATTAGGGGAAGTTTTTTTAAACCATGGTAATTAGATTTTAAAAAACCCAACTAACCTAAGAATTATGAAAATACCTTATTGTATTTAAGAAAGTTCACCATTATATTGTTTTTTATTTAATAACTCCATATTCATGATTTTTGTTAGATGACTTAGTGTTTTTTTGATTATTTAGTGAAAAACATAATGAAATAAATCATAAGTTGTCTTTTCATATCACATAAGTAAAGAAATTGTATCAAAACCTATAGTCAATGTATGAATTTTCCTCTGATTAAATCCAATACAATTGGAGTCGGAACTAAAAATATCCTGGCCATATTAGGGATGATGACTCAGGTTATAATGAATAACCTATACTTTATAGATAAAACTTTTATTTTATAGTTTGTTTCACCAATGTTGCATCACATCATGTGATAAGATACTCCATTATTTAATGGAAATACCGATCCATTGTTACCTGAGAAATGGATTAATTTTATCAAAACGATATTTTCAGATTTTAGATTTAATGAAAGTGAAAATATTAACATAATAAAGTATTTATTGAGGGGATATATTTATAAATGGTGGTAATTTATCCATAACATTGAATAGGATGAATAAAATTATTTCTTATAATGAATACATTTTAAAGTGATTTAATTTGAGAAATATTTCACATAAGAATAATGAGTTCGAATAGGGATAATGTCCCCCACTTTGATGCAGATAGAAGAATAAATTTTGAAAGAGCATGAGCTTACCCTTAAAGGAATAGGTAAGAATATTGGAGATTAAAAACATTATCTTGAAATAAATATTCATTGTTTAATTTATAATATTAATATGATTATCCTAATGGAACTACTTTCTCAAAAATCTTCTTCATATGATCATATAGTATCATGGAAAATTATGATTTATAAGGAATTTTCAAGATTAAATATCATACAGTGAAAATATGAGAATAATAATTTAATTGAGAACCAATAAAAATTTAATTAAAAATAAAATAATAAGTTAAATATTCAATTTTTATTATCTAAAAAAATGTTGAACAAATATCCTCGAAATGATTGATGGGAATAGGTGTTGGTTTCAAGTGTGGGGGTAAGGGTTATCTGGATAATGAATATATGTAATGTAAAAAATATAATAACATTCATTGATAGAAATATAAATACATAGGGAAATATTCAAAATAGTTCCCCAACCATCAATTGAACTTACCATTGAGAAATACAAGTGGATAATTCTAACATAACGAATGACTAGAATCCACGTGGAAGTTCCCCAAGATGTTATAAAAGGTATATATATAATTTATTATATAAGTAAGTTTGTTTATTTGATAAAGTATCCACCAAATATTTAATATATAAATAATTATATAAGGGTGTCACCTCACCACCTCAATAACTACATGTTGATCTGGAAATTTAAAATTATAATGGAATGATTATATCATAATGTTTCTATAAGTCCTCCCAAATAGAGGATTTTTGGAATATGTTTACTAAAAATATTATTATTCATACTCAAATTGAATTGGATGAAATTTTCAGCACTAGTTGACTCTATTAGTATAGATATCATATCAATTGTTGAGGAAGTGATGTTACATTTGATATTATGGATCAACCTATGATAGTTTATCAGTGCAAGGATGAACCTGAATTACAAAGGGAAATTACTTCCATTATATAAATTTAATACCTATTCATGTGGGAAATTTATCTCATATGGTTTGGATGGAACTCAAAATTGATTATATAACTATTTTTTAGTATTTTATTGTTTTTTAGAAGCGTTTCACAGTGTTCCCACAAATAATGATGCTAGTTTTTCAACATAAATAATACCTTGTGAGACACCTATTTTAAAAACTATATAAATTATAGCATTGATTTACCTACGAAAATAGAAGAAGAAACACTTAATTAATCTAGATAGGGTATTCATTTTTCATATTTCTTCGCAATGGGAAGAACCTATTTGTTTTTTTATTAATAAATATGGGTCTATGAATCTTCACCTTGTGTATCAAAAAGTTAAAAAAAATAACTATTATGGAAAAGTATCATATACCCTATATTGATGATATATTTAATCAATTATGAGTAGGTAAATATTTTCCCAAGATTTATCTTCAATATAGATATCATTACTTAAGTTTTGTTAAAGAGGATATATATTATAAAACATTCCATATGATGTATGATCAACATGAATTTATAGTAATGTTATTTGGACATACAAATGCTTCTTATATCTTAATAGATTTAATGGATAAAATATATATAGATTTCCATGATCAGTTTTGGTTATCTTAGTATATAATATTTTTATATGTAAAATGATCATGTAATATAATGGATAACATTTGCGGATACATCTAATCACTACGCAGAAGGAGAAGCAATATGATAAATTTACTAAGTTTGAATTTTGGCTGAAAAAGACTCATAGTTTGGTACAATAACAACAACAGTGGGTATATCACTAGATCCCTCAATGATGTATTTTATTAATTAATGACCTATACAAACCATGAAAATTTAGATCCATTTTTTTTTATGAAATAGGTTTATATTATCGATAATTTAGATGGATTACCCACAACAATGTAATAGACTCATAATGTTACCAAAAAGGGATTAATATTCTTAAGGAAAGATGAATTTGAAGATAATTTAAAATAAAATAATAGAATTTTCGTTATAATTTCTTTTCTTGAACTACCCTTATATTGAGAAGGGTTATCGATATATAATGATGCATCAAAGATCAGATGGGTATGCATTCTCATGCAGAATGATATCATGATGGATTATGCATCTTTGCATTTAAAAATTAATGAGATAAATTTTCTATCTCGTGATTTTTATCTATAAGTAGAAATTAATTCATTTAAAACATAAAAGGATTGTCTATATGGTGGAATTTGTGATATATATACTAATTATAAAATATTAATTTATAGAATTACATTAAAACATTTGAATATGATCCAAATAATATAGTATTATTTGATAAAAAATTATGACTAATCAATTCATTTCCACAATGTGAATGAAAAAAAGGATAATGATTCTCTTAGTTGGAATGACCATTCTAGTTTATATATGATGATGAGTGAAAGAGGTCAAATAATTATAGATTTTTGGAATAACGATCTTGAAATATTGAGGAATGGGGATAAATAATTTATTTATTATACGAATTTCCAACCATACATCGATGACAGGATTACGAAGGCACAAAATTAATATGTGGGGTTATAAAATATGTGAATAATGTTCATAAGTTCAAACATGATCATGATTGTATAGTAAAATTCATAAACCAAGTATGTGTTCCATGAAAACAATATTTTAATAAGTACGTGTTGGATGAAGCTAATAGTTCATCATTATCTGTTAATCATGAAAGAATGAAGATGTATAAAAATATGAATGATTATTTCGGATATGATAAATGAAATGTGATATTTAAGAGTATATATTCCAATGTTTGTAGTGTTAGAAAGTTATGTTTAAGAGACATGATTCTAAGGATATATCATACTCATTACCCATACCAAAATTAAACTGGAAAAACTATCAATAGAAATCATCATCAGACTCCCCAAAAATTATAATGTCTATAATTTTATGTGTGTGGTAGTCAATCGCCCTGAAAATTCTACACACTTCATTTCTAATGGATAATATTTTTCCCTTGATCAAATTTCTCAATTATAGATTTTGGAAGTTGTGATATTTCATGGAATTTGACTCTCAATAGTATATGTTTCGGATATTATATTTACATAAATGTTATTAGGATTACTATAGTAGAAAATATAAATGTATTTTATCATCAATAATAATTATTAACCCCAAAAAATGTTCAATATGAAAGGAGAAATAAAAATATAAAAGCTAGATTTTTAGATTTCTCTATGGATTCCAAAGGTGGATGGGATCAACATCTTCCATTGGTATAATATTCTTAAAATAAAAGGTTTCACTCAAGCATTTATATAGATTATTATTAATCCGTCTGTGGAAGTAATTTCCTTAAATAATGTTTTTATATTAAGTAATATAAATAAATCTTTTGGAACCTAATCTAGATAGAGAAATTACATAGAAATCCAGATCCATTCAACGTCACATTTGGGAATCTCAAAGCCAACAAAATAGGTATGCTAACATTCGTAGGATATTTTTTTAGTTTTAAGTTGTTTATAAGTTATTCAAATTTAAATGTCTACCTATATGAATATTTTGAGAGTTGAAAAAGGTAATTTTAATCCCTAGATATAACAATCCCTTTGAAATTCTTGATCGTATTTGGATGATAGCTTATTGCTTAGTGTTTCCACTGAATCTATCTCAATTTCATGATGTGTTAAATGTATATATCTAAAGGAGGTATAATCTTGATCCATAACATGTACTAAACTCATTTTTATACCACTAGATAATGATATATATTATGAAGATAGAGAGAAATTTTTACGAGACAAAGACACTCACTTGGTCAAAATCATGTGGAAAATAAAAAAATTGATGAATTTATATGGGAACCATAGGATGTGATGAGGTATAAAATTCAATATTTTTTATATAAAAGTGATTTAATTTCATTAGATAAATTATTATAATGTGATAAAATGTTATACCCACAGATTTTTTCTGATATATTTCTCTTTAAACTGAATAATTTAATTAATATATTGAGATACACACACCATGAGTTTAAATAAACTGTAACATAATATACCATTATAAAAAATCCTATTAAAATTTTATGTATGAATATGAATAAAAAAAACTATGAAATTTTTTTATAAATGATTTATATAATTCAAATTTTCCTATTAATGTTTAAAAAATAAGTACTCAATTTTCAGTAAAGTCATCTTATGCTTCAGAAATACATTTTCTTCAAAAATGTTAATTATTTATTTCTTTTTAGTTAAATGATATATTTAAATTATTACATATTTAGATATTTTATTTCATATATAAATGATATCAATTTTTTAATCATTGTATACAAATTTTCAAAGATTTTTTTTTGAATTTTCTAACATGGTTTCTTTTTCAAAGAATTGTGAGAATTAATGACTTCCATTGAAATCATACTTTTTGTTTCATGGATTTAAAAGGGTATATTTTTTCTAAAATGGTTTAACTGTTAAATCGGCAATTTTACGTAATTATTAATCCAATTAAGGTCATTGGTATCGACGTTATTCTTCATGTTGGTATAGAAAGTGTTTATACTTATGAATTCACTTTTTTCGAAAAGTATCATTCATTAGGTTTTTTCAAGTTTAATTGAAAAAAATTATGAAACATGTATTACTATATTTTGATAATATGGATTCATTAATTTTAACTATAACAATTAATATAATTTAATTATGTCAAATTAATTATAGTCTATTAGGAATAGTGAACATTATAAATATTTCTCACTATTGTAAAAGAAGTAAAATTTGATTCAACCTTGTGGTAAAGCATTTAAATTTATATATAAATAACCTTTATAATAATAGATGTGTATTGTTTGGAAAAATATATTTATAATGTGGTGAATAATTTATTTTTAACTTTATTGTGAATTTTTTGTCTCACATATCATTTTTGTAAAGAGAGGTTGCATTTTATTTAAATAAATATATATTTTTGGGTCATTGAATTTAATGGCATGGTTCAACATTATAATTTGGCTTTTAATAACTCATGAAATAAAAAAACAATTCTTAATTATGTTATTTAACAAAAAAATATCATTTAAAACAATTTATTATTTCATTTCATGGTAATATTATTATTTCATATAAAATCTGGTATTTTCATAAAAACTATTTTCCCTATATGATTAACTTTATATTAAAATTAATTTCATCCATATATAGAAATTGAATATAATAATTTTATTTTAAAATTTGGAATCTTATGGAACAATTTTTTTAAAAGGACACTTTTTTTGGTCATATAATTTTTTTATCATGGTAAAAGTTATGTTATTTTTTTAAAGTTAAAATGGTTTTAAAGTGGTTTACCTATAAGATAAGGATAAAATATAAACAAAACCTTAAAAAATGTGATTGGATAAGTTTATTTAGTCACAATATAGTAGTATATAATAATTTTGGGTGCCTTAGTTCCACTTTACCTTATTATGATTTTTATAAAATTTTATATTTTAAGATATTCAATGTGTGCACTTTCCCTCCCTTTCAAATGATACCACTAATCCTCTCTTCTCCATATATCTTGTTACTTATATATTGTCCATTCCCTTAAATAATTCCATCATATATTCCTTTCTCACGTTATATGTATATGGGTATTTCTAAAATACCTTCCTTTCAAGGATTAAGGTATAAGCCAAAGGCGGTTTCTCAATGACGTGGTATACCTCTTGACCAAGTACTTGCAATTTTATTTCTTCATATACATCCTATACAATTTTTTTATGTATCCTAAACCAATTAGTTCTCTAATATATATATATATATATATATATATATATATATATTCTTATTTTATTATTATTTTGGTAAAAAACATTTTATACAATTTCCCCACCCTTTAGAAAGCTAAAATATCACTTGTGAATTTGTATAATTCTCGGTCTCCGTATACCGATGTAATTAGTTTTTCATAGCCAATTTACATATATTTCTATATGTAATGATCTAATGAATATATGAGATATTTAGGAAATAATTATACTGATGTCAATATAATATATAATTTAAATTTCTATTGTTTCAATTGATAAAAAATTATAATGTTGCTCATGTGTACGTCTAGAATCCCCCTCTAAGCAGAAATATAATATATTATTATTGTAAAAATTTAACGGATTAAAATAAATATGTGTAAAATGAATATATAATATATTTATGTATTTATTATAATTATTTATATGATAAAATAATGTCAGATATGAGAAGACTAAACCACCAAACCAAAATATACACAAAAAATAAACAGCAAACACCTAGAAACGTTGATTTTGATAAAGAATAATTAATAAACTGATCTTTTAATGTGATAAGAAGATCAAATATAATATAATATAAATTTATATATTTTTGTGATATAATTATAATAAATATATATTTATTATACAATAGATTAAAATTAATTATGAGGAAGGTTAGACTCGAGGAAAGGGATTTCATGTCAATTTCAACTCTATTGAATCATATTTAGTATTATGCACATATTTGTAGATTTAGAGTGTTTATATTTCCCTTTTTATATAATAAGAAAATATTTATTTATTCATGATGATTATTTATTTTCAATTCATGTGAAATATTATAAGGGGTTATAATTTAAATGTTACCAAAGAAGTAGGAATTTATTTTACAATCTCATTTTTTAGATTGCATATATACATCCTTTAAGTAAACATATAATATGTCCTTCAAAAATCCATATATTTATATTTTATCCTATATATATTTAATGAATTTTCATGTTTCTATAAAAAAAATTATCTCATTTTTAACGTTCATACCCCAAATAAATTTTTAAAAGATAATTGGATCATATTTCTTTTTTGGTTTGGAATATTTTTCTTCCATATCCATATTTGTCAAAAATATTTTTAATAAGAATTTTTTATTAACTCATGTGATTTATTAATGATATTTTATGATATACGTGAAATTTTATTAGGTTTTAAAGTAACCATTATGATGTTTTTTATAAGGGTCATTTCATTAAATTCATTATAAAAACTAAAAAGGAATGTATCTTTTTAGTATATATAGAGTTAAATGATTTTACCACTTCCATATTGGTTTAATGATATTTATATTATTCAAAATGATTTAATTGTTTTTATTAATAAAAAACACTAATGAAATATTATTTTCTTAGGTTTCTTCTATATTCATTATTTATATAATTTCCATGTTTCTAATTCAAAATAAATATTTATGAGGAATTGATATTTATTATTTGTCTCATATTAAATTTTGGGCCCTTAGCTACAACTTGAATCATTCACATTATTGTGAACATTTTTAATTAGAAATTAAAATTCTATTAAATATACATTCAATTTCTATCATGGATATGATTATTTCCTAAAATTTATTCTATTTATAAATATTTTATTTTAATATTAATGTTATTTGATTGGATGGGGAAATCATTGTACTCTCAATACAAATATTTTTAGATAATATATATTACATATGAATTAAATTGATCATTAAATATTTGAGTAATTTATTTTACATTAATTGATAGTTGGGGACAAAATATCAGTTCCACCTCAATTCATCAACAGGTCCTCTGAGTTAAACTAGTTTTCAATCATATTTAATGGGTTTTTGCTGTATACCAACCAATTAATTCAACTGTCTTAGAACAAGACCTTGATGGTAACAAATCATGATATCTAAAATCATGACATCAAAAATTAGAAATCCACTTAATTGAAAATTAAGTTATTATTATCCATGAATTGATATTATCTATGGATTCATTTTTGTCACATGTTATTGACTAAATGACAGTGTTTTCAGTTATTCACCATTTAACATAGATTTTTACTAATTCATTCATGATAGCTTCTAATGTATTTATCTCATTATAAAAATCTATGATCACAAATTATTTGTTTTTTTCACCATGATATGAATGAGGATATTATAAATAATATCACAAATAAAAAAATGTTTCTTTAGATATGTTATTTATAATGTAATATGGGGATAATGTCTGTATCATGATCATTATGACTACTACAATGTTAAATCACTGGTGATGTGATCCATTGTATCTTATTACGATGTAATTAAGTATAAATATAATAAGTTTTGATGTATCAATGTCTAAAAAATATTTTTACAATAGAGGTAACTGTAATGTGAAGGATTAGTTGAAATGCATTGGTAAACACTCTTGTTGTGAGCAGTGGTTTTCATGGTGTAATGGATTTTTTGTGTGTTTTTATGCTATGTATACATAAGATGTAGGTGGAGTAATTTCATATCCTTGGACATAATTACTTGATGTTATACTTTATATGTTGGGAGTTTGTTAATGTAAGTACTCTTATGTGTGAGGATCATTGCACAGTGGAAGGTTACACACTATGATAATGAACCATACAAACCACTTCATAACTCCTTCATAAAAATATTTTAATGAGTAATAAATTTATTCCATGTCCCATGGAATATACTATGAAGGGTTTCCCAAAGAGATGTGTCTTATTGTGGTTGGTGATTACTAAGTCACGGTGGTTAAAGGACATACCATTAATGGAGGATACTACACCATGAAGGCTTGGGTCATGGATTTTTATTATTCTCAGAGGCATGAAATCACAACATGACCATATGGGAGAAAAAATGATGTCTGTGAGTTAAATATATAGTTTATTCAAGTGATATATGTTCCTCCCCATGGATATATATTTTATGATATCAGCAGTGCTGGCGAGTTTAGCATTTTTTCCCTTGACCCCTTAGGTTATTCCATAAAAAGACAATTTTCATGTTTTTTAGTAGGGAAAACCTAATATTTACAATATTCCGCTTAACTTATTCTTAATAATAGGTTATTATTTTATTAAATTGGACTAAACACTTCCACATTAATTTATACATTTGAATTCACCATGATTCTCCATTGGTTTGAAGTTAATTTGAAGTCATTTAATTCTGCCTAATCTCATTTAAATCTTCTCCTTTTAATTATACCTTTCCTCATCCTCCTCCTCATTCCATTTGTTATCCCTATCTGATTTCCATGGTTCTAAATAATTTTTAATACCATTTATGTTATATCATTATGAAATCAGGATCATATGATGTGGATTTCATTTTTCATGGACAAAGGGGATATCGATAAGATAAGAACACTGAGATTTCAATGGTTTTATTAAAAAGGTCTCCATGATAATTTATTTTTGGTTTTAGTGAAATCTGGTTTATTTAATCATTGATTAAATAATATAAATTGATGAATTTTTGTGTCTTAGGTCTATGTTCATATTTTGAGTAGACTATACCCCCTTACTTGAAGATTTTATGCCATTACATTTCTTCATGATTTTGGTATTGATTATTCATTGTTTGGACATGATTATAAATGGGGTATATATGAAATTGATGGTTTTTATTTAAGATATTTATTATCAAGGACTCATATGAGGTATTTATGAACATATTATTAATTTATAGATCACCTATGGAAGTATGTGAAAGTTATATTAAAGGATCTCTTTTTCATTTTATGATTTTAGTTTGTTGGGATTTTACTATGATTATTTATATAATGTTTTTTGATTTTTGTGACCTCACCCGATAAATTGGGACGAGCATATATTATTATAATAGTCAAAAAACATCTCATAGCTTACTAAATAGTTCATTATTGTCACCTTGGTTGAAAGATTTATAGTATACCTCTTTATATATTGTTTGGTGGCATGAGTTATACTATAAATATAAATGGGGATTATTTTTTAATATTTTAATTTAAAAATTGACTTTTATAAAAAGTTAACTACAAAAAGAAATGGGGTAAAATTGATATCCCAAGGTGAATTGGATAATTTAGAGTGATGGTTTTAAAATTTTAATTTAAAATATATGAGGGGTTTTTTAAAGAAAATTACTATTATGATTTTGAGAAAGGAAAAAGCTTGAGTAAATTTATAATGTGATTTGTTTTATAAATAATTCATAAAAAATATTTACTGACTTTTTAATGGAAATATGACATGACATTTTTGAGACATTTTTTTGTTCTAGTTGGACTCATGTAGGAAATGACCTATTTTTTAATGTCTAGGATTTTTAGGATTCATGAATATTATTTGTTGGCCTTATATTTTAAATAAATTATGATTCATGACATTATTTGATGTACTTACTATGTTTTTATAATTATCTTCTATTGTATGGATGGTAATTATTGTGGATACATGAGTTGTATTGATGATTTCTTTAGGTATCAATGTGATTAGGTGGGACTGTATAGATGTTATTCTTCCAATAGAGAAAAAATGTGGGTCAAATTTATTATTTATTTTATTTATATAATAAATATTTATTTTTATGGTGAAACAAAAAGTTTTCACCCCATCCTAAGTGATAGGTGTAACACCCAAGGTTTTGAAAATAAATATTGAATACCTAAAACACTTAGTCTTTACAAAAAAAATAACTTTTTGATAACCTAGCTAGTAAAAAATATGTTTTCCATCATTGGGATTTGAAATTGAACAAACTAATTTACATTGTTGCATTCAGTAAGATATTTAGAGTCTGAGAAGACAAACATAATATTTTGTGAATAGTAACATGAAAATATGAATAGTAATATGAACTTTATGAATAGTTAATAATAGTATTATTTTATTTTCATAAAGGTATGTGATAATGAGATATTGATTAACTATTCAATGTGATATAAAATGAATTGTAGTTTTAAAATGGTTATTTTTTTAGTAAAAATGATATTTTTTAAAATTTAAATTGAAAATATTTAGAAATTTATTTTCATAAAATGGAGTTCATTTATGAATTATTCACATTGTAAAATGGTTTGAGTGAATTTTTGGTATTTTTCTGGAATACTCTAATTTTTTAAGAATAGTAAAATATGGTTATTTACATTCTATATACATTATCAGTTAAATTATTTATTCATATCATCATAGCGGATATAAGAACATATTTCAAACTAAAATTACATTATTACTATTGGGTTCACATTAATCAACACTATTGGTTTCATCGAGGGAAATAAAAATGTAATGAATAAGATATTCACAAATCACTCCTCTCCTCTACTATAACACACACCCCCACCCGCACTTATAATCAGTCCTCTAATACTTCATAAAACTCATAGTTCCCCCAAAATAACCATCCATAGTAACTCCCAATGTCCAAGAGCTCTTTATCGTTCCAAAATACCAAAACCCTTTCCATTAAAGATGTTCTCAAGGAGGTTATTTCAAGAGGTAAATCATCTTTCTTCTTCATTTAGTTTCATTTCAATTTATCGTATTCTCTTATTCTCTCCGATCCTCATTTGATCAATTTATCCTTATTACTCAATTATAATCTATATATTATAATTATACCATTTTAATGTAATAATATTTATCAGTATTCTTACTATATCTAACTTTTATAAATGAAAACATTTTCTGTGAGGTTCCAATATACAACTTTCGTGGATGATGACCTTTTCATTATTCAATTTATCCTTCATTACTAGACTTGTAACCATTTTTATGGTTAAAAAAGACTATAATATATTTATTATAACCTATTTAATATTCATTAATGAGTATATGTACATAATAATAAATCATATGACCAAACTACTTCCTAATAATCAAAATACTGCTAAAATAATCTAAGTGATTGTCATTAATATTTAATTTACCGATTCATCATAATTACATGTATTTAAATGATATAAATGACCATTAAAAACTATTGATGGTCATAGATAATATTTCAATCCAATTATATATATTTACATCTAATTAGATGAACTCCATTACATAAAAACAAGTGAACTAGTTATGAAAGTCAAGAAAACAAACACTCCAAAATGAAAAAGTTCAATATTATAACACATCAGTAAGGAAATAAATGAACTAAAAATTTATTATAAAGTAAATATATATATACTAATTTCATAATTGTTGTGTTAATGAGAAAAATTTCATATTCCCTGATCATAAGGTCAAGAAAGGAACAATTGGACTTAAGGTGAAGGTTTTTTCACCTGAACCTCCATTTTCATTTGTGTTACATTTATTGTCTACATCCCACAGTGAAATTCATATATATTATTATTTACTCATATTAAATTATTTATTATTGTTCTATATAATTTTTCCTTCCAGTATATTTCTTTATTTTTTGGGGAGTCATACATTTTAAAAGAAACATTCAATTTTTTTTGAAATATGATCCAATTTCATGGGAAATTCTCGAATTCATACATATTTGTAAGGGAACTCTATAATATATTTTTATAAACCATTATCTATCTAAAATATCTCAATTTATTATGAAAATATTATCTTACTTAAATTCTGGTTATATATATATATATATATATATACTTTTTCAAAATAACTATTCTTTTCAAAGAAATGAGTATTAATCTCAAGAATTGCTCGATAATTTAATATGAGTATCATCATCTATTTCAAAAAAAAATTGATTAATATGTATGATATAATATGGAATATTTAATTGAAATTTATATGAAGTTTTTGAATATAGATGATCTATCCTAAAACCATTCACTAATTTACTCTGAATTGTCAGTGTTTATTCTTAATGTTCGGGGTTTGTTATTCAAATTTCACATGATAGTATCAATATGAATGTATATATTGTTTATTTTTATCCCCACCCATATAAGGAACTAATTTTAATTATTATGTGATGGTTTGGTCCATCTATATACCCTCGATTCATTTATAGGTCTCATGAGACAAATAGATATGTATTTGGTTGTGGCTTTGCCCAATTTGGGATACGGTTTTGGCTGAGGAATTAATCATTTTTAGACATCATGGACAACGCCTTGACAATATGTTTCTGAATGTTTGACATAATCACTTCCCTTTATTATGAATCTATAAATTGATAGATCATGTTGTTATTTGACTATTATAATACCCATGAATATGACTTATTATGGAAATGTTTACTCAGCTCTTATATCATCTATAATATGTTCATGTTTTTTTAAAATGCATTTGTTTTCAATTATTAAACATGTATTAAGTTTATGTTATCTTACACTTTAATATTTACCCTTTTGAGCATATGATATCACCCATTTATTTGTTTCATTTTTTCCCAAACAGAAAGAGGTATATTCTTTGGCACTTTGAATGATAATCATAGAATTGTAGTTCATCGGGGTGGATATCACCCATTCATGTGCTGGTGATTTAAATGGGAAGAAGGAATATATTAATGTTCAATGCTATAACTATAAGGAGATGGGACACTATGATAATGATTATCCAAATCATCATGGAGACATTCCACAGAAATGTCCAAGGGAGAGAGAACAAACATATGTGATCCCAATAACTGACATTGATGTTCCTAAAAATGTAGTGGAAGGTACTTTAATAACTTACTCAAATGTAAATAACTCTTTATTTCATTATGGAATATCACATTCTTCCATATCTTCCATGTTTTTTAAGAAAATTAATTATTTTCAATTTTATTTAACAAGGGATTTTTCATTCAAAACATTATAAAGAATTATCATTATTTAAAAATATTATAGGAATTCCCCATTATGGAATATACTCGTGCATTATATACTTATTTTATATTCATACCCATAATTTACATTGATAAAATCCTTAGTATGGATTATATTTCCAACCATGATGCGAAAATATATTGAAAGAGGAGGGAGTTTACAATTATTGAGGATGATGTGGAATCCATTTTCTTTTTGGTAGAAACATCACCATATGAATATCATCAACATCCACCCCCAAAATCTCTATTGAGTCAAATTATTGGGAATGAAGGGGAAGAAATAATTTTGGGGGTGGAAGGGAATGTTTAGATAGAGGATGTAGCAATTTTGAAAAAATATGTTGATGTGTTTTCGGGGATTTACAAAGACAACCGCTAAGGAAAAAAATTGAGTTTTACATTGATTTAATTCCTAATTCAAGTAACATATCAAATAACCCTTATACAATTCCCATTTTACAGTTAGTGTAACAGAAGAAACAACTTAAGGAATTGAGTGATAAATCATTTATTTATTCAAGTGTTTCTACATGGGTATCCCATGATCAATTATTTATAAATAAACATGGATCTCTAAGGTTGTGCATTGACTATATAGAGATCAATGATATAAAAATAATGAACAAGAATCCCCAACCTCTCATTGATGATTTATTTGATTAACTTCATGGGGCCCAATATTTTTCAAACATTTTTCTTTGATCTGGATATCATATGTTGCGGGTGAGGAAGGAAGATATTCCAAAAATAAAATTTTGAACTAGGTATGGACATTATGTGTTTGTAGTAATTCTGTTGGGACTGACTCATGCACCCTATATTCTAATAGATGTAATGAATATTGTTTTTAAAGAAATATCTTGATGACATTTTGGTGGTATTTATTGATGATATCTTGTTATCATCCAAATGATATAAAAATCCTGAAAATCACATGTGCACTATTATGAAGACTCTTAAGAATAAAAGAATTATATGGGACATTTATAAATTTTTACATTTGGCTTTAATTTGTTTCCATTCATGGTCACATTGTCTGTAAGGATGGATTATCTCTTGATCCTGTATAGATAAATGTTGTGCAAGAATGTCCTACTCTAATGATCATAACTGAGGTATGTAGCTTTATTGGTTTAGCGGTTTATTATTGGAATTTCATTCAGAACATTACCTATTTATCCAACCCAATTACATCGATTACACATAAAGGTTTTAGGTTCAAATGGAAAAAAGAATCTGAGGACATTTCAAATGAATTGAAGATGAGATTAATAAAGGCTCTGATCCAACCTCAACCATATGGGATGATAGGTTTGTGATATATAGTGATGTACCAAATAAAGGACTTTTTTGTGTCCTTATGTCGAATGATAGAGTTATTTCTTAAGCTAGAAGGTAGCTATAACTTCATGAACAAAACTATCCTACTCATGATCATCAGTTAGCAGTGGTAATATTTTCTCTGGTGATATGGATACATTATCTCTTTTGTAAAAAATATTTGATATATATAGATCATAAGAGCCTAAAATATATATTTTCCTAGAAATAATTGAACATACGGCAAAGGTGATGGCTCAAACTACTCAATGATTATTATTTCACTATACACCACCACCCAAGAAAGGAAAAAAAAGGTAGCTGATGCACTAAGTAAGAGTAATCATGCAGTTCTTAACAAAATGAGGATTGACAAGGATCTTTGGTACATGGATCTATTGAGGATATATATGGAAATTATCAAAGATGATTAAACATCGCTACTTTTTATTTGGATGCCCAACTCTATTTACTAGATAGGATTAAAAGATCTTATACTGATGACGAGAACCATAAAAAATTAATGTTGTGAAATATTGGAAGATGGATGACACTGTGTGTGAATATGGTGTTTTGGAATTTTGGAAGAGGTGTTGTGTTCCAGCTATAGCTGAGAATAAATGGGAGTTATTGGATGATTTACATAGTTATAATTTCCCTATACATCCAGGTTTCACTAAAATTTATAGATATTTGAAGGAAATTTTCTAGTTGGATAACATGAAGAGGTATATTGCAGATTATGTATCCAGATGTTTAGTTTATCAAAATTTTAATGCCAAACAACAACATCCCATAGGATTCATGTGAAATCTTCCTATTACAACATGAATATTGGGTGACGTCACCATTGTTTTTGTCACTAGATTTTCCAAAATCTCCATGAAAGAATGTTGCAATATGGGTAATTGTAGATCGACATATGAAATCTACAGATTTCTTCAATATAAGGAAGATTTTCCAATAGAGCGCCTACCAAGACAATATATCAATGAATTTGTGAGAATTCAAGGAGAACCTATATCAATTTTCTCGGAAAATGATGTATGATTTAAGTCAAAATTTTAGAAAAGTCTTCAGAATGATTTGGATTCTACGTTTTGTTTCAGTACTGTTTATCACCCTCAAACTGAATGGAAATCAGAGGGGATAATCCAATCATTAGAGGACATGTTGAGAATATGTTCACTAGTATTTCAAGGTATGTGGGATCTATATTTACCTTTAGTGTAGTCTTCCTACAAGAATAGTTTCTATTAAAGTATTCAAACGGCACCATATGAATAATTGTATGGCAAGAGATTTCGTACACCTATTTTTTGGGATGATGTTGGAGAAAGGATGGTTCCAGGCCCAGATCATGTGGGGGAAATAATAGAAAACGTAAATACTCTCCAAGGACATATCAAATAATCTCAAATAACAAAAAAGCTATGCTGATAATCAAATGGAGGATTTGTAATATCATGTAGGACATCAGGTTTTCATAAAAGTATCTCTATTGAAGGGTGTTAAAATATTTGGGAAGAAAGGGAAAAAAATACCTAGGTATACAGGACCTTTAAAATTCCAATGAAAATTGGAGCTATTGAATTTTTTTGGCTCTGACACCTAGCATGTCTAAAGTACATAATGTGCCCCATCACTCACTATTGATATAGTACCTTCCAGACCCAATGCATGTCCTATCTTCTAATGGTATACAATTAGAACCTGACTTATAGAACTATGAAAAGGAAATATAGATTTTGGACACTAAAGAATAGGTTTTGAGGAATCAGATAACTTTAATGATAAATATAATTTCGAGAAATCATAAAATCAAAGAGGCAACATGGAATCTTGAGGAGTTTATGATGAAGAAATACCCAAATATTTTTGTGTGGTTAGATTTTGTGAATATCGAGGGTGAAATTTTGGTAAGGAGGGGAGAATATAACACCCCATGGTTTTAAAAATAAATATAGAATGAATGAAACAGTGAATCACTAAAAAACACAACTTTGTTATAACCTATCCAGTGAATATAATTTTTTGCCACCTTAGTAATTTGAAATTCGAAAAATAGACAAACAGAGTTGTGTTTAGAAGGATATTCATGTTCTGTCAAGACATACATGATTTTCGGTGAATCTTATCATACCCATATGAATAGTAATATGAATTATAATATCACCATTATGAATATTTATTCATTTTATTTTTTTATTTCCATAAGGATATGAGATATTAATATCTGGATTAATTTTTCAATGTGATATAAAATTAATTATAGTTTTATAATTGTAATTTTATCAATAAACAACGATTTTATTTAAAAATTAAATTAATAATTTTTACAAAACTAATATAAAAATTGGATTTCATTTTTAATTCTAAACATATAAAAATGTTTGCTGTGAATTTTTTCAGTTTTTTTGAAATACACGAATTTTTGGCGAATTGTAAAATCAGGTTATTTACTTTAGATATATATTATTAGTTAATTTCACAATCAATAGAACCATGGATGATATAAAAACACTATGTTAAAACTAACATGCACCTATTACTATTATGTATCACATGAATCAGAACTATTGGTTTTTTTGAGAGAAATACTAAAATAATGAATAAGATATTCACAAATAACTCATCTCCTCTACTATAACCCCCCATCAACCCCTCTTCTCTTCACTCCTCTAAGACTTGAATCACCTCAATTTTCAAAAAAAATACCCTTACCTAGTCACTAACCAATTCTATGAGATATTTTTATTTCATAAATACAAAAAACCCTTCTCATAAGGAGGTTCTCAAGGAGGTTATTTTAAGAGGTAAAGAATCTTTCCTTTTCCTTTAGATTCATTTCAATTTATCATCTTTTATTATTCTATCCTAAAATATTCTATCCAATTTATCCTTATAACTAAATTATCATATATATACTGTAATTATAACATGTTAATGTAATAACCATTATCTATCTTCTTATTATCTCTCTCTCCCATTTATAAATGAAATCATCATCAGTGAGGTTCTAATTTACCACCTTCGTGGATGATGAATTTTTGTTATTCAATTTCTCCTTAATTACACATCATGAAAACATTTTTAGTGTCGCAATTAACTACAATATTTTTATAATAAATTATTTAATATTATGGAATGATTATATGTACACAACATTGAATCATATGACCAAACTAGTTCTTAATAATCAATATAATGCTAAAATAATCTAATTGATTGTCATTAATATTTTAACTAATGATTCATCATAATTCCACCTAACTGATTGATATGAATGAAAATTAACACTTATTTATGTTCATAAATATTATGTAAATTCAATTATTGATATTTACATCCAATTTACAAGTACTCCATTACATAAAGACAAGTTATCTGATTATGAAAATCAAGAAAAAAAACTCCCCAGAATGATGAAATTAAATATAATTACTTATCAATAAAGAAATAAATGAACTAAAAAAAATATTATAAACAGAATTAATGTATAATATTATATTAAGTTTTTTATTAATGATTCTAATTTCATATTCTATGACAAATAAGGTCAAGAGTGGAACATTCTGACTTAAGGTATGGGTTTTTTCATCAGAACCTCAATTTTCATTCAGGCTACTTTTATTGTCTACTTACCTGAAATAAAATATTATCTATTATTATGAAATATTATTAAATTACGTGTTATGGTTCTATATGTGATTACCAACTAGAATCCTTCTATATATTATGGGGAGTTTTATGTCTTGAAAGGAACTTTTGAAATTCTTTCTGAAATACGTTCCAATTTCAAGGGAATTTATCAATTTAATACATATTTTCAAAGAAACTCTATAATATTTCGTTTCAATCAATATCTAAATAGAGTCACTAATTTTATTATAGAAATATTAACTTACTTAAATTATAGTTTTATAAAAATAATTTTCTAAATGATTTTTCTTTTTAATGTAAAATATTATTAATCTCACTAATTACACGATAATTTTATAAGATTATTTTCACTTATTTAAACACTATTTTTGTTTATTTTGATTGATATCATCTAACATATTTAATTGAATTTTTTATTATTAGTTTTAATATCGATGTTCTATCCTAAAACCATTCACCAATTTACTCTAAATTGTTAGTGTTTATGCCTAATGTTTGAGGAAAGTTATTTAGATTCCATATGTTAATTTCAATATGAATGTATATGTTGTTTATGTTTATCCTTGATCATATGAATAATGAGTTGATCATATTATACAATGTTTGGGGCCCACTATATCCTCTTGATTAATCGGTAGGTCTCATGAGACAAATTGATATGGACTTCACCAAGGCCTTTCCCATTTTGATATATGGTTTTAGCTCAGGCCTTAATCATTTTTTATGTCTTAGTTGAGGCCTTGAAAATATGTTTCAGAATGTCTAGCATATTCACTTACCTCATTATAAATCTTGAAATTGATAGTCCATGTGGTTATTCAACTATTATAATACCCATGAATATGTTTTTTTGGAAATATTTACTATTATTATATTCCTTCTATATTGTATTCTTGTTTTTTTGAGGCCATGTGTTTCCAATTATTCACCATTGATAATGTTTATGCTATCTTCCACTATAATATTTATCTTTAATGGGATTTTGAGCTCACCCCTTCTTTTGATTTATTTTCACCAGTTCATTGATATGTATATTTTTATTGATAAGCAGGGATAATTATAGAGTGTTGGTTGATCCTAGTGGAAATTGTATGTTGTTTTATTTTTCAAGATGTTCTGTTGAAATTATGTATGTATCATCATTCTATGAGCTACTAAATGACATGGTCCTTTAAGATGAATATTACATGTTTATATTCTTTTGTAATAAAATATGGCACCATCTCTAGGAAAATATGGGTGGGTCCTTATAATAGAAAGATGAGTATTGGTGGAATACTTACCTTGACTAAGAAAATATGGTCTGAGCCATGATGTGATACCTCCCTCAAGTGATATGGGATGATATTAGATTTATAGATCTGATGGCTATGAACCCATAATGAGTGAGAGGGTGGGGGATTATTATGATTGAGAGGGAATTTTTTGGACTAATGGTTGTGCCACATCCTAAGTTAGAGGATGGTGGATTATGATGTGGGACCTCAGCCTATGTGATGGGGTGGCTTTCAAGACGTAACATGAGGTATCACATTGAGTGATAGGGTTGTGTAATATATATGAAGTGGATCCATAACCTATGTAAGGCGGTAGTGTTCATGATGATTCATGTATAGGATTACCTGTGTCATAGCATTCTAAAGATGGATTTCCATTGATGTGGCTACGACAGATGTCTTACCGGCATTTCTCAAAGCATGAGGGGTTAAATTTTGTTATATTTTATTTGAAAAATGATGTTCTGAGGTATATTCATATATGTAATTGTGTCAATGTGGGTTTTTTAGAACTAATGGTGCCACATATATTTATTTTATGCACATAAATTTGATAAAAATATCCTCAGTATGTTGAGGAATTGGGGATTCCCATCGAGTCACTGGACAGATCCATATCTATGTACACAACATGAATTTCAATATATGCGGGTAGAAAATGATGATTCATTCTAGAAATAAGAATTTATTGGATTTGGACGCATAATATTAGTCTAATAGGTTTTCTAGGATAAGTATTATGTGCGGAATACTATATGTGTTGGACTGAGGACATGGTGTTACGTTTTTTATTGTTACACATCTATATCAGCCAGTTTTCTAGTATGTTTATTTATTTTATTATTACTTTTGTATTTATATATATTTTCATTATATTATGTAGTGTTTTACCATGTAAAGTAATTTTATTCATTCTTATTTTATATTTTCGTGAGATAACATGAAAACTCCTGAAAAATCTTCGTTAAAAATACACCTTTGACCATTACAATGCAAAACCATTTCCCATATACCTAAAATAATTTACATATCTCTTGGAATAATAATGTTACTAATAAAAATCATATAATTCAAGTAACACCATATATTAATATGCCTATGTTATCATTATAATCCCCATTATAAAAACTCATATAATGGGATATCCCACAACTTTAATTTCATCATGTCACCTTTGAAAAAAATGACATTACAAAATGCCTTAGAAGGTTATATTTTATCCCCCATTAATCATATGTAATTTAAATGTATAAATATATTAATTAATAATATTCTTTATTTAATCCTAAAACTCAAAATAATTGGAATTTGATCCCATAACCAAAGGCACTTTCAGTTATCTCATAAAAATGAGAATGTATTATAAAATTATTTTAAAAACAATTTAAAAATAAAAAAAATCCAAAATATTGATAATATGGTATTATCTAAAAACCCAAAAAACAATTATAAGTTTATTTATAATTATTAACATCTATGGCGGTGTGAAAATATGTTCAAGTGTTAAATCATAAAAAAAAATTACTATTCTAATTTTGTAATGAATGTAAAAAAATAACAAAAAGAAAATAAAAATATATATATATGTTATACCATTGTAAAGAAATTAAAAAATAGCTAAGAATTATTTTAATAATAATTTATTTACTAATACTATTTATAGTGAAAATGTTAAAAGAACATTAATATAGAATAAATTAGTTGAAAGGAATTATTCCAAATGCTATTTCAAAGTGAAATCCCCTATCATATACTTCGACTAAGTCTGACACACTCTGAATACATTGGATAATAATTTTTTATTAATTAAAACCCTATATCAACCCACATTTATATTCTTATTATTATTATTAATAAATATTTTTCTTATTACCCATTTATCAGAAATTATTTGTTAAAATATATGTTTATGTGTTAACTATTCTGTTTCCCATCCATATTTCGATTCAATAATTTTTGTCACCAAACATAGATCATGGTTTCATGAAATTTATATTGTTACTAATGATTTTATTTTTTTAAAATTATTATATTTACATGGATATTTATTAGATATTATTGTTATGGTTCACATGGAAATCATAAAAAATCATTTGTTGGTGGTTTTTATTTTGTAGAGAGAATTTATTTTATCAACACACACACACACGCATATATATATGCATATTACCATTAAATTTTTTTCAAACAAAATAAACTCACCATTGTCATATAATATTAACATTACAAAAAATTCCTTAAACATTCATGGAAAAAAAATTATAATAATGTTCATCTACGTGATATAACAAAACAAAATAAAAAAATTATAATAGTTAAATGAGTAATAAAATTATATTTTAGAATGAAATTGTTAATTTTTAGAAGATAAAATATTTTATAAATATCATATTAATTTTTTAAATTTATTTTTCATATAATCCATTTAATTGTGGAAATTTAAATTGTGATATGTGTTACATGGAGGTAATTTTCTACACATACACAGAATATAAGTTTCAATTTATCAATAGATGTGAAGGAATAAAATTAGATAATATATTATATTCTTAAAATCATAATTATATGGTAAAAATAAAATATATTCATTAAATATATATATATATAACTAGTCATGTGAGGTGGTGGTGAAAAATGAGTTGTGTCACTTTGTAGAGATGATAGTCCCCATGTACGGATGAGTGTTAATTTCATTTTTCAATGGAGTCAATGAATTTAGATAATGAGTATCACATATAAATAATAAAAAATTTATTTTGGGTTTATATTAATATATTGATTTTAATATGGTTATCTAGAATTTTGTGGATTTTTATGAAGAAAGAGACTTACCAGCATTTGGTTTTAACACATAAAACATTAATAGATAACGCCTTCTAAAAGGATCATAAGACTTCATGGATTGGTAATTTTGAAATAAAAAAATATCTAAAACATGGATAAGGGTGTTATTAATATATTTGGGTAGGTATTTTATGACCAAAATTTCCCAATCGGCATGGCTAAGTGAGTAGAGGAAAACCCCTTTTATAAGCTAGATGTGTGATTGTCATGCAAATAAACATAACATTTACAAAAAATATAAATATATTTCTAGAGATAAATTTGATGAAAGTGAAGATTTTTTAATTTAATACATGGGTGGGTATAAATACAAGACTAAAATAAAAATTAAGATGTGTTTTAGAGGTATTTTAGGCCACCTCTAATAGTTTAACACACTATTTATCCATTTTAACCCTTATAATGGTGACTAATTGTTTACTATGAAAAATAATTTATATGAAAAAAATAGATTAGTAGGGAACTAAGTAATTGGAATTATATTTTCCAGAATAGAAAATAAATTTTACAATATTTAATTTCATGAAGTGGAAAAAGTATTTTAATATAAATATAGAAAACACTGTGAAATTAGTTTTTGGAAAAAATATATTTCTAAATACAAAAATGAATTTACATTAAAATCCTGTACATGACTGATTTACCTGAAATTTATTTATTTATGATTAGAAAATGGAGATTTACTTGACTCAAAAAAATCAATAACCGAAAGTAAGAATGAAAATACTTATTTAAATAAAATAATACAACATAGTTTTTTTATCATAATAAAACATTAATCGAGTAGAAATTGATAAAACGTTGATTTTATAAGTCAACCTTAAATTTAAATGAATTATTTTATTTATTAAAAATAGATTTTCTATTTCATGATTTTTTTCAATATTAAAATAAATTTTTATACTATAATTATATCATAATATTGTTTTTAAACGTAAAAATTTTATTTTCAAGTATTCACACAAAAATCGTCAATTTTATAAAATACCTCATGAGATATTTTTTCCATTATAAAATAATATATGCTCTTAGTTTTATCATATTAAATATTATAAATGTAAAAAAATATCTTCTATATATAAATAAATGTTTTAAATAAATATTTTTTTATTGAAAATACACCTATTATAAATAAAGTGTTTTTATTATTATTTAATAAAAATTTATAATTAAATGGTTGATTCCATCTATACCATCGAATAGTGCATAGACCAGTGGTTTCCATGTGACTGAAGAACTCCTCTATATATGAAAGAAGATGTTGACTAGGAGGAAGTGCCTATAGAAGTATCATGGGGAGAGTATGACCCTATATTAGAGTGCACCATAATAATGAAATAACATAGAATCATATACACAAAAGTATTAAGAAGGAATAATTTAATTGAACATGATATAAGAAAATATAATATAGGCATATAGGCATATTGGCTAGATGACCCATTGAGATGATCCCATATAAAATATAAATTAATAATGAAATAAAATTGGAAAATATGTTTTACCCCAACTATAAGCCTCAAAATTACTTTTATAATCCCACTTGAGTTGTTTTTACTCAAAAACATTATACTCGGCCTTATCCAAACATATACATATAACCAGTTTAGAAACATCTTGCATACCAAGGTATAGTGGTAGCCCAAATAAGGTTTGAGTAAGGAATTTATTAGGGCACCAGCAGTGTGGCACCGTACATAAATGGAAATTAAGTGATATGTTCCTATGACATGATCAACTAAAAGAAATAAATAAACTATGGGAAATAAATAAATATACCATCATTGATCCTCAGTTTTGTTACGTCTATCCATAAAACCTACATTAGCCCAAGCAATGATGTCTCTAAGCAAGGGAATTACCTTAAGGGAACCTCTATCCATCCATTGGTGATACAATTCTCAAACCTCAACCATGATGAGTATTGGATCCTATGACTTCACCAGAAATCCATTAGTATTATGACCATAGGATGAAGACCATCATGGTTCCTAGTAATTCTTAGGAAAAAGTTTGACATTTAGGCTGGGGATATCCTAAGAAATACTATACATAAATGTATACTGTTTTCTAGGATACAAAAAAAGTCAAATGTAATACCCTCATGAATCCCATAGATAGTCACATGGGAATTCAAAAAACAAGTGGCTCCTTAGTGAATATATTTTTTTTGTTTCCACCTAATCCTATATGGTATCTTATGGATTGATCAAGGTGATCCAAAAATCCACCCTTGAGATTAACAACAACTATGATTAGGGATAAACACACAAATAAAACCTCCTAGATCCATTGATATCCCAATGTTCCCAAGAAAGCACAATAGTCTAATGGTATCACCATATAAATCTCAGAAACCAATTTTTTCATAAAAGTCTCACTATATCATAGAATTTCAGATGTCCTAGGAATTCATTTTTGTATTTCAAATTAGAGACTTGGATTTTATATCCAAATTACCACCATTAGTTATCCACAATGGAATCATTCAAAAATAGTAGATTAATATATGTCATGGAATATGTAATAATTAAACCATGGCACCAGATCATTGACATTATGGGAATCCTAGGGTCACATCCTATTTAATATGCAATTCCCTTGCAATTTAGAAAATCAAAATAGTTGCAGGACCATTGTTAGATTCCCCTGAATCGTTGGATATCACACCAACATATTCATTAAATAAATAAAATAATCATATCAATGGATTTCCAAATTCTACACATATAACCATGATATCAATCCCTTTATGATCATGAGTTGGTTTTGGTTCTAAGGTGACCCATACAACAATATTTACACACATCCATAAATAGAAACATTGTTTAATCTAACAAAAAGACGCCGTATATAGTCCCTGAGCTCATATCAAGGATGAGGATCACAAAATGGTGTCCTCCTAGTAATAAAATTTAGGGGACTCCCACTAGGGGGCTCATGTATCAGTCAAGTGTTGGGTCACAAAACTTCTCATAAAGGATGTGACACAACTTTATAGAATTGTGATATAATAAGGCCTAATGGTCCTTGTTGATAATCCTCACTGATTATGGTCTAATGTGATATATTGTGGCCCATCACAGGTTTGTGGTAATTTGGGACATTCAACAAACTTGACCCATTCATTCTTCTTAAGGTATGAAATCCTAGGTAAACATGTCTCAACAGAATTATCACTCATGCCATAATGAGGCACATCGATCCCAATGACTCTTAATCATCACCAATTTCATTTCATTATCTATAATTTATGACTAACAAATGTAATCCCAATTCCAATATTGGAGAATCTGAGGGCCCCTATTCTAGGGACACTAAATATTTCATTCTTGTCTTAAATAATGGAACACACCTCAAGGAGGACCACATATAGAGAGATCATTTTAAATCACAAAATTATATATTAGTGAATATTGAGAGTAAACCAAAGAGAAATGCCAAATATTCCTTGATAATCTTTTCAGTTTTCTATGTAATTTCATTTAATATTAAACTGTTAATTTATATCAATAAGTTAATTAATTAATTAATAGGATCATAGAAAAAAATTTAAGGGATACTTATCAAACATGCGATGAACTAGAAGTATTTAGCTATAGAGATTGTACCACATACCACCTACCTTATTTAATTAATTATATTATTCATTATTAAATGGACAATTTTAAATGAAATAGGAAAAATTATTAGAAACTCACCTACCAACCTCATCGATATTGAACAGTAACCAAATGCATGATAAGAACCCATTCCATGCATCAGCCTCAACTTGGAAATAATATCAAACAAGTGT
This sequence comes from Viscum album, assembly GCA_963277665.1. Classification (NCBI taxonomy): domain Eukaryota; kingdom Viridiplantae; phylum Streptophyta; class Magnoliopsida; order Santalales; family Viscaceae; genus Viscum; species Viscum album. The sequence goes on from CAUJRU010000037.1 coordinate 1,834,347, forward strand.
CACTAGTTCTATTTAATAATTAATTTAATTCAATCTAAAATTCTTTGAAAAATTGAAATGATAACATTCCTCATCAAAATAAAAAATTGAGTCATGTGAATGGTATCTTTGGTGACCTTTAGCTAGGATGTGGAAAATCTCTAGTCGAATGAGAAGATTCCTCCATGCATTGGTAAAATCATATCAATAAATCTAATAGAAAAAAATAAAATCAATATAAACAATGAGAATAATAAATGTAGGAGGATATTGATGAATATCACATTAAATTGTAAAATAATGCCCCAAAAATCACCATAAATAAAGGTGTACCCAAGTATTAATAGAGGAGGTGGACTACTAATTCATGAACACATGAGATATGGAGAAAGATGTCTCCCGATTTTGATTTTTCATTGGATAAAAAGGATAAAAAACAATTTTTAACTATACTATGTATGATATGTGTTTTTGAAACACAATTAACTAAATGATGCTCAAATTATGGGATAATCAAAAACCAATAAAAACTATCTTTCATGGTTTGGAAACATTGTTTACTAACTATGTACGGACCATACCAAATGGGTCTAGAATATCGTTAAAACCCCTTGCACATTTTTTCTACAATAATGGACATGTTATGCACTAATACATTGGTCTAAGACACATCACATGGTTTACATTGATTTCCCATATAGTTAACTCCCAACCATGTGTTGACCTTAGAAATCAACCATACTTTATTAATTTAAATAGAATATCCCCCCATGTAAGTATCCCCACAAAATATTCTCTATACTATGTTACATAAAAAATTTAACCAAATCATAGTTCTATAAAACCTATGAAATTCAATCCAATAATGATAATACTGATATAAACACATGATTTACCTATTGGAGGACAATCCATATCAAAAAAATTAACCTCAAGAGATCCAAACTCTTGAAATTCCATTACGAACCCAATTTTACATTCTCCCTCACAACTTATTGAAAATTAAAAATTCCATTCAATTTATAGACACTGTGTACAAACATGGTTTTAAAAACTCACATACATAACATCGATAATCCTAATTAAGCCCATGGAGTCACAAAACTATACAACTTGATTATCTTGGTTTTTCATTCACTCTCAATCAGTCACATACAATCATGAATCTCTAAATGATATTCTAAAGTGAACCTTCAAAATTAAGGCACTTTACCCACCATACAACAATAAAACACTCACTGTCATTACTGAATAATTGGGATGGTTATTTCTTGATCACATCTATCCAGTGATAACACTTTATCCTTATAAAATTCATCATTATTCTTATATTTCTCTCCACCATATACTTCATCTCATAACATCCAATTCCAATACTTAATCACTATCACCATTGTAATTTCATATTATAACACTATATATGAATTCCATTGATATTATCAACACAGTTTCTATCCCACCATGATGAACTATTAATGATAAAATATCTCACACAGTAGCATGTGTTCTCACTTCTGAATCAAATTTAAGATAGATTAGGAACCACTATCCACCCAAATATAGGAATACACCGTATTTTCCTCATAAAATTAGTTGACACCAAAAATGACTCAATCATACCCAAAATTAAATACTAATTTCAGTTTCTAATTTAATCCACCTAATTACATTCTTAAACGCCATTCATACCTCCTCTAGAAGAAATTACTCAATGCACATAGCTCTGTCCACTGATGTGTCACTAAAATACGAAATCAAGATACCCTTTCTTCTGGAGGCCCAAATTAATAATTTAATACATTCAATGATTATATTACTCTATGTTATCTAAAAATATATTATAAAAACATTAAATAGTAAAAATTTACTATCATACATTACCATACCATGAGCACCACATGCCTCTAACACAATCATAATTAGATCATATCAATTTATACCGAGTCAGAATCCTTAACTCGAACTCCATTGAAGATAAAAAATGAATTTATGTCCTTAATTTAATACAGAATTTAAATGGATATCGATACATTTTTATTTTTTCACCAACAATCCATAAAGAAAATCCAATGGTTATTCACCCAAAACAAAGACGCTACCAACATGAGGCGATTGCACCTATTACTAATATGGATCTCTACACTATGAGATGTACCTTATCTTCACACCACTAAAAAAAATTCCCACTCTCCATGGCCAATAATTTATCTATCATTGAATATAATAATCAAATGTTTTTTATCAGATTATACCCATGTGCTAATGAAAAACCTAAATCCTCTTTCCATTCCTAGCTCATAGAAATTCCATCTACAAGAACCACTAATAAATGTATCATATCAAGGGTATTTCTTTCATCTTTATCGTGGAGAACTACCCATCGTATGTACTACATTGAATTCCTATTATGTGAAACTCAAACTAGTTATAGTCTTAAATGCATGTCGCTCATCCCATGCAATGCTCATCCACTATCAACCTCAAACACTCTACTACCTTATATTTTATTGTCGAGTCCCATACTCGGTTAAACCACACCATGAAACTAAATCCAATTATCACATATCGTATACCATGAAGGGACATTTGTCACTATTATCATTCTTCGATCACCAAATCATGTTACTGTGACATTAAATATGATCCTCCCTTGGCTCACACTCGACCATTATCTCACTCATAATTTATTAGGTGATTCATGTAACCACATGTAATACCTTTGTTATAATAAAACCATGGGGTCAAAATCTCCCATGATACCTTATCAATAAACCTGAATCACATTTCCATGAGTCACATCCCACCAAACCTGATCTTACATTAATAAAACACTGGCTGAGATACTGAACATGTTAGTTTGTTAGGTCACCACATAATTATCCATCATCTAGTTTTGTTCTAAGTCATATCCATCAACCCACACATTCACCACAAAGTCAAGGAACATCTAAAGTCAATAGGGACATTAAAAAAAGTAGTTCTTCCCTTTTTATTTCATGAAAAATACCATGACCCTTTATGTTTCTCACATCCTAATTAACTATCACTCGTGGTTATTTTATCCTGAATCTTTAATTAAAACCATTTTCTTTCCATAAATTTGATTGCACATCCCGTACATCAATCAAAAATCTAGGAAGATATCTATTCTTTAAGACCCCTAGGGTATTCAAAAGTTTATGATTACCCTCTGACAAGTTTATTTCACATATAAAACTATGTACTAGCTCACTAAATCACTAAGTGACATCTCTATGGAAATAGATTCTCCCTCATTACCCAAATACCATATCTTATAATTTCATAACTCATAGGTAACATCATATTACCATCTCAAATAACCATTGACAAACAATATTCTAACATCCACTCAAGGGTATTATATATATAATAGTCATCACATGCCAACTCATCAACATATTAGGGAACTGATCCTTACTAAGAATCCTCACACAAGATTTACCCTCATGAATCACATTTCAATGATCTGTTTTAAATATATAATTCTTCCATCTTAAATGATTTATGTTAGAGAACCTTATCTTAATAGTTTGGTTGGATAAAATATCATTCAATCTTATATGTTAAAAACCAATAGTTTTTTACTGGGATATTAAATTAGTAAAATTAATATGTAACCAGCCCTATGTGGGTTATCATTGAGGGATTGAATTCTTTTACCAAACTACTAGGGTCACCTCATATCCCATTAAACAAGGCACTATGTCATCTGTTTCAATTATCATATCACCATAAATCCACATGAACTGCCATTAGAAAGATATATATATATATATATATATATATATATATATATGGAAATACATTATAGGGAATAATTCCCCTAAGAACATATATAAGAAAAATATGTTTGATATATTGTTGAATAATTTAATAATTGCTAATCTAATTATTGAAAATATGAATAACATGCATGTATACATATCATGTGAATAGTCCATTCCCAATCATGATATATGATATTTCACTTACCTCTATCAGATAAGAGTCAAATATAAAATGAAATAAAAAATTTGAATGCCATGTTCATCACACGAGGTGAAAATCATACTACTGTAACATCACATATCAAAAAAATAAATCTCGTCCCTTCTAACATAGAATTCATAGTCAAAAGTTTCTTTAGGAACAACTCTCCTGATATACATCTTAGTTTCACACACATTATTATATATCATTACTACCAAGTCCCACATAGTTAAAAAATTAAAAGAAACACATGATACAACATCATAATTCCACACCACCTCCGAATGAATATAATTTCTCGAACCAATGACAATTACATGACCACATGAAAAACTCCCCATAGATAGAGGATACTGACTAGCAGCATAGATATAAGGTAGAACCTTAGGGAGACTATACACCCATTCCAATGTTCATAATCATAAATAAATAACAATGAATTATATATAAGAGTATGAAAAAATAATAAATATATTTAACACACTATAAAAAATAGAATGTAATCCTATATGTATTCAGTATGGATTTACCATTGGGCAGATCATGTATACAATGTAAATAAATAAATAAATAACATGTAAAGAGGTAACCCACTGATCCTAGTATACCCTCCACTCTCTTGACCCCACATTATGTTATCTATATCAAGCACATAATATTGGTCCTCAACCTAACCTATACTTACAACCAAGTGAGTTTCATCATGTATACCAAAGAGATGTGGTGACCCATGAATGGAGAGAGTAAAAAACATAGTAAGGAAAAACCAATGTGGTCCTATAGATAAACGTAAATCCAATGATATTTTGAATATAAAATTCGAAGATAAAAATAATATAATAAAATAAAATAAACAAATTAAATTATTAACCATTATTTTTCCTCATGAAAACAACCTCAACTAATTATACCTTCTTGGGGTAGTTGCATAATGTATTTTAGCATGAATATCTCCTATGAAAAACCTCTATCCACAAAATGGGGATCACATGGTCATACCTCCACCATGAAGAGTAGTAGAGCATGGGTGACCACCAAGAATCCCTCTTCCTCAATCTTAATGGTTGAACATCATGGTAGTACGTATGCATTCATAATGTTAGGATACTGTTTTATTCTTAATAGTTGGAGATCCTATGAGATCTTATATGTAGATGGATTTTTGGTTCCTATATGGACTATGAAATAAAATGGAATAACCTCATGGACCCCACGATCAATCAATGGGGAATCCAAAAAACATTTTATAGCTCAGGAAATCCCTAACTAGTGCATCCTCATGATCCTTAGGGGTATCCAAGGAATTAAGTAAGAGGATCCAATAGTCTCCCTAAAGATGTAAAAAATACATGCTTGAGAATGTATTCCCACCTAAAATCTCATAGAACCATTAAAATATTATAGGTACTTGGTATTTTAAATAGTATAATGTTATCACTATTAGAATCCTGAAACCTCATGTTTTATCAATGGAATAACTATATAAAGTATTATTAGGAATCTCAGAAATTCTCATCCCTATACCATCTAAAAGGAATATATGATTGATATGTTAAACCACCTCTATGAATTCACAATTTAATCATGCATATATAATGGCTTCTTGTCAACTAAGAATCTAATGATAATAAACAAAAAGACTAAAAACCAGACATTCTAGGAATCCGAGGGTCTCATTTATCACTATAAGTAATTCATGGGTTTCCTATAAAATAAAATTAGTTCTTGGATTATTATTCATATACTATAAATCATGGGTGACCAAAAATACATATTAATCAATCAAATTAATGAAACATGTCAACGTATGGATGAATTCCCAATCCCATAACCATGGCCTTAACCTCATCAAGTTGAGACTTTGATTCATGTTATTTGGTGAAACACACAACCAACTATAACCATATCCATACACACAATATTTGGTTCATTCTAACACTGGGGAACCTATGTGGCCCCCCGAGGTCACATCAAGGGATGGTAACCCAACCTAGGATCCTCTTTGCAATTATTAGTAAATGGAATCCCACTACATGAGAGGGGGTGGGGGTTCTGATCAAGGTTATATCCCCTTTAATATTTCACATAACAGGGGATGTCATGCTCTTTGTCAGTTTCATTATATAAAATAATCAAATATTCCTCAGGGGTAATCCTCATAGTCTATTGTGTAAATATATGTCTCATTGACCATCGCATGTTCAAGTTCATCTAGGATAGTCCAATCACTCTTCCAATTAATCCTACTCAATATATATCAACCTAGAAAAAAATCTCAAGGAAAATATAACTGACCCTATAATAAATCTCACCAATAAGAATGGATCTAGAGTACCACAAGTGTCATGTCATATTCTAAAAATTATATCTAACTCTAGAAACCCCAACCCCTATATGGTAGGTGCCTAGGGGGCCCTATGATAGGGCCACTAAATCTCATACACATTATTTAAATCTTATATCAACCCTTAAAGGTTATACATGTCAATCAATAACAGTTTGAATCATAGACATAACCAGGAGTGATCAAGTATCAGTTAGTAGTTCTTAAGTCAAAAGTTAATTTGACAAATTTTCTAGTTATTTAAGGTTTAACAATAAAATTTAATCCTCTACTTTCATTAATAAATTTAGTATTCAATTAAATGGTTCAATTAATTCATCTATTTTACTACTCATCACATCCCTCATATATAACATGAATTTCTTCTATAGAAAAATTATTTAGGTCCACATACTATAATTCAATCATTTCCCCTTATAATACACATGCTGCCAGTTTTTGCAAGTCTTGTCTATAATTTTCCATGCATTACCCAATAATGATTTATTACCTGATCTCCAATCTCATTTTGATGATACATGATTTTTTCAATATTGAATTAAGAAACAATTATATCAATTTATATTAAATAATAATAATCGCCAAAAAAATATCTAGTAAGCTCATCACCCAAAACCACAACCAAACACACACTCATGACCCATACCATGACCTAAAATCAACATGGGAAAAATAACTAATGAATGTAACTAAATAAATTTCCAAATTCATGTAATTTAATTAAAATATATTTTAAAATTGACCACAACCATAGTCTCTGTGAAATAAAAAATGGAGTCATTTAGGTGAAATCTTGATATGTCCTCTAGATAGGTTCATCAAATACCTGATCAAAATTAGAAAACTCCATCGTGCTCAGAATACTATTCAGTAAAAACCTATCAGAGAAAATAGGAAATAAGAATAACCAAATATATTACTAAATTAGAGATAATGATAGTCAATCACAAAATCAATCAATGAATAATACAACCCAAATATTCCCCAATGAAGAAAAATTAATTGAGGAAGAGGGAGGGGGTGAACTGGCCCATGTAACCACAGGAGGATAAGAAATAAAGCTACCCATTTTAAATATTACTACTGGAAAATGAAAAAAATACCACCTATATGAAAATTGTGTAGGAATCCAGGAATAGAAAAAATTCCCCAAACCATGTGCCAACCATGTGCCATAAACATCCCAAGAAAAATGATATCACAAAATTTCTCTACATGTTTTACTAATCATCTAATAACCAACCATAATGTATCAAGAAAACCAATTAAATACCTCAAATGGTTTTGATATAGTCAGGTGAATGTTTTTACCAAGACTTAATTCTATGCTACCTCACCTGGTTTACTCTGAGATCCCCTATGGTTAACCCTTAATTATGTGATAACTGTAAAACTCAATAAATTTCTATAGTAATTGAGTTGAAACTCATAAAATATAACTATACTCACTAGGTTATCTATAAACCATATTACCCTTGAATTGAATATTGTATAGAGTTCTCCATATCCTAAAAAATTTAACCTAATTATATCATGAATTTATTATAAATTCGAGGAAACTATTGATCCTCAAGACTTATCCTAAAACCCACACCTTAATACATCCCATATCATAGAACTCTATTTTAAACTACATATTAAAATTTAACAGACATAATTATTCAAAAAATCAGAATTAATATAAATTTAAAGACCCCCAATTCACATATTGTATAAAAAATTGATCGTTAATGTATTATTTTACGCATTAAAATAAAGCATATCGTCTTATAAGGGTGATCAATTTTTTTTACTAAGATAAAATAAAAACATTTAAAGACATATCCATGAAAAATATCCATTTTAACATTGAATAAATGTATTCATATCACATAAACTATTTTTACACTAATAATAAAATTTAATAAAAAAATAACAAACTGTAATGAATAAATTAATTATTGTTTTTTATTAACATAGATTTTTTATCATTCTTGTGAATTAATAATGATGTTTCAAATTCTGTTATCATAATGTAGTATGGTAAAATATACAATGAATCATTTTATATATAAGTTTCTTATGAAATAGATTATAAAATATAATATATATTTAAATGAAAATTTCATTTAAAAATATTTTCATATTAAATTATCAATCCTTGAATAAATTTCACCTCAAAATGATATTTTTTCTTACCCAAAAGAATATATCAAGGCATAGTGATAAAATATAATGTATATTTTATCTGGGATATTCATTTCTTTATCACTACTAGGAAATAGTTAATTATTAAGTTATATATTTATAAAAACATATATGTATCATAATAAGACTCATAATTTTAAATGAGCATCCAATAACATACCTTGATAACTCAACGGTATTTTCTACAAAAGATTAGATAGATTTATCTTCCACTAGTTTGATCTGAGGAATTCATTTACCATCAAGATAATGAATATGAAAAAATATTATTACTAGATTTGTCTATATTCCATAACCACAGTTTCAACCTCTCTTTTTTATAATATTTCCATCTCTAATTCATATCTTATTCTAACTGATAAATAACTTTGATTAAATTTCTTTACCTAAGTAAGTAAAATTAATTTTTAAAAAATAATAAGATCCATAAAAATGGATGGAATTTTTATCATAATGTGTCTATAATGTTTATAAATAAAATTAGTAAAAAAATATATTATAAAATTGAAATATTAGTAAACTATAATATGAAGAAATTATACATTAATATCTAATTACGAAACAATAACACCCAAAGTTCAACATAAAATTTTCCTCAAATAATTATCCATAGAATAATTCAAAAATATAGTTAATCAAATTTAATTCTCAAGGATTATAATTATTAGATAACATAAAATTTCTAAATCAACAATATATTTTTCATCAAAACAAAATAATCACCCATAAAGTCACTTTGGAAGAATTAATATTACCTAATCATATACTATGAAAAATTTACTAATCTTTTCCAATAACAACAGGATTCACCAGGAAATAATAAATTTTAAAAATCAAACATTCATCCAAAATTGAAGTCAATATTTATTTGTCAAATGATATCAACCACTTTGATATAAAATCTTATCCTAGCTAATAATATTTTGTTTTCCACAATCATATAATGTTCCCAATAGAGTGAAATTATTTAAAGGAAAATTTAATTACGTAGGGATAAAATCAATTCTAAATCCATTAGGTTATCTAGATGTCTTCCAAATATGATCCAAAATACATTTTTTCCAAATGAAACTAATTATGTTATCAATGAATATGAAAATATTAAGGTTTATATATCCCAAAATCATTAAATCATCGAAAAACATGAATGAATTTGTCAAAATATCATTAAACCCCTTATATTATAACCACATAAGGTCTAAAAATTGGTTTCAACACTTTTGAACTCGTGATCCTATAAAAAATTATCAATTCATAAATAAAATAACACTAGATGATAAAAGTTTATGTCCAATTTGTAACAAATTCAATCATTCTACTTACATTATACAAATTTAACCATAATTTTTTATCTTATTCCCTAATAATTCCTTTTAAAAATCATAAATATAAATCATGTCATATTATTCATCAATCTACATCTAATCAACTTTCCTATTTTAAATATTTGCAGATTTATTAAAATAATCAATTACTTTTATATGATTTTATAATTTATTAATATTTGTAATTTATTTATATTATATTTTTGATGTCCATATTTTGATTTCCTCCTATATAATTGTTTTCCATAATGAATATATTCCCCCACATGAAAAAAATATATTTTTTTGTTATATATTTGTGAGAAATTTCTTTCTTTCTTTTGAATTAGCCAAACTCTTCATTTTTTTCCTTATAATTTTTTGTTTGCTTCCCTAATTTTCAATATTAAAAACATTTTCATATAAATTTTTTTTATTTTTATGGGTGGTTGTAGGATGTTGAATATTTTTTTCTCTATGATAATTATCACTTGAAATTCCATGAAAATATTTTATTTTCTTATTTGGAGTGTTAGTAAATTCTAATATTTATAGGTTGTTAATCACAACATGAGATAAATGGTTAGAAATATCCGTAATATTTTCTACTCCATCAGCATTCTAATTTGATTACATCTTTGAATAGACACCACATTATCCTTAACACCCATTGTTAACGTTTTCAGGTTAGTTTGGTCCATTTACCAAATAAAAATTGATAGTGGGAGTATAATAAATTAGATCATAATAAACAATATTATGAATTGAAAAATATACTAATATATCCATAAATATTAAACAATCTATTCAACTCTTTTGAATCAATCACTAATCCACAAAATTACAGATAATTATTCATAACATACTAACATTTAAAATTATAGAATAGTTTTAAACTTATTGTCCCAGATCATTATATTAATCCCTGCTATTTTATAAATATTTTAATTTTTGACAATATAATAATATTTTGACCTCTAATGTTATATGAACCCTTTCATTGATAATAATTATAATAACTCATAACATAAATAGGACATAATTACGAATGTAATAACATGTATCTCATTTTATTAATATTCAAATATATTTTTTATTAGAGTTTTATAGAATTTGGAAAACCATTACATAAGTTTTTTTAAATATTTACATAGTATACATTTTCCCATACAAATAGGTTTTTATGTTTATACTATTATTTCATTCATCATACACTTGATTCATTCAATACATGTCACCATTGAATTTTATATATTTTATGTAAATCCTTGGTATTTTGGATTGTTTATTGAAAATATGGGATGATAAAAACAAATCTCATTAAGGGATACAAAAATAAATGAAAATGGTTTGTCCCTTTGAATAAAAAAACAATACAGCAATTTTAATTTTACAAAATATACTTTTATCTCAAAAAAACAACTACTTTCTCAAGATACCACCATTATTTATCAAATTTCATTATAAACATTTTCTTAAACATAAATGAAAAATAAAAACAATGATAGATTCTTGAAGAAACATTATAACTCATTGAAATTTTATTTTTAAAAAACCATTAACCTTTAATGGTCAAAACCATTCACTGATCCAGAAACACATTTTATTACATCATAAAGACAAAATATTTTCTTGAAATATCATAGAATTAATATAAAAATAATTTTAGGAATATAAGAAAATTATCCCTTCAATAATTTTCATAGGAACCCTTATAATAACCTTATTAATGAAATAATAAACCTTATTAATTTCAACATGTATCATCTGGAGAATAGATCACTATCCATTGGATTGAATGGATATATCAGACTCAACTATCATTATATGTAATTTAAATCTACCATAACATTAAATTAACAGAAAATATCTAGTATTTACAACATATAATTGAAAGAATTTTCATTTACTCCATAAAAAAATATCTTTTAGTTACTTTATAATAATGATAATAAATTTCCATTTCATTCGAAATCATTTTTGAATATAAAAAATCCTAAAAAATACAAATAATATATTATTTGAACAATAATTAAAAATTTATGAATAATATTGATAAAAAATAACATCTATAATTTTGGGAAAAGGTTTCATGTTGTAAACATTAATAAAAATCCTTTTTCCACTTTGGAAAAGAAGGTTGAAAATTCCTTGTATGAAAAACGATAAAAATATATAATTTTATATTATTGTATACAAATTAAAAAATATTAAAATAATTCAAATTTAAAATATTTTAAATTATAAATAAGAAAATTATTTATTCTTTTAAAATATCATTTATATAGAGTAAAAATGTTGTATAGAAAACATTAAAACGTGATTTTAATATAAATTCATTCACCCTAGAATTCCACGTAGTCAACAAAGTTTCAACATAACTGTATTATAAATTTAAATTTATTATACACCTATATAAGGACCAAATTTATATTTTTTTACTCGATACCTTTCAATTACAATGTCTTAATACCCATTTTTAACATTTTTTTGATTAAATCAATATCTATGTGTTAATTGTTTATTTCCTATCCAGGATCCAATTCAGCAATTTCAGTCATTGAACCATTTTTTAATGTTTCATCATGAATATAATTATTATTATATATATTATAATTTAAGTGTTACATGGATATTTCAGGATATTCATGGTTACAATTCACATAGAAAACCTATAAAATATATTTTTATAGGTGTTTTTATTCCATATAATGAATCGATTTTATTAACACATATACATATATTTAAATATATATCACCATTAAAAAGTATTAATAACTTAATTAATTAATAATTATTAATAAATATTAAAATTAAATATTAATACCTAACCATTAATGACATAATGTTTATAAAATTATTCTTATAACTTTAAACCAGACCAAAAAATATTGCATTTAAAAAATTGATAGAATATGAAAATGAGATTGTTTAAAGATAATATCACATTTTATAATCCTAATATTCCTGAAAATAATATATTAATTTAATAATTTTTTTTAATAATTCATCTATATAAATAATTAATGATGAAATACGTATCAAATAGAGGTGGTAGACTGCATGAAAAAACATATAATGTTTTCATTTTTAAATGGATTAGAGGGAATAAAAAAGATAATAATTTATATTATTGGAATAATAATTATATCATTAATATCATATGTTTTAAATTAATAATTCAATATAGTCATCTATTTTTTTGGTGATTTAAATGAGACAATTCAATTCATAGAGACGGTAGTTCGAACATACTTACGAGTGATACATTCATTTTCTATTGGATGGAATTAGTGAAGTGAATAGTTGTTTCCTAATGTTAATAAAATTAATGTATATGAAAAATAATTACCCAATTAACATAATATTGTTATATAGTGTTTTTATAGGATTTTAGGAAAAATAGTTTTGATATAGTTTTGATATAATACATGCATATTCCTGGGATAATATCCCTTAAAACACCTAAAGGATTCTTAGATCAGTTATATTTGAATAAAAGAAAATATAGTGCATGTATATTTATTATTGGAAATATTTTTGTATGTTTTTGGTTCAGATAAATTTATGTAATTTGGTAAAGAAGTGAGGAGATGTGTTATCCTATTATATACGAGAGGAGTCATACTCTTGTAAATAATCATTAATTCAATATAAAATAAATCTATTTCAAAGAGGAAAGTGGACCAAAATATTTTTAAAAAAAATATATGATAATTTAGTTTCAACATAAACTCATTAAAAAAAATATAAAATATTCATATATATGATAAGTATTATATCTTATATTTACCCCCTCTTCAACCCTTTAATCTCTTACAAAAATGACTAAATTTTATTATCATAACTTATTTTATGAACAAAAATAAAACAAACCATATTACCTAATTTTATAATAATTTTTAAAAAATTAAAATCCATTTTCCAATATTAAATTTTTATAAGTATAAAATTCACTTTAATATAAATTTACAAAATAAAAAAAACGTGTTAAAAAATTATTTTATTTTCATAAATATCAATTTAATCTAATATAATATATTATATTGATTCTCATAACATTTATTGGTTTATATTCAAAAATGGGTAAGTTAAGAAAATTTAAACACAATTCTAAAATAAAATCTATATATTTAAATATTAATATATTGAAAATAATGGAAATTGTTATTTTATTATAATAAAACATTACGTTATATAAAAACTATCAAACATGAATTTCCAAAAGTAAATATATTGTTTTTCAATTAAAATTTTTATTTCATAAATATATTTTTTTGAAAAATTTTATTTTAAAAAATACATTCAAATAATTATTATATCATAATTATGTAATAAAATTTCATGTATTTGTAAGATCTACATTTTTTCACTATTCAATCAATAATAATTCATTTCATAAAAATCTAGAAAATTAATGAAACAAACTTTTTGAAATGAATAATAAAAAATTGATGTATTTTAACAAAATTAAATTCTTAGGATTCATAAATTCATCTTTTAAATGAAAATAGAAATTAAGAATAAAATAATCTTTTATTAAAATAGTCCCTTTCAAACATCAAGTCCTATTAATATTATTTAAAATGAAATGATTATTAATTTCATGTTAAAATATAGGTTTATACATTAAACTTTTATTTATAAAATTTAAATATCTATAAATTAATTTTAAGACTATAAAACAGAAAACACCTTTAAAATAGTTATTTGAAAAAAAATACCTTTTTAATGATGAATCAATAAATCACATGAAATTAATAATTTATCATCTACTAATTAAATAAAATAAATAAATAATACTGATTTGTATCAAATAAATTAATTATCCTTTTTTTATATGATATGGTAATAAAAATATTGTAATTTCATAATTATTTTTCATAGTCTAATCTCATTATATGTTATAAAATTACATATAATGTTTCATTATAGTTAATGTTTCAGGAAAAATACACTATTAAACATCTTTGTATTAATATAGGTTTAAAATAGTGAAAACAATTTTGTATAAAATTATCCATCCTTAAAAACAAATCATCCCTGCAATCTTGACTTGTTCATTAATTAATGAATGTATCACGACATAGTAATAAACACTATCATGTATATTTTATCAAGATAATAAATTTCTATATCAAAACTAAATAATAATAACTTCTTAATTATAAATAACAACAACTATATAGGTATAATTATCTGAATCATACTTTTGAATGAGTCCTCAAATGTTTACATTTATAGCTAACTGATATTTTTTAAATAAGTGTGGATATATTTATCTTCCTCTTTCATGAGTTGAGGAATTATTTTTCCATAAAGATGAAGAATATGATAACGTATAATTGATTTATTTCCATTCTATTTGGTCAATATTTTCTTTTCATTTTATTTTGATTAATTTCCCATTACATATTCATCTAAATACTAAATGATAAATAACCATGTTGAATTTTTCTGGATTAATGTACTACAATTATCTTTTAATGGGTTATATGATGAATGAAATGGATGAAAATTTATTCCCCCAATAATTAGAAATTTTATAAATTAAAAAATTGTTCAATTAATTAAATACAATCTCCAATTCATATGTGAATAACCCTATATATTAAGATGAAATTAATTGATATCTAAATCCTCAATAATAATAAACAATGTTCAAATTAAATCATTATATTTGTAAATAACACTTAAACTCTTCAATATATTCCAGAAAAGATTTTATTCAAATGATAAGAACGGTTTGGTCCCATATTATTCCAAAATCAACTTATCATATAGAGACAATCAATGTCAATCAATCATAATCTCACATAACAAAACTTTATTTTCCCCAATCATATATTCTCTATATTATTCGAATCATTCCCAAAATAACTTGAATCACTGTAACATAATTCCATAATAAATTATATATTTTTCTTAATGATAAATGAAGATTTATTATTTATAAGTATCAACCAATTTCTATAAAATCCCATACTATCCAATAATATTCCCTTTAACAAAATCATATAATTTTCCCAATATAGTAAACCTCTTCAAAAACAACAGTAATAAAATAGTTACTAAATCTATTTTCAATCCACAAGTTCATCTATGTAAATTTAACCTATGTTCCTAGAAATATTTTTCCAAAAATCATTATAATTATTACATAAAATCATATAATAAGCCTAAATAATATTTATCCCATAATCACTATAAAATAATTTTTTTTATCAAAATGTCATTAATATCCATAGAATATTTTCTGATAAGACCTAAACATGGAATTTATATATTATATCCCATGTTTTTTAGGTATTTCCCTATTGATTTTTCATTGAACATTTTATTTGTGATTTAATTTCTTTATAAAAGCATTAAGGTAAATATTTTTTTGTGGTTGTGGGGATTTTTTTAGGAAAATGAAATACATTTTTTGGATGTAAATTTATTTGAATTAATGGTTTCCATGTGTAAATGAGTCCAATTGATTATGATAGTTATATAAGGGTTTGGATTTATTTTGAGGCGGCTTGGGTTATTTCTAAAAAATTTATTATGAGAATGTTCTATTAAAATCATTCAGGTTGTGAATGGTATACAAGATGTGAATGTGTTTTCAAGAAGATTCCATGAATTTTTTCTGAGCATAAAATAGTTACACACCTTGAAACTAGTTAATTTAATGAAAAGGTAGATCTAGGTTATTTTATTAATTGGATTAAATTTCATTATATCCAATGAATTGAAAAATTCACATCATAAAATAGTTTCACTTCATGAATTTCTCAAGGACAATGGTTTTAAAACATGTTGTGTGTAAGATTTTATATCATCATTCGGGATAATTCCTCCTTGGAATCCTAGAGAGACTCTTAATAATTTTGGAGTGATTCCTTCCCATTGGAACATCACTGGCTAGAGTTTAATCTCATGTGAGCTTTGTTTTTGTTTTTTCCCAACTCATACACTATTCTCTACTATATAATTGTGACATATTGACCAATACTAAATCTAGTTTTGATATTTTTTTTTATTTTTTTGATCTATGTTATTCCTTGTTGTATAATTTGAATTTTTTCTTCATTGGTGTTCCTTGTAGAGAGTATTGTGTTGAGACCTAGATAAAGGTAGGTGGTCTAGAAAAAATCCACTTAGTCTGTTTAATTTTTGTTAAGTGTGTATAATAATATATGATTGAGATAAATCAATGAGTACATTTTAGCTAATAGAATAATTTATGATGATAATCATGTGTTTTCTCTACACCTTGGTTATCTTTGTATACATTAGTGATGAGACCTTACTTCCACCTACCTCTATGTTGAGCCTATCCTTGTACAATAATGAATGAGATGATGAATTAAAATATATTTTGGCATTAAATGGTACATATTTATTTTAATTATGTTATATTCATATTGGAAAATATGTTAAATGTTTATTTAAATGATAGGTGATAATTTTATATGACATTGTTGTGTATACATTTATGATAATATCTTAAAAAATAATCTAAATAATGTAAGGTTAATTTAAATAGACATTTTAACAAGAGAGATTGACCCATGTGGATTATAATTCTATTTTATGTTTCTCTTTTTTCGATGACTTATATTGTTATTCATTTTGATGTTATTATATAGTGTTCTTGGATTGATTATTCTATAATGATTTTATGGATGGGCTCATACATGTTGAAATGACTATATAATGGGAACATCCCGATTATGATGATGTTCTTATATAGATGGCTTGGCCAGATTATGATAAAGTTAATATCGTGTATTTATTATCTCTCTTCTTGTTCCATATTTTTTTGCATGAATTTTCGGTTTTTTGAGGATGAAGATCCATTATTGGGATAACAACATAATCTTATTGAATATATGTTTATTGTAATTAATGGGGTAAAATTTTAAATTGGAAAATTTATTTAGAGGATTTATATTAGGGTTTAGGTTTTCCTAGGGAATTTTTCTATGTCATTATGAATAATATTCATGTTTCATGGTTTCACATCACAAAATTGTTACCCAAGGAGAATCTGTTTTCAAATTAATTTCTTGAACTCATTTTGGGTGTGAAATTTTTTCACATCATGATAATGGTCCACATCGAGTAAGGTTTTATCATAGTTATATTTAATCTCAGGAGATTTGTTTTTCCACTATCATAAAAATTATGATATTCATATCATGAAAGGGATTAAAATCATGAAATTTTCATGATATCTTATATTAACCATGTTGCACTTGTAAATTTATTTTAATTCAACTGTAGACTTCTCTCTCAAAACCGAGGATCTCTCCTCGGGGATTTTTGGGAGCTCTAATATTTCTAGATGATTTCATTCAATGAGGGATCTTTATTGTTGTCTCATTTAATCTTTCTGTGTATGTTATCATTATGCTTCTTTATTATGGTTGTTCTTATTAGTTATATAGCACTATGATTCCAAATTTGGTGGTTTGTGAGGTGAAATGTTTCGATCCATTATATATATATATTGTCAGGTCTTCTATTAAAGGCTAACTATTTATTTGGTTATGGTTGGGTGGGAGAGTTCCTTATTCTATATGTTGTGTTGTCTTATTTACTAATTTTTTCTTGTTTAATAGATTTTTAGATATTAGGAATGATTTTAGGTCCTTTGTTGTTTTATTTTCATTATTACATATTTTTAGACCCCATTTCTGGAATGTGTGACCCAATTATAAGGTATGTGGTTATACCTCTAGTCTATGTAAGATGAAAATATTTCTATAATTTTAAAAATAATTGATTTATTCAAATTAATGTCATGATTTATTGTTCTATTTATGCATGTAAAAATTTAATTTTTCGAAAATATTGTCTTCCACATATTTTGGTAAATGAAAAGAGTGTTTTCATGTCATTGTGAAATGGATTTAAACAAATGTTTCTGATGAAATGGGTTGTAAAATTTATCACCTGGGAATACTTTGGTACATATGAGGATGTTGTGGAATTAGGCCTCACACATTCATATTATCAGGGTGTCGCTGATGGGGTGTTCTTATTCTCCCAAGGCCCATAGTTCTAGAGATGTGTGAGGCCTATTGGAAGGTATACTCTTTGTGGGGATCCTTTGGTCCCCATATTTGTTTCACATATCTAGAGTCCCAATTCATATGATTTTCATTGTATTATTATTAGTTTTATATCTATATTGACCTATTTTGATCCTTGGAAAGATGTTACATGATATTTGGTTTGGATATATTTTTTATTTGATATAATATATGATATATTATATACAATAACTTCATTGATAAATATCATAAGATTTGAAACTGATTTTTTAGTATTTTATGAAACTGTGTCAAAAGGGGAAATGTTTTACCGTGATTTTGTTATAAAAACATTTATATTTTTATCATTCATTATTTTGAATAAATTAGAGCATATTCAAATTTGTTTTACAGATACATGATATAGAACACCTATGTGGGATTTGACTAATCCTTCTTCTCTCACACCTTATGAATCACTTGATTGGTGTTTTTAACTTGTTATGTCTTTTGTTTTTGTGATGGAATACTAACCAATGTGAGATGGAGTGGTTTCTATCACCTATGTCATGGTATCTGTTGGTGACATACATGGATTTTTTCCATGTTATATTGCGGGGTAGCAATTTTGTATTTAGTTATCCTTTTCCTTTGGATTTATACCATAGATATTGTATAGATAGTTTTGAATTTTATCACTTATATTTTTTCTTTTTATAATGGAATATCTCTTTCCTTTTATATTTTCCACTATTTCTCACTACTTTATACATGAATTCATTGTTGTATTCTTCGTGTTGGAAAAACAAATCCGTTATTTTTTGTTGATCCTTGGGTACTAGTTTCCAGCATTAGGGATCTAGAAATCCCTTCAGGTATGTGATGATTTAGGTCATATAACACTATGGGAGGTTATCTGGATTAGGTTCATCATATTTTATTATCAAATGCGGTTGTGAAATTTTTTGAGAAGTTGGTATACTAGATATTGGATTTCTAGGAATTTATTGGTAGGTTGTGGGGAGTTCCTGGAAAACACTTTTTAGGAAGAGTCTTATGTTACCATGTGAGTTTGGGATGTGTGTCTCCTATTTTTAGTTCATGATCTTAGTCATAGTTTTTTTATTGTTTTCTGGTTTTAATTTATTTTATTT
Source organism: Viscum album (assembly GCA_963277665.1). Taxonomy (NCBI): domain Eukaryota; kingdom Viridiplantae; phylum Streptophyta; class Magnoliopsida; order Santalales; family Viscaceae; genus Viscum; species Viscum album. The sequence goes on from CAUJRU010000037.1 coordinate 1,854,331, forward strand.
AGTTGTATAATGATTTATTATATTTCAGTGTTCAGTGGTATACCTCTAAAAAATCGTCTATGATCTCTTTAGGAGGGTTAAGTGGATTCTCTATAGGGGAATCTGCCTCTAGATAAAAATATTTTTGAGCATGTAATAATGGTAGTTCTTACTCTAGACAAAAATGTAGCGTAATTTCATAATGTAGTTATTGAGGTCTATCTAGATGATGTAAGAGGAAGGGATCTATCACATGTGTTCTTAAATGAGATGAAACCATTATTAACGAGTAATAATGCACCTCAATAAGTGGAGGAGAAGATTTTAAAAAATTTATCAAATCTTTGACTTTCTAACAAAATAATATTATGGAAAGTTGCATGATGTTCAGACTTGAGGGTTCTAACATCCGATGAAGGTACTCCATAGTATATATGGATATACAAGTGGGCTTGGACTTTAGGGGGGTGTTATAAGACCCAAATAATTCATATGTTTTTTGAAGATATTATAGTGATGATGAAGACTTTGGAGTTCCTCTCCTTGAAGATGGAAGGGAATTCCGTGTTGGAATAAAACAATCATTTCGGGGAGCTTGTTAATTTTTCTTCAAAGGTATTAATTAAAGAAAAAGTTAAATATTATATGTACCTATATGGTTTTTATTTGATATCATATAATAAAAAATTATTAATGATGCTTTTAACCTATTTAGAGATAGATGATAAAGAAATGATGCAGGAAATGGATATAGTAAGAATGGTTGGTTATTCTTCCCCTTCTCTTCCACCTTGTAGAGGATTTATTGTTGTTAATTAGAGGAAGATGAAGTTTCATGATCATCACAGGACTAGTGGGGGTGGTTCTAATAAATGATCATCCTATTCACCTTCTATTAAATCTAGTAGTTTACCCCAAAACATTTATAAGTGTGGAAAAGGTCCAACACATTCATCATTATTTTTTCATACATTAAATGATGTGTAATATCTATAGACACTATGGTTATATGAAACATTTCTGTGAGGATTTAAATATTCCTTATTATAGTCAAGGATCATAGTTTAAAAATCATATTTTAGGGTAGTGAGATAATTCAATGAATATATAGATCTATCCACATGCCATCATATTGAATCACATCAAATTGTAGGTGGATTTTTATTGGATATAGATGTGGGCCCAGTGAATGTCAGAGCTACCAACTTTACTTTATCTTCATTTGAAACTATATTATTTGATACATGTTCCTCAAACTCTTTTAAATTCACCCATTTTATTTATATGATTAAAATACTAATGAAAATCATATTTTTTGTAATGGATTTAGAGACACATGTTGGATTGAGGAATGAGTTTGTGTTTTTGATTGCATTTGCTATGTTTAAAGCTGATGCCAAGTTAGTATAGTATTTATTCATTCACCTTCTATATTTTTTTTGTGACATCATTGGTATGGATTGTTTTATAGTTCAATATTCGTAGATTAATTTATATTATCGGTGTGATATTAAATTTTTTAATATGGGAGCTCTTTGGTGTTTCTAAGAGAATGGGATTTGTGGTAAGATTATGAAGGGACAACCCACCCATAGGTTAGGATTTTTTCATATTATAATGTAGTTGAGTAATAAGAAATTTACTTTTTGTTTAATATTCCCTTTATTGTCATATATTTTTATAATGCTTTCATATATTATTTATTTGGTGTCCTCCAGAGAGGTAGGTAGAGTTTGCGATTTATATATTTCTATGTGGGAAGCCACTTTCAATTCCCTTAGATCATATGTACACAAAGGAGCTGAAATATATCAACATTAAATTGGATTTTATTATGAATTTTTTTTATTTCTCCCTATTCTTTCACATTGATTAACCACATTTCTCTTTTCCAAGATGGAATATGGTTCACTCAGATTGTGTGTGGGAAATCAGAAGTTAAACCAGGTAACTATTAATATTAATGATAATATTCCTTATGTGGATGATATTTTTGAGTATTTATATGGTTCAATGTGGTTATGATGAAAAATATTTGTTTGGGTTATCAATAGATGATAGTTAGAAAGTCTGATATGCTGCACACAAAATTCCAGAGTGGGTATGACCATTATAAATATCTTTTGATTCCATTTAGTCTTTGTAATAATCTAGAATTTTTCAATGATTTTAGGAACCAAATATTCCATGAGTATCTAGAAAAATTTGTGGTCGTGTTCATGGATGATATTATGGTTTATTAGAGATCCCAAAAAAAGAATGATCACCATATGAGTTTGGTTCTAGATATCAGGTCGAGTTATATATTGGAAAAATATATTTGGAAATACAATTTCTTAATTCAAGATGATATTTACATGGGGAACATGGTTTCTAAGTGTGGATTATCAATTGATCATGATAAGGTAAATTTTTTCATATCATGGGGACATCCACAAAATTCCAATAATATTCAGAGATTCCTTGTTCGTGATATATACTAAAAATTGTTTATCTTGGATTTATAAAAGTTGGAATTACCATGGAATACTATTACTATGAATGGGTTGGAATTAATATATTCTAAAACGTCCCAATATTCTTTTGATGAGTTGAAATTATGTATAAAATCAACAACTACACTTATCTTAACTAAGACCGACAAAGGGTATGTTGTTTTCCTGAATGCTTTTAGTGATGGTCAAATTTTTTTGATTATAAAGGAAACCCAATTGGTGTCTTACATAGCTCACCAGATTCAGCCCCATGAGAGGAATTACCCAATATTGTTTTAGTTATTTCCACATATATTAATGTTCTTAAATATATGTGGAATTATCTTTTTGAAGTGATATTTAGAGTCTTTTCTAAATATAAGAGTCTTGGAAATATTTTTTCACTGAAATAAATAGATCTTATATAGTTGTGGTTAGTAGAATAACTTCATATATTTGAATTAAATTTCTCATAAACCCTATAGAGGGAAATGTTTGTATAGATTCCATTATAAGTAATGTTCCATCATATGTTGTTCTGGAATATGAGTGGTGGGCCATATAGGGATCTTTAGTCAATTGAACCTGGATGCATAAATTGATTTTTTAGTTATGATTGTATGCATTTTTCTGCTATTATCATATCCCCTCAAGTCAATTATGTAGTATTAGAAATATTATTAATAATTCATATGAATTTGAGAATCCCGATATGGATTGGATTCCATTTCTGGTTGGCATGTCACTTTATATGTTATTCTATGTTTTGAGTATCATTTTTTCATCCCAACATCTATAAAGTGATTATTTTACTTAATGTCATAGTTAATCATGGGTTGTTCATCCGGTCATTATGATGCGGTATTATGAAATGATACAATGATTATAGTGGTTTAGTATGAAGCAAGACATTATAGATTAGGTTTCCCACTTGTACACCGACCAATAGAAAAATGTAGAGAGTCTAATATTTTCTAGTTCACTTCAACCTGTTAAAGTGATAATTTTGAAATGGGATGATGAATACATATATTTTTTATCACCATAGAATATATGAGGGATAAATTCTATCTTGGGGGTTGAATGATCATTTGATGTGGTTAGATCACTTCATTTTGATCAGGGTGATAATTATAGTAGAACACATTGGTAATATGAATGTAAAAGTGATTTGGAGGTTACATAGGGGTTTCCCACCCTTCTTTTCATATATGGATCATATGATTACCACATAGTTTTAAAATAGTCTCCATGAGGTGATGATGATTTAGGTCATGATGGCTATAGCTTACCATCCATAAAAAAATGGCTCGATGAATCATGATATTTAGACCCCAAATGATATGGTCTATGCTTGTATCATTGATTTTAATGGGTTATGGGATAACCATATGTTACTTGTTATGTTTTCATATAATAATAGTTATCAATCATTGGTTAGAATGGACCCCTTTGAGGATTTTTATTATCATCTATTCAGTTCACCTCTTTATTGGGAAAATGTGGGTGAGGCCTTTATTTCTACTCTAAGTCACATTCAAGAGACATCAGGGATGATTTAGGATAAACAATGGAATAATGTAATAGCTCCGAGTAAGAAAAATTCATATGATGATTATTGGTATCATCCATTATGGTTTTTCATTAGTCACAAGGTTTTCTTAACGGTTTTTCATCTATTGGGTCACCATCGTATTGCATTGCAGTGAACGATAGCTCTATGATATGATGGACTATTTGAGGTCATTGAGTGGATTGGGATGGCTTGCTATTTTTTGTCATTTATATTTCAGTTGGAAGGTATTAAGTATTTTTCATCCTCTTTCACCCTAAGAAGTACCATTCTAATCCCTCTCACATTTTTATTTTGGAAGAGATCGAGTTAGAGATATAGTTTTTTTTATAGAGAATCCAATGTAGATAATTGAGTCTCTGGTAATTCTCTTTTAAAGAAACACAATTCTATTGGTTAGATTATTGAAGATATATGGAACAGATTATCATAATAAGTGGGAGTGTGAGTCATTAATGGGGGGAATTGGACTCACCACCTTCATAACACAATTATTCTAAATGATATATGAGGGATAGAAAATATTATGGTGGGGATTTTTTGACATCTCATTACCCTCTTTCAGTTATTTCTGATCTCTCATTTTGTTTCCCTCTTTGTTTGGGTATGTTTTGGGGATTCCAAGGATAGTGATCACATGATTTGAAAAATAAAATTATTTTTGAAGATAAAATTTTGTGCCAATTAAAAATTTTTGGGTATAAATGTGATAAAGGATTAAGATGTTGTCCTTTATAGTCTAGGTTGACCTTGGGATATTCTTAAGTTTTTTTAATGAATCTTCCTTTTGGAAAGTTTCACATCATTAAATTTATACCTGATATGAATATTTTCTTTGGATTATATGATGAATACGTTCAAAGAATTAAATGATTGCACATTATGATATTGGATTACAATGTTTAAATGTAAATTAGTGTAATTTTTAATTTGAGGTGATGTGTTTTTGATCATATTATAAAAATCATGGAATTAATATCATAAAATAATTTCATTTTATGAATATTTCGGGATTTGTGGTTCTAACCATATGAAACATCTGATTATATTTTCATTTGATTGTATCATTATATTTAGAAACAAAAAATATACCCTATATGATTTTGGGGATCTTTTTTCCTTCCATATTATTTCCTATGGTGATTAATATGTGATCTGGTTGCAATGTATCTCTTTGTGTTACTGATCTTTCTGAATCATCACTGTCATCGGTCATAGATGTTTTGTTTCACTATATTTGTAGATTAATTTTTCTTGTGATGTGGATTATCATGATCCTTTATAAATATATTATGTGATCATCGACCAGAGGCTGACATTTATTTTGGTTGTGGTACAATGTGTGACTTAATTTTGGTATTTTTCCTTTTATCTTCTATGCCAACTATTTTTCTTAGTGAATTGAATATGATATATAAGGATCGATTATAGGGACTCAATTATTGTCTTTGTGTTCTTATATGATGGAAGATACAATTGCGTGTGTGTGGCCCATGATTTATGATGGTGGTTAGATCACTATCTTATGTTAGATGAACATCATATCATTGATTTTGATCATTGTTTAATGTATAAAATTGGATTATTTGTTGATTTATATGTGTTTTTATAAATTGTATTTTTATAAAAGGTCGTTTCCATAGTTTTGGTAAAAAAAATGGCATTTTAAAAGAATATTTTGATTAATTTATGAAACTATTATCAATGAATTATTTTCATGAAATGGTTTGGAAAATGATGAAAATGGAAAACCATGGGTATTTAGGTTGAAGGATTGGTAATAAGGTTCATCCAGTGATACTATATGGGTTTTCACTCATGGGTTATTCTTATGCCTCATTAGCAGACTGTTGTAGGTACTTTGAGACTTTTTGGAAGGTTCACTATATGGGTTGTTCTTCTATTATCAAGATATTATGCATATATGAAGACATTTAATGTGCATGATTGTCTGTGTTTGGGTAAAAGTGTTCTTAATAGCCCAGCCTCTTGTAATCCTTATTTATGATAATGGTTTAGTAATAGGATTCATCAACTGACACAGTATGGGGTTTCACTCTTGGGGTATTCCTATTCTTCATAAGCTTGTTGTTCTAGGTACTTTGAGACTTATTAGAAGGTTCAATATTTGGGGTGATCCTGTACTATATAGATATTATGCATATATCAAGACACTTAATTTTTGTGATTGCCTATGTTTGGTTACAACTATTCTTGACAACCTGGCCTATTGTGATCCTTATCCTAATGTCACTTATTCTTTGGTTTGAAATGCATTTAATTTTTTCACATGTGATATATTAAATTCACAGACCAATTTGGAATATCATACATTCCTTAAAACAATTTGACCCTGATTGTTATAAACTAATAAAAAGGGGAAATATTTTACCTTATTTATGATATAAAATTTCTTTAACTATTTATCATACCTTATTTTCATTAATGTTGATAATGTTTTTACTTTTTCACAGAGACATGATATGGAACACCTAGGTGGAAAACAACAAATCCTATTTACCTCAAACCCTTCCCACCCTTTCTGCAGTCCCTGCACTTTGAAAAGTATAATGATAAAGGAAAAGATAAGAGACCATAGTGACATGTCGAGATTTCTATCTACTATTTTTGTGTTATTGGTGGTTGGATGATGAGTGTTTTCCTATAAAAATACATGGATGTTCTATTTTCGTTTTATATTTCATTTTCTTTTGGAAATTTAACTTGGATACTTTCTAGGTATTTTTGAGTTTTATCACATCTGAGGTTTCTTTTTTTGTTATGGAATATTTCTTTCTTATTTTCATTTCCACATTTTATCTCTTCATCTTACATGAATACCATTTTTCCAACATTGGGGGGGAGAGAAATAACTACCTTTATTTTTTTTATTTCTATATGTAAGTCACATTTCCATGGGGACATAAAACACACTTCATGAATGTGATTGTTCAATTTAGGTACTAGTATGAGAGGGTATCCAGATAGGGTTCTTCACAAATTGTCTCTATCCTGCTGTAATGCTTATAGGTATTAACCTAGTTATTTTGTAATGGTTACAGGACTTGGATAGGTTATTCTGAAATTCCTATAGGAATTTTCCCAATGATGCTAAAATTATGATATATATAGATTAGATCATTTATAATGAGATGGTTATATAGAGGTCATAACCCATTTATGCTGATACAAAGTGTATTTTTGTAGTTATTTGATTATTACATAGACTTATGGCTATGGTTGTCAAGTATTTTCTATATGTTTAGAGATATACTAACATTCTATTGATGAAGGTTGAAAATTATAATATATTAATTAATTAATTAATACGAATAGTTTATCACTTAATTTCACACAGTTAATATAAAATATATATTTTCTAGACATGATGGGGCCAAACTATGATGTTTTAATCCCACCATTTTTAGGCCTCCATTTGGTACCACGAATATTAGATGGATGTGGGTTCGGATAGGTTAATGGGGACTTGTTGTTGATTGTTTCTTCTTGTATGGGCCAGAGCATGGAGATGAGACTTACAAGGGATTTGGGACCATGTACTTTTTAGTTTATTTATGCCACCTTATCCTTTATTCAGAAAGACTTATAATATTTCATTTAGTTACATTTCATCCTGACATTACATAGTTCATTATTATTTGGTTTATATGGTTTATAATTTATCATCAAATTTTATGATTTTATGATTTTTTTCATTTTTATTATTATTTAATTTTTTTACCTCCACTTTATTTAATAGTCTATACCAAGCGGTATAGTCATCTCATTATCTTTTCTAGATCACTAATGCTAGTTTGTATCCTCTTACATACAGAGATGTGTGGTTAAAGATGAGTAACTAAACTTATTTTTTAATATAATAGAGTGCAATATTGGGGGATGATACAAAGTGGAATAATAGGTTTATAATTTTTTTTATTACTTTACTATTTGGGAAAGGAAGAAATAATAATATGTTGTGTTAGTATATTATAATTAGATTGTTCGTGGGAGTAGTTGACCCATGTATGAGGTAAAATATGAGATCCCATATATTGGATTGTTGATCATGATGGATTGTATTTATGAATTATTACGATGGATGATTCAAATTTTGTGTGATGTTATTATTTCCTGATATTTATACTTGTGGCTCAGTATGGTGTGGGATGAGTATAAATTCATAAAGATAGGAACATAGGGACATATTTTCACATGAATTGTTCATGATATGGAGATATTTATTGTATGTGCTAATTTTCTTATATGAAATGTGAAATGAGATTACTGTTATATCAGATAAATGAAATAAAAGAACTATTATTTCATTTTAATTATCTTTTAAGAGATGTTTAAGGACATTGGGATAGTAGTTCTATATTGTTAACACAAATTATGGTTGAACATGTCATTATATTGTGTTCTAAGTAGTACATTTTCCTTGGAGTGAAAATTAATCTTTGTCATCGTCTATTTGAGTTTTAGGAATGTGAAAATACAAATGATCCAAATGTAGATGAACTAAATAATATTCTATAACTTGAGGATCAGTTGAATATTCATATTTGCAACAGCTTCTTGAGGGTAATGCGATCCATTGTATGGTATACTATTTTCACTATACCTTCGATGTATGGTTTTATGAGATAGTTTCGCCTATAGTATCAATGTATGATAATTAGGGAGGAAGGCCCCAAGGTAGCTGAGTTATGGATCAAGTTAGTCTAGATGATGATTAATATTCTATAAACACATTCATATTGAGGGGTTCATCTTTCTAGATGCATACATCAAAGGCCAGTGAGGCACTAGTGGGAAACTTTAGTGAATGCTGTAGAATAAGAAAAATTATCCTAGAAAGGATTTGAGGAAATTTTTATGAGCCATATCTATTTTGAAAAATTGGGATATGAGAAGGATATCAATTTCATGAAATTGATGTTGGATACCTTGTCAATAATGGACAATGTCGGACGATTCACTGGCTTAAATCTCTTTGCGTCATCTTGTTTAGGTGATGAGATATTCATGGAGAGATATTTATGTCACGACCCAACCCAACGGGGATCGGGCCACGACTCCCCAAGCCCGCCTCCAATAGGCCAGGGGATGGCGTCTAGCACCGAGTATACTATCACAGACATGGGAGGCATTAGCCTATGGTACCTATACACATGCACCCACATACACCTCCATGCAACAGTGCAGAGATATATAAATCTGAAAAGTAAAGGCATGCATAAAACTATCCCACAACCAGAGCACAACAGAAGTACAAAAGAAAAAAAACAAGGCCCGCTAAAAGAAAACTACAAAGCACATCCAACCTGCTATGAAGAAGGGGAACACTGCCACAAACACTCGTCGGAAAGCTCCCTCAGCACCGCACCGTTAAACACCCCGGTCAGTCTCGCTCATTCTACTCTGCCTGCTCTGGGTCCTCCTGGGACACCATCGAAAGGCCTGTGGTCTGCACAAGACAAAAACATGTGTGGGCAATGCCCCTGCAGGGGTGAGTATAAACATACTCAGTAGGCACCCCAAAAACCCAAAACAAAATAGAGAAACTGAAAGGCAACAATCAGCTCATCCCAGCTAGTAGGAACCCAGAAGAGAGAGAAACTCCATCTCATGACCATTCTCGGCTAAACACAACTAGTCATCTCAGCTCACGTGTATGCCCATTCATACCCCTTGACTAATCTAGATATACTCAGCTCACGCACCAATCCTCATGAGGTACCGACCTCATCCCCCCCAATAGTCCATAACAAGGAGAGAACACTCCATGATCACTGTCATCCCAGATGACACTCATATGATAGATACACTCCATCGGGTTTCTCAAAAACCTCTCCACCATTTACTTGATAGATCACACTCGTCAGATATCGTCACTGAAGAAACATCACAGAAACATCATAAACACCAAACTCATCATATAGAGGATCGCTCCAAGGGTCCACTAGGGGATACCAGAACCCACACCGGTATACGAAGATCTCACAGATAGGGGATCACTCCCAGGTTCCCCTCGGGGATACCACAACCCTATCTGGAGTTTGTAGAGCTCACAGATAGGGGATCACACCTAGGATCTGCTGGGGGATACCATAACCTGATATGATGCTCGATAGAATCACATCACTCAGATAGAGGATCGTCGCCCATTTAAAGGTGTTCACGACGATACCAGAACCATATCTAGTATAACTCGCGATGTAGGGTATCGAAAGAAAGATTCCACAACCCTGCAAAAACCACGCGCTGAGTAGGGGATCTCATAACCAACGATACTACAACCCTAATAAAACCATGCGCTGAGTAGGGGATCACATAACCAACGATACCACAAGCCTAATATAATCTTCATGATGAGCAGGGGATCGTATACCCAATGATGCCACAACACTACTTAGCAAGGCTCACTATGATAGTGAACATATTACCGATGATGCCACAAACCATACAGGGTTAACCTGCTAGATAGGGGATTGCCGCCCATGGATAAGTGGTCACATCGATACCATGAACCCCATCTAGGGTAAAGATGCTAGAAGATCCCACTTCGGGCCCACCAGAGGGATGCCACAACTCTACTAGATTAAATATCCCATTGAGTGGATCACAACCCTATTCTAGGGTTTTCATGCCGTGAAAAACCTCGTAGGAATGAACCATGGGAGTACCCTCAACCACTTCTGGTCCAAACGTCACTAACCCGATCGACCAGGAATAACGCCACACTGCGAACCTCAAAGGCTGAAACCGTGGCCACCATCACGACCCACGCGGAAAAACACGCAGGATAGGCTGTTTACTCTCCCAAAATAAACAACCGGTGAAAAAGACACTATTCAGAGTAGCTAGCCCATGTGGGACCCAAACAACGATCCTGAAACTCATCAAGCGGATCATACCCCGTCGATACCCTCGGAAAAACATGCGGGATCGACTACTCGTTCATTTGAAACGGAGACCCGGTGAAAAATTTACTATTCACCAGATCCAGTCTGGGTGGGGTCCACGCCTCGATCCCACAACACATCGAACGGATCGCACCATTGCAATCCTCTCGGAAAAACACATAGGATCGACTATTCATCCGCCAAAATCGGACTCCTGGTGCGAAAGTTGTGTTTCTCCGCAAACGCCAAAACCCGGCATCAGGGGGCCCGCACCCCAAACTCAGCCCCAATACCCAGAAACTGTCTCAAAAGGTCTGTCGGAGCATCAGGGTCTCAATGCCACTGACGTCACGTCAATCAGATGCTCCGGGTAGAAGATACAACGGCCCGAGGTCAAATTATAATAATTTTTTTTTATTTCAACGTTTCCTAGCCCAGAGAGAGAAACTCGACTCACAAAATTCCCAAAGTGAGTTCAAAAGTTCCGTCTCAACACAAGGAATGTGTCCCCATAAACGGCTCACAAATCGGATATCCAGTTTGTATGTTACAGGGGTTTAAATAATCCCCAGAAAAACCTGGCCGGACCACCGCCTTCCTCGCCCAAAACCACCGCACCCCCACCGGAAACCCCCGCGCCTCGACAGATTCCACCACACCGCCACCAGAGATTTCCGCACCACCTCCACGCCACCAGAATTCGCCATGGATACCGCCAGAAAATCATGTTGTCCTCCAGAAAACATCCGGGAGCCACCGGGAGCACCCCGGTGCTCCAAATTTAGATCAGAAAAATGTTTCGAAAAGATCGGTACCCGAACTACAAAACCCTTATGAAAATTTTACGAAAAACAACACAAAAATAGGATCCGGTATTTTAAAACTCAAACCGCATAACTCGCGGGCGAAACACCGACAATCCGCGCTCCAAAGCATCCGCTGCACGATCCTGGAACGCCCGTCATCGAAATCCGAGCTCAACGGAACCTTGATCTCGCGATTTGGCTGCCGATTCGTCGTCAAAAGGGGAGGAGAATGAGGTGGAACTCCTCCTCTACGCATCACACTTCCAAAAAGGGTGGTATATTTGTTTCAAACAAATATACGATTAAGTCCCCGGCCCGACATTCCCCTGACCTCGCGCCCGATGAGGACAAGGATAAGGTCGCCTTTAGGGTAAACACGTCGTTCTGAATGCAACGGCGAACTTAGATTTGCGATCTGAGACTCCATTCGAGAGTTATTCCAGACAACGCTCGTAATTAAACATTTCCACTTATTTAAAAAAATGCCCCTTGTCGTGTTTTCCAAAGTAGGCCCACACCCGCAATGTTTACACAAGAACTAGGGTATACAACACGTTACGGACGCAACTGTGCCCTCGGATTCCCATTCTGAGCTACCTTTTAGGAGATATCATACCCCCTCCATGTGCATTGTATAAAAATACTTAATATTTTTATAAAATTAATTCCGGGCACATCGGGCCTCAGAATCTCACGCCGTCTTTATGCATAGATCTGGAATTATTCATAGAAATATCCTAAAGTCTGATAGGGCCAAAACCCAAGCCGCTATATCCCCCCCTTAGAACATTTCATCCCAGAAAATCTATAAGTACAAGTAAAGAGAATGGAATCTTAAATGGGTCTCTCACTCCAACGAGTTCACTAAAAAACACCCATGCCTAAACACATAAGTCATAGGGGCACATCCACCACACCTCAACACTTTCCGCTTTGGACGACACCGACTCGCCTGCACGGTTTTAATCGCGTCACAAAATCGAATCTCTGGGGGGGAAGGATCCCTCTTCCTCACACATTCGAAGCACGCCAAACAACACCCACAAAGGGTCTTAAAAACTCCCTTCACAAAACACAAGCAAGAAATGAAAAGGAAAGAGTATAGCTAAATAGTTTCTATCAAACTATTGTAGTAAGTAAAAAAGACACAATGTGTACCTCTTTCCATCCATAGAGCCTCTTGGTAAACAACCTCTAGGGAATGTAGCTGACCTCACCCTTGCCCACCAGCTCCCTGAGCTTGGCATGGACCTCCTCGGAGTGGGGGTGGGGGTAACTGATACAGCCTACTACCTCCTCCTCCTGTACTAGCTACGTCGCCACGTCTACCGCCCTACAGACCTCCTTGCTAGAAAAACTGCCTCCACCAAGGTGGTCCATCGACCGGCCCCCTCTCTGCAGCACGTTGGGTCTGACAATCTCTATCAATATGTCCCCGACCGTCGAAAGCATAACACCACATATCATGCGGCTGACCAAAACTGGACTGCGAGCCCGGTGAGCCCTGAGCCTCAGATCCTCCTTCCTAGGGTCTCCTTCTAAAACGTCGCCCACGTTCGGACCCCGAAGTCTGTCGTCGGCTACCATATGCAGTCGTATCTGCTCTCATGTTCCCCACACTAACAAGGGAGATCTTCTCAGCCAGAAAGCTATCCACCACCAACGCTTGCTCTAGCACATCAGCATAGGTGGGCAGGCACAAGGAATCCACACCTGCTCTGATGTCCCTACGTAAGCCCTGTTCGAAGGTTCGAGCCCTAAAGAACGGGTGTCGAACCTTATCCAGGGAGTAGCACGATAGGTCTATAAACCTTGCTGAGTACTCCGACACATTCATGCCCTCCTACCAATGATGCTGAATCTTATAGATCCACACTGACCTCAGCGTCATGGGATTGAACTCTTCCCTGAAGATCCTCTCAAACTTAGCCCACGTGAGTGTCTCCTCGTCATGGGACTACATCACCAAACTCCACCATCTCCCAACCGAACCATGCAAAAGGCTCGCCGCTAAAACCACCATCTGATCTGCAGGTGTCCTCACTAGGAAGAAAACTCGGGTGACTGCTTCGTGCTAGTCATCAGCTACCGGAGGGTCTGGATCACCCCAGAAATTCAGAGGTCGTTGCCTCTGGGTCTCGTGCAGTACACTCAGCCTTCGCGCAACTGTGTCATGCACTACTGGCATAACCAGCTATTGTAATGGTGGTAGATCAACTTGCGGACGACCTGTAGGTCCAGCCTTAGAACCAGCACCCTGGTCACACAACCTCTACATGGGGTAGATCATCACTAAAACCCCATTGTGGATCCCTCGCTAGCTGTCGTCATGGAGGCATCCTGAAATAAATTCAAGATGCACCACATTCAAAGAGTATATCCTGAGAGATGACTCAAGAAGTACAAGGAAAGACCCAAAACCTAGTCATATATGATGAATGTACCATCATGTCCCTATGTCAGTGTACGAATGTCTCATGTCGAAAGGCTGGTTATCAGATTCCTGGTGTATGGATACGCCGACCGCTGCACCAACACTGGAGTCTCTAGCCTGAAAGCTGAACATGAAACATACAAACACTACCGCTATGCAACCCAAACCAAACTCAAAGCTATACCAGTTGTGCTCCAAGATCCCAAAGGTGTAACTTCCTCTGATACCAGTCCACCATGACCCGACCAAACGGGGCTCAATCCGTGACTCCCCATGGCCGCCTCCAATAGGCCAGGGACTGGCGTCTAGCGCCGAGTAGGCTATCACACACATGGGAGGCATTATCCTAACGTACCTAGACACACGCATCCACATACACCTCCATGAAACAGTGTAGAGATATATAAAATTGTAATGTAAATGCATAATACAACTATCCCACCATTAGAGTACAACAGAATTACAAAAGGGAAAAACAAGGCCCACCAAAATTAAACTACAAAGCGCATCCAACCTGCTCTGAAGAAGGAGAACGCTGCCACAAACACCCGCTGGAATGATCCATCGGCACCACACCGGTAAACACCCTGGTCAGTCTCGTTCACTCAGCTCTGCCTACTCCAGGTCCTCTTGGGACTCTATCGAAAGGCCTATGGTCTGCGTAAGACACAAACATGTGTCGGGAAAGCCCGTGCAGGGGTGAGTATAAACATACTCAGTAGGCACCCCAAAAACCCAAAACAAAAGAGAGAAACAGAAAGGAAACAATCCTCTCATCCCAACGAGAAGGAACCCAGATGAGAGAGAAACTCCATCTCATGACCATCCTCACCTAAACACAACTAGTCAGATCATCTCAGGTATATGCCCATACATACAACTTGAACAATCCAGATATACTAAGCTCACACACCAATCCACATGAGGTACCGACCTCATCACCTGCAATGGTCCACAACCAAGAGAGCACACTCCATGATCACTATCATACCAGATGACACTCGTCCGAGAGATACACTCCATCGAGTTTCTCATAATCCTCTCAGCCGCTCACCCAAGAGATCACGCTCGTCGGATAACGTCACTAAGGAAACCTAACTGAAATAACATAAACACCAAGCTCATCAGATAGAGGATCACTCCTAGGGTCCTCTGAGGGATACCATAACCCACACCGGTATATGAAGATCTTACAGATAGGGGATCACTCTCATGGCCCGTCGAGGGATACCACAACCCGATCTGGCATTCATAGAGCTCATGGATAGGGGATCGCACCTAGGATCCACTGGGGGATACCAAAACCTGATATGGCGGTCGACAGATGCACGCCACTCAAATAGAGGATCATCGCCCATATAAAGGTGGTCACGACGCTACTGGAACCCTATCTGGTATAACTCGTGATGTAGGGGAACGAACTGACGATGTCGCAACCCTACAAGAACCTCAAGCTGAGTAGGGGACCACATAACCAACGATTCCACAACCCTACTAAAACCATGCGCTGAGTCAGGGATCACATAACCAATGATACTGTAACCCTACTATAATCCTCATGCTGAGCAAGGGATCATATACCCAATGATTCCACAACCCTATTGAGCATGGCTCACTGCGTAGGGGATCATATTCCTGATGATTCCACAAACCCTACGTGGTTAACCTGCTAGATAGGGGATCATCGCCCATGGATAAGTGGTCACAATGATACCAAAAACCCGATCTAGGGTAACGATGCTAGAGGATCCCACTCCGGGCCCACCGGAGGGATGCCACAACTCTAACATATTACACATCCCATCGAGAGGATCACAAGCCTATACTAGGGTTGTGATGCCGCACAAATCCTCGTAAGAATGAACCAAGGGAGTACCCTCAACCATTGCGGGTCCAAACATCGCTAACCCGAGCGACCCACAACAACGGCACACTGCGCACCTCCAAGGCCGAAACCGTGGCCACCATCATGACCCACGTGAAAAAACACGCAGCATAGGCTGTTTACTCGCCCGAAACGGACATCCGGTTAAAAACGAACTATTCACCATAGCTAGCCCATGTGGGACCCAGGAAACGATCCCGAAACTCATCAAGTTGATCATACCATGGCAATCCCCTCGGAGAAACATGCGGGATCGACTACTCGTTCGTCCGAAATGGACACCCGGTGAAAAAATTTACTATTCAGCAGAGCCAGCCCAGGTGGGGCCCACACCTCGATACCGCAACACATCGAACGGATTTTAACATTTCAATCCTATCTGCAAAACCCACATTATCAACTATTTATCCCCCAAAATCAATCTCCTGGTGCGAAAGTTGTGTTTCTACACAAACACCAAAACCTGGCCTCATGGGGCCTGCACCCCAAACTCAGCCCCAATACCCAAAAACCATCTCAAAAGGTTTATTGTACCATCAAGGTCTCAATGCCATTGATAGCACATCCATCAGACGCTCCGGTTAGAAGATACAACGACCCGAGGTCGAATTATAATAAAATATTATTATTATTTGAGCTTTTCGTAGCCCGAGGACAACAACCCGACTAACAAAATTCTCAAAATGACTTCAATAGGTCTATCTCGACAAAAGGAACGCATATCCACAAACGGCTCGCAAATCGGACTTCCGGTTTTCATGTTATAGGGGTTTAAAGAACCCCCGTAAAAACCTGGCCAAACCACCTCCTGCCTCGCCGGAAACCAGCGTGCCGCTGTCGGAAACCACCGCGTCGCGCTGGATTCTTCCACACCACCACCACACTTTCAGAATCTGCCATAGCTACCTCCGGAAAACCGCGTTTTCCATTGGAAAACATCCGGGAGCACCCTGATGCTCCAAATTCAGATCCAAAAAATGTTTCATAAAGCTCGGGACCCGAACTACACAACCCTTATGAAAAATTGAAGAAAAACAACACAAAAATGATATTAGGTATTTTAAAACACAAAATACCTACCTCACGGGTGTAACGCCAACAATTTGTGATACAATGCTTCTGCTGCACAATCCTGGAATGCACGCCGTTGAAATCCAAGCTCGACAGCACCTTGATCTCGCGATTCGACCATCGATTCGTCATCATAAGGGGAGGATAATGAAGAGTAAATTCTCCTATGCGCATCACATGTCCAACAACAGGGGGAGATATTTTTTTCCAAAAAATATCTGCTTAACTCCCCGGCCCGACACGCCCCCAACCACGCGCCCGGCGCGGACAAGGATAAGGCCGACCATAGGGTAAACATGTCATTCTGAACGGAATGGTGGACTTAGATTTGCGATCTGAAACTCCGTTCAAGAGTTATTCGAGCCGATTCTCATAATTAGATTTTCCATTTATTTATGAAAATGCCCCTGGTGGTGTTTTCCACAGCAGGCCCACGCCCGCAAAGTTTACATCTCACCTAGGGTAAATAGCACGTTCCAAACACAATTGTGCCCCCAGATTCCCGTTCCGAGCTACCTTTTAGTAGATATCACACTCCCGCCATGTGAATAGTATAAAAATACCTTATATTTTTATCAAATTAATTCCAGGAACACTGGGCCTCAGAATCGCATGTCATCTTCACGCCAAACTGTGGAATTATTCATAGAAACATCCCAATGTCTGACTGGGCCAAAACCCAAGTTGCTACAATTTATAAGATGGGATAAACTATATGAGTTGGACATGTGTAAGTTTTTTCCTTGAGTATAATTTTAGAAATGATTATTTAGGATGTCATCAGGGAAGGGAATCATATAGAGGCCCCTATGAGTAAAAAATATATTTCAACTGGGTGAATTGGGATATTTTCTTCAAGCAGAAAAAAGTTACACTATGATAGTTATCACTAATAAAATAGTAGTTATAGTTGTTTGGAAATTGGTAATCTATTATAAGACCATGTTACATTTTATTTCTTTTAGAGTAGACTATTTGGACACAACTATGCTCTATTTCTATTCCCTAAAATGGAATTCCATGTTTCTAGTAGGTTCAGACACCTATAATGGGGTTTTAGAGGTATGTGACAGTAGATTTGTGGAAGTGGATGAATACATATACAAGTGTTTGAGATGGAATCAACTAAACCTTAAAATTATAGGTAACAGGAGTTCCACTAGAATTTTATGTTGAATTATAGGTAGTGTTAAACAGGTGATAGAGCTTTAGAACTAGGTGGAGGAAATAAAATAGAGAAATCAGACTAGAATTTGGAGAATAGGGGAAAGTTATCCACATTCTATGGAGTATAATATTGCTAGTTTGGATTCAGGAACTTCTACAATGACAATTATTATTCTTATATCATTTGACTTATCTTGTATTTTTTTATACAACATTATCTCATTTCTTTATATATAAATTCTTCTCGAATTGTTTGGGATAGTTTGTATAAATATTTGATGGTGTTTGGACCATTGAAAAATTTCGATGTGGAATAAAGTAATATCAAGTATTTAAATAAGTGTTCTCTAGAAATTGGTAGTTACTAAATAATTTAGGAATTTTCAATATGGGGAATGAGAGGTTTTGATTTTATTCTCAATATTAATTTTTTATTACAGTACTATGTTCCTAAGATATTTTTCCAAAGGATATTTACCTTTTTATATCTCGAAGGAGGAGTCTATCTTCATCAAGGATTGTGGGATTATAAGGATGGCTCTAATTAAATATTTATTAAATATTGGATTTTCTCATGGCTTTGATAGAATACCATTCTCTAGAATATGGAGGGATTTATT